>CM065808.1:80614093-81214093 GCA_033398695.1 Orobanche coerulescens
GAAACACCTCGGCTCGGCATACCGAAAATACAAATGCTATATACAATGGGGCATAACGTCGCAAAACAATATAGCGGAGATGCCAACCCAGCACAACAAAGAATTATAACACATATCATATACAACGATTACCATCGTAAAGTAATACACACACAAACACTACAACAACGACGGTATCGTTCGGCGATCTCAACGGCCCGAACGATAACCAACACATAATTACAAACATTATGAAATAATCACACATGTACACAAACGTACAAACCCAAGATTCAACAGCTCACACTCGTGCGACAACACGCAAATCACCACGAGGCGATAAACAGTAAACACTAGTTTACACCTCTCACAGAGGTCTAGTACAACAAATGCGTGGCAACGCCTCGACGTTTATGCCACCAATTCGATCATACTCGGGAGCAAACATCATAACGACAACGCGAACATCATACATACATACCCAGCCCTCAAATGGGAATGGATAGGTTTTAAAAACGAAAACCTCCTTTTGAAAATAATTTTGGAAACACCGATTGATCTTGAGTATCACCCTTCAAAAAAAAGTACAATCGTGAAACATCGTTATCGATACTTTGGAAAACTATTTCGCATTCGATAAAAATGAGGACACTTTCTTTTCGTGAAAAACTTTCGGAAATATTCGACCCTCGGGTCTAAGTAAAAGTGTTTCTAAAACATTAGAAATATCTCAAAACATTTTGGTCCTCGAGGTAGAAGAATCTTGAAACATATTCTGGCACCTTGGATGTACCACGAGAAAATAATTCATTTTAAAAGTACGTCTCGAAATTTATTTTCTAAGGCACTCAAAGTTTTCAAAGATAATTCAATGGGCTAGAATGCCCAAAAATTTCAGATAATTACACGGAACATTATAGCGCCGTGGGTCTGCGGCCGAACCCACTGTGCTAAAAACCATTTACAAAATGCCAAAAAGGTTGATGACGGTAATATTTCAAAAACTCACAAAAGCCATTTACAAAATACTAAATACCGTCATAAGAATTTCGCCAAAACGATCAAGGCCATAATGCCAAAAACTCGGTTAAGGGAATCGGTTTTCGAAATAAAACTCAGCTGGTAAAATACCGAAAGCCATTACAAAAGAACTCACGCAGCGGAAAAAGGAATACAGTCCAACATGCACAATCCAATTGAATACATCTCACAGCATCTAGTTTAAACATACAACAAAACTATTCCTCGGAGTTTCTCACGAACTCAATCGTCGATACCTTATTCGAAGCCCAACAAGGTTCTCAATTTTCGCACCATACCACCCCTCACAGTGGTTCAAAGGTAAAACAACAATAGGCCCAGTTTTATACATATACTATATGTCACACGTATTAAATACAACTATATTCACAACACCGTGCAAATAAAATTATGCACCGCAATTAACCCATTTAGATAAAATCATGATACACAGGTACTTCGCATAAAAGAGGAGACTTACGTCCACAGGCTGCACGGAGATGACGGTCGCCCATGATACTAATCTCATACGACAACATATCCGACACATTGTGACTACGCGCAACTCAACTTGTCACCTGACGACTCGAACGACAAGACAACACATTACTCGACAAACCACGACTCGACTCAACCCGACAGCCTAGGTTTCCGCAACCTAAGCTCTGATACCATAAATGTAACACCCCCAAAACCGTATGGGAATATTACACGCCGTAGACCCTTTCCACAAGGATCTACCAGGCTAAACATCCATAAACAACCAAATTCTTGCCCGGCTAGGGTCAAACAATATAATAATACAGATCGTTAAGGTCACTTACACATAAACACACAGACCGATGAGGTCACACAACTCTATCAACAGAACTGACTAACAACATTACCCACACAGGGGTCGAAACACAATACAGCGGAAGACTGGATCAACTTTAACAATACAACCAGACTCTACCAACTCTCGACTCTTGATTAGTATCGCAGCTCGTCATCCCCTTGTGCCAATCCTGTGACTGCTCCCCTGAACCTGCATGTACCTGGACGCGGAACAGATATCCAACCCCCGATTACTCGGGGGTTAGTAAAACTCCACTGTTTTACTAGTGCAAGTATAAAATGATACGAAATGCAACAAGTAAATAGCAACTACGAATTTAACACGGAACACAATTATCAAAATGTTCCGGAGAAGTTTTAGAATTTCGAACTCAAGTAAGAGATATTTGAAAAGAGACACATCATCTCGGGGATTTTTTTAAAGCAGAAATTCTTTTGGACCACGAGTCCCTATTTACAAAACCTTTTCGTAAACATTAGGGCCTTAGCCCGATTCTCATTTCAAAGCACACTAGATAATATATCATTATGAGTCCGAGACCCATATTTAAAATGTTACCCAAACAATCACTGCTACACGTTCATTGTTCGTACACATCATGTACCGAACTCCGGAGGCCTCGACGGACCTTACCCGGACCACTCACACTGTTCGTACACATCATGTACCGAACTCCGGAGGCCTCAACGGACCTTACCCGGACCACACACACTGTTCGTACACATCATGTACCGAACTCCGGAGGCCTCAACGGACCTTACCCGGACCACACACACTGTTCGTACACATCATGTACCGAACTTCGGAGGCCTCAACGGACCCTACCCGGCCTCAAACATCGTTCGTACACATCATGTACCGAACTCCAGAGGTATCGTCAGACCCTACCTGGATCACACACCTTGTTCGTACACATCATGTACCGAACTCCAGAGGCATCGTCAGACCCTACCTGGAACACACGCACACACATCGACACGACACAACTCAAATCATCAAATGTCAAGCCATTCCACATTACTCCGAAATGTGCAATAAAGTATGTAAACCAAAACAACACAAATATCATGATCATCACAACGACTCAACAATGACCAACCACGCCCGGCACAAACTTAGATGATTTGCACATCCAACACGATTCCACGATGTTAACTAAGTGAAGGTATTATCGTTACCATCAATTGTTCGTAATAATAAATTCATACGAAGCATATACACGAAAGTAAACCAATGCATCACAACCATAATACGACGTCCCTATTCACAAGACACAATTCGTATAGTAAAATACTTGCCTTAATAACCGCTACCGAATACTCCAAAGAACGCGGTTCGACCGGGAAGCTCGGACCCCGAAGAAGACAATGATTCGAAGGGTTCCGACTCGAGTTCTTCACAAGAATTTCGTCCCTAAGTCATACCAATGATAAATCAACAATCGTACGATGGATAATAATAATCATACAACGCCCAATCCGCCCTCTAAGACCTTTTGTCGGACACCTTCAAAGCGTTGACTAAGAACTCGACCAAAACAACGAATCGAAACGATCCAACCATGGAATAACAAGTTAAATGATAGAATACATCTAATTAATCATCAATACATCACAAATCTAAGTTATTACGGTTAAATCGGACAAAACGAACAAAAACCCCCAATTCACCCAAAAGTAAGGTTTCAAGAATTACCTTGGATTAATGATGAAGAACAATTGTTGGTGTTGTTAATACATACCAAGAACTTGAAGAATATGAAGTTCTCTGGGATTGATGATGCCAAAACGCCCAAAAATCGCCCACAAGATCGCCCAAGACAAGGAGGAATGAAGGAAGAGATGAAATGAGCATTCATCTCACAAAATCCGCAGAAATAGGCTAATCTGCCCTGTGTGCCGCGGCACGGGACAAGTGTGCCACGGCCCACGGCCAAAAAAAACTGCCCAGCACTGGCTTAGTGCCATGGCCCAGCCAAAGTGTGCCGCGGCACACGGTACAGTCCACTCCAACACCAAAAAGGCACATCGTACAGTCTTAGCTATTTCGACCATAACTCCTTCGTCCGGACTCCGATTAACTCACCGTTTAAACCATTAGGAAGCTAACTTGATGCTATATAATATTACGAAGATTCAGAATTTTTGGAGTTTCCAAGAATTTATGATGATTTTACAAAATCGAACTCATACTTGAAAAAGTCGCTCAAGAACACGGAACTCAATAAAACGACACCGAAACGAACTTGGATGACAAGAAGTGCAGAATTAATCATTCTCAGAATGATGAGGCGGTCCCAAGCGAGTTGTCGAAATGGACCTCCGCTGAAAAAAGAAAATTACCGGAAATCCGAAATTGCGGATATTACATTCTACCCTCCTTAACAGAAGTTTCGTCCCGAAACTTAAATCAAGTAGGGAGAATCAATATCCCGCCAGGAAAACTCAATGAGGATATTACACCTTGGGTTCGGCTCTGGCTGGGATGGTAATTTCCCACTGTTTTGGCTTTCCATGCGGCTCACCGTGGTGGCTAGTTGACTCACTTGATTTTCAAGAATTTTTATACTCGATTTAGTGTCATGCTGGAACTGATTCATGCCCTGTTGGAATTGATTCATGCCCGGTTGTAGCTGCATAGTATTTTCCATAAGGGTCTTCATCATATCCTCCAAAGATTGTGTCGGATTTTCAGTGGGCTGCTTGTAGAATTTGTCCTTTATTTTGTAGGGCCGCCTCTTGCTGATTTTTCCATCGAAAGTTAGGGTGATCCCTCCATCCTGGGTTGTATGTGTTTGAGTACGGATCGTTGTTCTTCCCATAAGAAGTTTCAGTTCCAATTGCATTGGCGTGTGCCTCGATTTCATCAAGCAAAATTCGGCAATTGTCCGTTGTATGCCCCGTGGTTTTGCAAATGCGACAAGCGACTGGAGTGCTATTACCTACAGCAAGTTTTCTAAAAAAAGTAGTTGGCTCATTCAATTTTTCCTCAAGGGACGAGTCATGCATCTCTTTCACCATCCTGATCGGTGCATCGCGACATCCAAATTGTTGTGAATTAGCCGCCATGTTGGATATGAGAGCCCTTGCGGCCGTGGGAGTTTTGTCCACTAGGGATCCTCCACTTGCCGCATCTATCGTTTTTCGCTCCATCGGATTAAGTCCTTCGTAGAAATACTGAATAAGGAGTTTCTCGCTAATTTGATGTTGCGGGCATCGAGATACCAATTTTTTGAATCATTCCCAATATTCATGCAACGTTTCGCCATTCATTTACCTTGCACCACATATTTCTTTCCTTAGGTTGGCCGCTCCAGAGGCTGGGAAATATTTTTGTAGAAATAAGATCTCCATCTCGTTCCACGTTGTGATGGTGGCCGACGGTAAATAAAATAACCAAACCTTAGCCGAATCTTTTAATGAGAATGGGAAGGCTCTAAGCTTGATTTGTTCTTCGGTGACACCGTTCGGCTTCATGCTTGAACAAACGACATGGAATTACTTGAGATGTTTGTGCAGATCCTCTCCTGATAGACCATGAAATGTAGGTAGCAAGTGAATCAATCCCGACTTCAATTCAAAGTTGTTGTTGTTGTCAATAGCTGGGATCGTGATGCATAGTGGTTGTTGAGGTAGCTCTGGGTTGGCTAATTGCTTCAGCGTCTTTTCAGCGTTATTTGCCATGACTCCAATTTCGTCCTCCGACTCGCTGGGTGATGTTTAGAAAGAAAATGATAAGTGCTCGAGTGCTTCTTTGGTTTCTTTTGCTTTTCCCCTGAAAACTCGATCTCATTTGGTGATTTCTGGAAAGTATTGTAAGTCTTTATCCCCTCGGAACCTTGTATTCATGCAAAGCTAAAACAAACGGATTAGTGCACAACTGACAATTATAATGAATTTCCAGAACTTACACTGGGTGACCCAGTGTCGAAATTGCAGAAAGTTTTTAACCCAAAATAAGTAAAATTAATTTAACACCGTTCCCCGGCTACAGTGCCAAAATTTTGACCGCGCTGTCGTGACGCGTCAAAATTAGTTATTTTTATTTTCCTCGGCTTACTTCTACTAACTAGTAGTATCGGCAAGTAAGGGTCGATCCCACGGAGAACGGTAAATCAATTATACTATTTAAGGATTAAGTACTTTGTGCAAATAAAATAAAATGAAGGGGGGGATTTGTTTCCGATCTTAACTAAAATAAATTGCGTAAGATAAAATATAATAAACAAAGGAAATAAAAAGTTGAAAATATCAATTGAGGAATAATCAAGTCCTTAGCTCCGTTATCCACCGTTTCGAATTAATTCAAGTTTCAATGCAGCGCTTATCTCTTCTCTAATCTCATGAACTCCTATTCCGAAGCCAACAACAAGCTCGGTTGACCCCAATTATTTCTTAAGTTTATTCAATTAAAACAAGCTCTTTAATCAAACCTATCTATGCGGTGGATTCAAAACAAGCTCTTCAAATCTCGCTCACTAGATGCATTAAAAACCAAATAATGGAATAGGCAAGATATTAAGTTCATAAGCTCGACTTAAGGGATCTCGATTTTGTGTTACTCAATTGGGAAAAATCAATTGTTTGCTACTTGTGAAATTAAAATTGCAACAATTACAGATTACAACTCAATTTCTAGTATAAGACATAAAACTCCTAATCTAGTTGGCCAAACCAAATCAAGAAATTAAATGGCATAGTCATGAATTCAATAACACAAAAGTAATTCAAGAGAATTCGAGTTGAGAATACGCTACAGGATTAAAACATGAATAATTCAAATATGGTTTCAAACTTCACTAAGAACTAGAATAGAAAATTAGCCGGACATTTTGGCTTTAGAAAACAACAAATTAATAAGTGATGCTCCTTTTCTTCTTCGTACGTCGGAATCGGCTCGGTTGCTCCTTTTCTCCTCCTGCTCCAGCCGTAAAAAGTGATGCTCCAAGATTATAATAATTCCAGCCCTCCTCTCCTTTTATAATAATTCTTAGTTTCCTTCTTTAACTGGATCTCCTTCCTTCTTATCCTTCTAGAGTTTTGATTTCCTTGGAGTCTCTCTTCCCAAATCTATTTCCATTCCTTTTCCTAGCCTAGGGACAGATTTATTGCCTTGTGGAACTGATTGGGGCGGTTTGGAGTCGTTTCTTGGGCCCCAAATAAGATTTTTTTCGAAATAGGACTGACACTGGGTCACCGAACTGACACTGGGACACCCAGTGTCGCACGATATTTTCTTCATTTAAGCCCAAATCACCTTGGCTTGGTCCGTTTGATGGCCCAAATTATTCCTTAAGCTTAAAAACTCCATCAAACACCTAAATTAAACAACAATTTGCCAAGTGAAGTATATTGCATCCAAAATATAAATATATGGAAAATAACCAAGTGTGTCAACATAAAATTCATTAAAACCTTATAATTAACAATGATTTTAGCACACTATTTTCGTCCTATCACGAGTAGTCATAATGTCTAGCTAGAGGCCTCTTATGAATTATGAGTCATATAAATTGTTTTATACTCATTGTCGTATTAATTATAACCTACAGGGTCACACACTTAAACGAGCAGAGCAACTATTTTGTTCCGGTTGATTATAAGTTGGTGAAAGGGTTGGTGAACCATTAGCCATGTAGAGGACTATATAAGAGTGTCTTGTGATAGCCCTCAAATAAGACTTAATCACAAGTGAAGACATATTTGTGTATGGAGAATCAAGAATCTGAGTTTGATTTTTCTCTAACTAAAAGTCTTGAAGATAATATTCAAGAGTTGAATAATCAAAAGGATCAAATATATATCATTATATCTTTGAAAGTTGATTCTTTGATCAAGAAAAGAATTTAAAATACTCATCTAATCCTGTGAGTTTGATCTTTAATAACATATTGAATAAGATTCATAGTTGTTATTTTAGATCAAAGTTCAAGAACATTTGAATAAAATTCTTGGTGTTCTTGTTCTTACCATAATCAAGAACACACCTATATTCAAATTGATTTAAGTGAAATCTTGATTGAATCGGAGCTAGCAATCCGTTAGATGCTCGGGACTTGTTCATTATGTGGATACCATAGAGGACGCTCGATTCTTGAAATGTCTGTAGAAGGCTCGATCGAAAACACGCTACAAGAGGCAACAATCTTGTTCTTCGGACTTTGATAATATACTTGGATCCTCGGAGGGTTTTAGATATTATATTTATATTTCTGCTGCACTATTTCGATATAAGATGAGATCATAAATCTTATTAGTTCGATAAAAACCCAACACCTCGAACCACATTACATATTGTGCCTTTACTTGCTTACTTACTTTTGCATTACTGTTCGTGATTTATTGATACTTATCTTGTAAAATCTTATAAGCACCAAGCTTACAGGAGTACTTACAGTTGTTGTACTTACAACAACGCAATTACATACTTTTGCTACGTAAAATCTTCGTAAAATGATAGAGATTATTCACCCCCTCAAGTTGTCATATAAGTATACAATGAACAAAAAGTGGTTTCCGAATGGTTGGTTCTACAAAGAATCAATCGATTTTCAACCTGAACTAGAACCATAATCACTAGCTTTTGGAACTGCGTATTTGTCTTTCAAAATCATCTCTTATCTCTCTACATATGGATTCCTCTATAATTAATAATGTTCCAATATTCTCAATTAACAAACTTGATGACTGGAGAATTAGAAGTGAGTCACATCTTGATGCCATGCATGAAGAGATGCATTTTGTGATATAGGAAGGACCTGTCACCACAATGAAGGTCAATCAATCGACCAGAATACAAGGTCAACCCCATACAGAGATGCCGAGAAGCCACGCGATCAGTGGACTACTTATGAATGGAAGTGTGCAATCATGGACAACATAACAAAGAATTCGATATTTCTCACTCTTGACAAAGGCACATTCTCAAAGGTAAAATGTTGTAAGACAGCGAAAACTGTCTTGGATAAACTGAAGATGATATGCAAGGGTATTGAGCTCTAGAAAGAAAACAAAATTTCCAAACTCACTCAATAATTTGAGTCTTTCGAAATGAGATTTTGACTTCAAGTTCACTGCCATTGTTGGTGAATTTCAAGCGCTGGGCAAAGAGTACTCCCATAAAGATAAAAACCTCGAAATACTTGAATCTCTCCCTGCTCGGCGGGACATTAAGACCACATCTATGTGTGTCCCCTAACCTTAATGAAATATATACTTCTGATCTCTTATCTGAACTCAAGGATTTTGAGTATGACATTGATAGAAGAGAGAAAGCAGGGGAATCACCTGACAAGACTATAGGTCTTGCGGCTGCAATTCCACCACCTAGCTCGTATCATAAGGAGCGGAAAACACAGTAACAACCCCGTCCCGGGTCGGAACTATTACAGCGCCATGGATCCATTTCGGGAATCCACAAGGCAATACCTATTTAACACACCTATACACACACAACGACCACTTAGGTCGAACGTAAAACCAAAAATAACCCACATCAACCGGCAATGTCGACAAAACAACATACCCATATCATCTCGACTGATAGGGTCGATTACGACCAAAGTCAAAACTAGCTCAACAAATAGGTAACCACTTCAAGATGGTACCCAATCCCACACACGACATGACATCATTAAAAACTGTACTCGCGAGTACTTACCCAAAACAAGATCAACTAACACGACACTGGCGTCACGAGAGAATATCACTGCTGCTCGTCATCCTCATGCCTTTCCTGCACCATCTCACCATTAAGACTTGTACCTGAATACACAAACAATATCTTCACCCCTGAAGGGGTCAGCAAATGACCGGTGCAAGTACAATGATTCAAGAACGTGTACAACAAGTGAATACATCAACAAAACCATAGCATCATCACTCATATTTCAGAATATACATATGAAACAACCTCCCGAGCTATACTGGCCCCGTACCTCATGTGAGATATGCACCCTAGGAGTCCTCGTCAGGCCCTCTCTGGTTGAATAGCCCAACCAAATGATCTGTAGAAATCGCAGTCTAGCGGACCCCAGGGGACCCTTGCTGTTTTTACTTGGCTCAAACACACTCAGTGACCATATGTCACACTTTCTGAAATTACTAAAATTACAACATTTCACAGAAATCACATTTTCCACATATTCATTCACACAAGTACATCAAACGTAATCAAAGTACTTGTCCGGCATTCCAGCTAATGGAAAAGTTCGACTAACACGAAAATGGGATGGACGATTCACCATACTTTTGATCTTGGCAAGTCTCATGAATACTCCGAAGAACACGATCAATCGGAAACTTCTGGACCTTGATGAAGATGACGAACGGAAGGGTGTGTTGGGAAAACAAGAACCCTGTATCGAAACGGCCGGGATATCCAATCCCTGTATCGAATGGTATTTGATAAAAAGGTTTTGACATATATGCCAATCCGCATATAGTAAAGGAAAACTGTATCGAAGCATTAAGGCATTATCCTGTATCGAAGACCTGCCTCGAATCAGCATATAGTGAAGCCCTTCAGTACATCAAGAGGTCTTATAAAAGACCAGGTATGGAAACTGTCTCGAATCTCAAATACAGTTATCTTCCATACAGCTCACAATAGGACAAAGAAGGAATCTCCAGAAGTCAAGTCCCGTTGAATAAAGAAGTATTTAAATACTCAAGGATAAAGTATTTAAATACTGTCAGTCAACAGATCTTCAAATCCCGCTAAATCCGGATCGTGTTATAATCCCGTTGGAACGGAATCTCACTCAAACGGATACATCTCAACGGATATATATTCCAGAGACTATATATATCACATCAAGATGCTGAAGATCAGTAACCCAAGCTATCGAAATTATTATCAGAGCAAAACATATCTCCAAAGCTTACTGCAACTCAGATCAAAAGAGATATATAGTGCTCATCATTCTGAACAACACTTCATCAGCTGAAAGCACTTAAAGTCAAAGTTGTTGTTCACCATCTGTTCTATACTTTGAACAAACAGCCCTGTGTGGACTGAGCAATCTGTGCTTCTCCGGAACTGTGTGTGAAGGATTTGCATTGAAGAAGACGAAGCTTCAGAACTGTATGTGAAGAAGCAAGTCAAAGCATTAGCTCAAAACCAATCTGTGTGAACGGTTGAAGCTAAGATCTCTATATCAATATGTGTGAACGATATATTGATTGTGTGTTGTTATAATTACGTAGTTGTGTACGTAGTAATTATAATAAACTTTTTACTCCTCTGTGGAGGACCAGTGGACGTAGAGGGGTTTACCTCGAACCACTTTAATTACTGTGTTATTTACGTTCAGTTTTTACTGTTTTAATTACTGTGATTAATTAAGTATACACTATACATCTAGTTGCTGTATCCACAACAACCTACTGTATCTAAGACTTCCGCTACACACTCAGATCTAAAATCCATACAGTTTGTTGTTTAAACTATTTTCCAAACTGTATCCAGTATACTTAGTGGCCAACAAGTGGTTTCGGAGCGGTTGATTCTAAAAATAATCAGTCGTATTTTTAACCGAATCAGATCCAAAATCACTTATTTTCAAAATAGTCTCTTTCATTTATGTATTATCACATGGATACTTCTATGATCAACAAAGTCCCTATGTTCTCTATTAACGAATTTGATGACTAGAGAATTAGAATGGAGGCTCATCTTGCAGCAATGCACGAAGAGATGATTTTTGTTATACAGGATGGTCCTATCAAGATCATGAAGGTAAACACGGCCGCAAGGATTGAAGGCCAAGCCCATGCTGAGATGCTCGAGAAGGATCGCGAGCAATGGACCACAGATGAAAGAAAGCAAGCAAACCTTGACAACGTAGCTAAGAACGCGTTATTTGTCACTCTTGACAAAGGCACGTTCTCAAAGGTAAAGAGCTGCAAAACAGCCAAAGAAATCAGGGATAAACCCAAGTTGATTTGTGAGGGAACTGAGCTCTCAAAAGAAAATAAGATTTCAAAACTGACTCAGCAATTTGAATCTTTCGAAATGAAACCAACTGAGACACTTGAGGAACTTTACCCCAGATTCACTGGTATTGTCGGTGAACTTGAAGCGTTGGGCAAAATTTATACCCAAAAGGAGAAGAACGTAAAAATTTTCAGATCTCTCCCAGCCCGATGGGACATTAAGACCACAACAATGCGTGTATCTTGCAATCTTAATGAAATATCTACTTTTGATCTCTTCTCTGACCTCAAAGCTTTTGAGTATGATATTGACAGAAGAGAGAAAACTGAAGAATCTCCTTCAAATGTCACAGCTCTAGCCGCTGTATCGAACCGTCGACACAGCATGCCCAGCTCGTCGAAGCCTAGTCACAAGAATGCTGACAGTGACGGCGACATCCTGTCTCAAGATGAAATGGCGCTTCTCATGCACAAATTTAAAAAGTTCATCAAACAGTCTGGAAAGACTCCCTACAGGCCCAAACCTGTCCACAAGGTAAGTACCGAAACATCATCTGGTGATGCTAACCTGTGCTATAATTGCAGGAAACCAGGGCATTATGCAAATAAATGTCCTCATCCAAAGTCCAAAGGTTGCCGGAGGCCGAGCAACAAGAGAGAGATGAAAGAAGACGTGCTTGGAAAGACAAGCTCAAGGCCCTTATTGGAGAATCAGAAGCCTCCCCACACCATCCAAATCAGCAGAATGTCTTCAGGTGGTCACTGAAAGTGATTCATCTGACGATGAGTTCGATGATAAAGCATATATGTGCTTCATGGCCAAAGACATTCCAGAAGGTGAAGACAGCGACGATGAGGTAAGTTCAACCTCAGCTATTCCATCAAATGCATCTCATACTTTTGAAAACATGATGAATGAATTTAAAAACATTCAAAAGGCCCATGAGACACTGAAAACTGAGAACATACAACTTCAATTAACTAATTTAGAGCTGAAAGATGAAAATGACTTGCTGAAAATAAATTATGAAAATATGTCTCTTGACTGTGAAACCAACAAAGTCGATTTTGAAAAACTCATGGAGAGCAATCATCAACTTGCGCATGACCTAAGTGAGGCTAAAACTCACAACGAGAGCAAGACAAATGATTTGGTTCTACTTCAAGCCAAAATCATAACTCTCGAAAAGCGAGAAAATGAACTTGAGACCACTCTGAAATCGTTCGAGAAATCGTCTAAAAGAATGGAAGAAATTCTGAGCACTGGGAAAAATGCTCATGATAAAAGTGGCTTAGGATACAGCTCATGTTCAAACAAAGGGAAAACTAGTACAGTGTTCGTCAAGAGTGTGGAACACATTCCAGAATCGGAAGAAATCCCTAGTCCCGTGAAGGAACTCTTTGTACGAGAAAACCGAAGGCGCTATTCCGCCCCGCAATCCTATTCCAGGCATAGGAATCATAAGCCGTTCCAACCTATGAGGCGCACTCAACGGATGCTCCCGAGCATATCAACAAAGGCTGACCATTCGAAGGAAGGCAGTATCCAACCACCAAAGGCCCGCACGGCAAGATTATCAAGACAAAGACGCCGAGGTATTGGATACAGGAGCCCCGTTATCCCTCGAAACAGCAGATGCCGGTTCAGTATCAACAGCAACATTGGGAATCCAACCGGAGACCCAGAAGGCAAGCTGTTAGGCCTAAGAAAATGGCTCCACCTCCAAGACGGCACTCGTACTGGATTAATAATAATAACCCTGAATTTTTCATGCATAATAATTATCATGGTTATAACAACTACGGATATGCCCCCCGTAGATATCGCAACACTGTACCGAGTATGTCCTACAGTAAACCAATTGCTGTCAGGAAAACTTGGGTACCAAGAGGAACTAACAATCATGGACCCAAAAATCAAAGGGGACCTAAATCTACTTAATCTCTTTGTTACAGGACATTCTAGAGGAGGATACCTGGTACTTTGATAGTGGATGCTCTCGACACATGACCGGAGATAGGAGCAAGCTGTCAGATTTTGTAGAAGTTCGCGGTCTAAAAGTTCGCTTCGGTGATAAATCTAAAGGAAGAACAAGAGGGAAAGGAAACGTACTTGTCGGGAAATTCAAAGTCACCGATGTTGCATATGTTGAAGGCTTACAGTATAATATACTTAGTATTAGCCAGTTCTGTGATAAACAGTTCTCGGTGAAGTTCTATATAGATCGCTGTAGAGTCAAAAACATACAAACCAAGGAAGTTGTGCTTACAGGAAGTAGATCAGGTAATATGTATATTGCTGACTGGAAGCCTATGAGCTCCTCAATTCCATGCTTTGTTGCCAAAGGCACTGGAGATCTTAGCTGGTTATGGCACAAGAGGATGTCTCACGTCAACTTCAAGACAATCAACAAGCTCTCAAGATAAGGAATGGTTAGAGGTTTGCCAAATGTGTCATTCAAGAAGGACAGCGTCTGTGGACCATGTCAGAAAGGCAAGCAAATCAAGTCAACCCTGAAGAGCAAATCCTACCTTTCAACCCAAAGAGTGTTGGAAATGCTACACATGGATCTCTACGGTCCTGTAGACCCAGTAAGTTTGGGAGGTACGAAATACTGCATGGTTGTTGTTGATGATTATTCCAGGTATGCTTGGACGATCTTTCTTAGCAAGAAGAAGGAAACAACATCAAAGCTGCCCGAGCTCCTAAGAAAGTTGCAAAATGAAAAGGCACCGAGTATCATGTGCATTCGTTCCGACAGAGGTACAGAATTTACTAACCGCTTTATAGAGCAATACTGTTCGGAGAATGGAATACAGCACGAATACTCAGCTGCCCGTACACCTCAACAAAATGGTGTTGCCGAGCGAAAGAATAGGACGTTGAAAGAAGCAACAAGGACAATGATTGCTGCAAGCAAATTGCCACAGTGTTTCTGGGGTGAAGCAACCAATACAGCATGCTACACTCAAAACCGCTGTATTGTCAACAAGCACCACAACAAAACAGCATATGAGGTATGGAACAACAAAACTCCGTTAGTTTCGTATTTCCACATTTTTGGATGCAGGTGTTATGTATTGAATAATGGGAAGGACCAACTTAGAACCTTTGATGAGAAATCAGATGAAGGAATATTCGTAGGATACTCCTCCATCAACAAAGCTTTCAGAATCTTTAATAAAAGGAAGCTGACGATCGAGGAATCAGTTCATGTAGTGTTTGATGAACCCCACCATGACCCTACAAGAGTAGATGATATTACTCAGAACATTCACCATCTATCTATCTTGGATCCTCCAACTCCCATAGAACATGTCGTTGATTTAGAAATCAACCCCACAGCTGTAAGAATCGACGTGGATGAAGCCGACGCTGTACAAGCTGAAGCTGTATCCACAGAATCTTTCGATACAGTACGGGATCCTGAATTAGAACCCGACTGAAGATGGTTGAGCGATCACCCGCAAGAGCTGATCATTGGAAACATAAATGCTGGTGTTTCTACTCGTAGGAGAATACAGAGTACACAAGGAAATGTACTTTGTGCACAAGAAGAATCTGATGCTGAGATGTCACAGTTTCCTGAATGGAAATCTCAATCCGAGCTTAGAAGACTCAATATGTGCACTATTTCTGTATTCTTAGCCCAGTCCGAACCTGTTTCGACCATAGACGCTCTTAATAACTCTCATTGGATAACGTCTATGGAAGAAGAGCTTAACGGTTTCGAAAGAAACGATGTATGGTATCTTGTACCCAGACCAACACATCAATCGGTTATAGGAACCAAATGGGTATTTCGAAACAAAAAGGATCGAAATGGACTTATCATAAGGAACAAATCCAGACTAGTCGCACAAGGCTATAGTCAGGAAGAAGGCATAGACTATGATGAAACCTTCGCCCCTGTAGCGAGACTAGAAGCCATCAGGATATTTCTCGCCTTTTCCGCCCATAAGAGTTTTATTGCATATCAAATGGACGTCAAAAGTGCTTTCCTGAATGGAGATCTTGCAGAAGAAGTTTATGTTGAACAACCACCAGGGTTTGCCAACACAGACGGTATCGACCTAGTTTACAGGCTAAGGAAAGCGCTGTATGGACTTAAAAAAGCCCCTAGAGCCTGGTACGAAACCCTATCCCAGTATCTAACCAACAATAGATTTGAGAAAGGTGCTGTGGACAAGACCTTGTTCAAGATACAGGAAGGTGATGACCTTCTTATGGTGCAAATCTATGTGGATGATATTATTTTTGGTTCAACTAACCTTGCTTTATGTCAAAGGTTCTCTAATCTCATGCAAAGTAAATTTGAAATGAGTATGATGGGGGAACTTAGTTACTTTCTAGGTTTGCAGGTAAAGCAGATGCCTATAGGTATCTTCATCAACCAAGAAAAATACAGCAAGGAGCTTCTCAACAAATTTGGAATGAACACTTCCAAATCCTCGCCAACCCCCATGAGCACTTCCGTGCAAATTAGTGCTGATGAAGCCGGAAAGCCGTTTGACCAATCACTCTACAGGAAGCTCATTGGTTCGCTCCTGTACCTAACAACTAGCAGGCCCGATATCCAGTTTGCTGTTGGAGTGTGTGCAAGATATCAAGTTGCACCTAAGGAATCACACTTCAATACAGCTAAACGAATCCTGAAGTACATTAAAGGAATAGTCGATGCAGGACTATGGTATCCTAAGGAAGGAGGATTCGATTTAGTTGGATACAGCGACTCGGATCTCGGAGGCTGCAAGCTAGATAGGAAGAGTACAAGTGGAACTTGTCACTTTCTTGGACCTAGACTCGTTTCTTGGTTCAGTAAGAAGCAATTGGCTAATTCTCTTTCCACGGCTGAATCAGAGTACTATGTCAGCTGTAGTTGCTGTATGCAGATCCTTTGGATGCAGCAACAGTTGTCAGATTATGGAATCGATGCCAGAGAGACTCCAATCATGTGTGATAGCACGAGTGCAATTGCAATCACGCACAATCCTGTCCTGCACTCGCGCACTAAGCATATCAACATGAAGCATCACTTTATAAGGAATCACGTCGAGAACAAGGATGTTCGCCTAGAAAAGGTTCATACAGACGTTCAGTTGGCCGACATCTTCACCAATCCACTCGACACAGCAAGATTCAACATGCTCAGACAAGAATTGGGAATGCTACAGCCAGACTCCCTGTAAGTGATTTACTGTTTTTACTCAACAAATTGAGGGGGAACGCTGTAAGACCCAAGAATACAGTATCCAACGTTAATTATTTGTACACTCAGAATCGTCAATATAGCACTGTAGCGAGCGAAGACATATGAATCCTACAGCTGACGTGTGCAATAATTAAGGGGGAATACTGTAGGACCCACGAATACAGCATTAATCCTTAAGTTGCTGTATAGAATTTAAAACCTATACGTACCTTTTTGAGGAGGAACGCTGTATCGACGCGGAAACAGCACATACTATAGGATTTCGATTCAGTATATATATAATATCATATTATTTCTTTTTAAAATAATTTTTGTCCACGTGCCCTGTTTTTATGTCAAACGTCATGTACATTAAATGCCTTACACGACATCTGGACAACTGAATCTCAAAAGCCGCGATGTTTTAAATTGTTTATTGTTTTAAAACCGCCGTTTTAGGCATTTAGGGTAACACAAATGTCAAAAATAGGACCCACTCATTTTTTAAACATTTTAATGGATTAGCATACCAGTTACACTCAGTCCATCTTAACCGTTGATTTCAAAAACCGGTTCCCATCCCTTAAAATCTGACCATTCGTACTCTGCAAAACCCTATTTCGCCGCCCAACTATAAAAGGACTGAATCTGCCATTAGAGACTCTTTACGCTTTCTGCAAATTCAAGAGTTCTCAAGCAAAAACAGCCTACATACTTTTCTGCATTTTACTGCATATTTCGATTATTTTCTTGCACTTTTTCTTAAGAAATCATCAAATGGCTGGACAAACTTCTTCTCCTGCTCTGAAGAAAACTGCTAACATCATTGATGGCCGGATCTTTTCAAGATCTGTTATCATTGAGCGCATTCTGTCTGAAACCAACGACGCAGAACCCATGGAGTACATCATAACTCGGCTTCGTCAACAAGGACTCTATCGCCTTGGAAGTCAGACTGCTGATAAGTATGATGCTCATCTGGTTGAGGAGTTTTACCTCAACGCCGCCGTACGCTTTCTGTCATTGGCCCAAGGAGGTCATGTTGCCGACATCACCGGCACAATCCAGGGAGTTGAGATCTGTATTGATAACGATCTGCTCCAGAACATCTACAGGCTACCCGCTGATGGCCTGACTATGGACCAACTTGAGACATTCGGGTCTCAAGAGCTAATCACTAAATTTTATGGACTGTTCACAGGCTCCAAAGTTGTTGACATGGTTCAGACTACATGTCACAAGTAAAATTTTTGTCTCCCATATGTATATCTTCATGATTTTTGCTGCAGGATAACTGAGAATCGAACAGGTGCGTTCGAAATGTGTACCAACCTGAGGTTCAGGATGATGGTCGCTATTCTGACCTATGAAAAGGTCAATTGGTGCCAGATAATCCTGAAGTGCCTGCAAGAGGAGGTGTGCAACCCGGCCACCCAGAAGAGATCTTTTGGTTTGATGTTAAACAATATCCTGACAAAATGCGGACTGTCGCAATCCGCTGATGCTAAGAAGAATAACCCCAGGATATACCTAGGAGGCGTCAAGCCTACTGCGTATAATCAAACCACTATGGTTCCAGAACCATCCAAAACCGGAAGTATGCCGGCCGCAAATCCACGAGATGAGTCCTTGAAGTTCTAGGAAGTGGAATCTTCAAAGAAGAGAAAGAGATCTCACAGCAAGAAACCCACTGCTGGTGAGAAGCCCAAGAAGAGACTTAGGAGGCTTTCTAAAGTCAAAACTGCCAAGCCCTCTGAAGAAGTCTCCCCCGTGGCTCAACCCACTGAAAAACAACCCCAGGGCCCAACCCTTGTGGAAGAGGTGTCTCCTACTGTATCGACAGTAGATCCTGAGCCTTTGGCAGCTAGGACGGATAATGAGACATCTGTCAACGAACAAGACTTTAGCGAGTCGGCTGCCCATTTGGAGCCAACAACTACTTCTCGTCTGCGGGATCCCACACCCGTACAGGATCCATCTTCCTTCAGGGCACCATCCCGTGTAAGGAGTCCCACTTCCATACAGGATCCCATACCTGTACAGGAATCCCTCGCTACAGCATCTCCAGACGTTGTACGTAGTCCCTCCCCCGACTCCATCATTCATAAGACCCTTCTTTCTGTTCAAATTGAACATGCTTATGAAAGATTTCTCACATGGAAAGGCTACAGGCTAGCTCCGTATGACACATTGTACAACTGGAGCGATTGGAGCCAAGAAGAAAAATTCGTCTCATAAGTAACGGACTCAATGGAAATTGAAGCCCTGATCCGATGGGAAAATGCCTTATGCAAGGAGCTGATTGAAAGCCATCTGTTTCAGAAATCTGACGCTAGAAGGAAAGGAAAGGACAAGTCAGAGGACTCTCACACACATCCAATAGACGACGACAATGACTCAGACGACAACGACGATGCTTTTCAAGCTGGTCTGAGGATGAGTCGTGAAGAGGCTCAAACTAGAGACGTCTCTCCACCCAAAGGTGACGAAGGGCCATCTACTCGAAGCAATCCCCCTTCGCCACAGCAAGAGTTAATTCCCGACGAAGAAGAATCAGTCCCTCCAGTCGAGGAAGTTGAAGAAATTTTGGAACAGGCACCTGAGCCTGCTGCCACCGAAGAAGTTGTACCTGAAAGACAACAGGAGGATTCATTCCCTTCTGTATCCATATCTACAGAAGAAACTTCGCAACAGGAAGCCACTCAACCCCCTGTCGCCGAACCAGAACAAGCTGCTCCCGCCCCTTCAACCGTGGAATCCGAGGATGGTATCGAACCTGAGGATGTCCAACTTACTTCACGCCTAACCGTAAACGTAAGGAGGTTGAACAGCTCTGAAGACTTTGCTCAACCAGATTCTCCTATTTCTGCCGCTAGGAAAGAGCGCCTGCGCGCACTTGGTCTTCAAACTGTATTCATCCAGGATGCAGTGAATGCTCTGTCTTCCGTTGAGAAAGCATTAAATTGGATGCATACTTCTGCTGTGGAGGAGATGACCACTCTACAATATGAAGTATCTCGTGTTGTCGAGGCATTCGTTCTTCTGCCAGAAGTTTTCAAACAAGCTTTGAAAATCATGGAAGACAAGCAAGAGCAACTCCTGAAGGAAGAAGCAACAAAAACACGAATAGCTGAAGCCAAGACCGCATGTGCCATGATTGAAAACAGCTCTCAATTGCGCGCCCACAACAAATGTATCAAGGATATGTCGCAGACGCTTTCCGCCCTTGTAGAGAGAATGACTAACATCGAGACGAAACAGGATGCTGCACTAGAAATCCTAAAAAGTCTTGATGAAGCCAAAAAGGGGGAAGAGGCAAGAGAAGCTGCTAGGAGAATCAGGCTACAGCAAGAAAGGGAATTCTAGGCCGCTCAAGACAGCATCACTTCCGAGTTAAACAAGCTAGCCCCTCACTCCCAAAGTTTTAAGATTTCAGGCTCCCGACCTGAATTTCATGATCCAAATGTCCCATGGCAAAGTCTAATCCAGAGACCTTATGAAATTCGTCTTCCGACCAACCGCCATCCTACTGCCGATGAAGTGAAGCAATGGAGGAAAAACGAACTGATGAGATACTTTGTCAAACTCATCAGGGAATCATCCATCTTCAAGAGCTATAAAACGTTAGCAGAGGCCGCAGACAAATTTACGAAGATGTTAGAAGACGGAAAACTTCCTCTCCAGCTTGATATGAAGAGCAAACACAAAAGAGGAGATCAGATCACCCATCCAGAAAACTGGATTCTTGCCTTTGATCGATCCTATGAAGGAAGAGCTATATACCAGGATCGAGGCAACGATTCCCTACAGAACTGGTGGCGTGGTACCGAGAATGATCCAGGGAGAAAGCCATGGAGGCATACGGACTACAGATAGGAGCTGAAATCTCTGTATATTATTCTTGATTTTTAATTTTTCTCTTCGAAACAGCAAACCATGTACTTAATTTATTTTGTATATCAATAAAAGTGTTTGTTTGTCTTGAAAGATTACAACTCGTAATCTACTGTATTGATGTATGATTACTTAAATTGTTTGATTAACAATCTCAAGTACACAAACTTGATTGAAAATAAAGCTGTACGAACTAGTCTACGAACAGTTCACGATTTCAGTTGTAAACTTAGAATACATTGTAAGATTGTGCCTGCGCGCCAATCATAAGCTTAAGTTGTAAAAATCCTTAACTGTATCGAACTCGCATGCGAGCAGTTCATCATTTAGACTAAGACAGACCTTTTGACGAAAGACCAAGAAATCTGCCACAAGACATCAAAGAAGATCACTTCATGAAGAAGGTTTTGGCATCATCAAGAAGACTTGAAAAGTTAAGAAAGTAAGTCTTGGCAAATTGTCAAAAAGGGGGAAATTGTTGGGAAAACAAGAACCCTGTATCGAAACAGTCGGGATATCCAATCCCTGTATCGAATGGTATTTGATAAAGAGGTTTTGACATATATGCCAATCTGCATACAGTAAAGGAAAACTGTATCGAAGCATTAAGGCATTATCCTGTATCGAAGACCTGCCTCGAATCAGCATATAGTGAAGCCCTTCAGTACAGCAAGAAGTCTTATAAAAGACCAAGTATGGAAACTGTCTCGAATCTCAAATACGCTTATCTTCCATACTGACTCACAACAGACAAAGAAGGAATCTCCGTAAGTCAAGTCCCGTTGAATAAAGAAGTATTTAAATACTCAAGGATAAAGTATTTAAATACTGTCAGTCAACAGATCTTCAAATCCCGCTAAATCCGGATCGTGTTATAATCCCGTTGGAACGGAATCTCACTCAAACGGATACATCTCAACGGATATATATTTCAGAGACTATATATATCACATCAAGATGTTGAAGATCAGTAACCCAATCTATCGAAATTATTATCAGAGCAAAACATATCTCCAAAGCTTACTGCAACTCACATCAAAAGAGATATACAGTACTCATCGTTATGAACAACACTTCATCAGCTGAAAGCACTTAAAGTCAAAGTTGTTGTTCACCATCTGTTTTATACTTTGAACAAACAGCCCTGTGTGGACTGAGCAATCTGTGCTTCTCCGGAACTGTGTGTGAAGGATTTGCATTGAAGAAGATGAAGCTTCAGAACTGTGTGTGAAGAAGCAAGTCAAAGCATTAGCTCAAAACCAATCTGTGTGAACGGTTGAAGCTAAGATCTCTATATCAATATGTGTGAACGATATATTGATTGTGTGTTGTTATAATTACGTAGTTGTGTACGTAGTAATTATAATAAACTTTTTACTCCTGTGTGGAGGACCAGTGGACGTAGAGGGGTTTACCTCGAACCACTTTAATTACTGTGTTATTTACATTCAGTTTTTACTGTTTTAATTACTGTGATTAATTAAGTATACACTATATATCTAGTTGCTGTATCCACAGCAACCTACTGTATCTAAGACTTCCGCTATGCACTCAGATCTAAAATCCATACAGTTTGTTGTTTAAACTATTTCCCAAACTGTATCCAGTATACTTAGTGCCCAACAGGGTGTAATACCAGCTCATTGCAGGGAATTCGACCCTAATGTCCTAGCATCAATCCAACAGTGATCACGCAAGGAAAAACATCGTAGAACGCCCGAATTCTCTTTACGGCATTTTACCAGACACCTTGAAGGCGTTGGTTTAAAACTCAACAAAACAACGAATTGCGGATGATTAAACCACGGAAGAATAATGAAATTAGTATAATACCGCTAGATTATTGATAACCCTTCAATAATCTGGGCTGATTCAGAATAGACGGGCCAAATCATTCAAAAAAACAAATTTCCCAAAACTAGGATTTTAGAAAACTTACCCTGATTCGGTCGATCGCAATTACCGATGCCTCTATTTATCGACGCCATATTTACCAACGCAATTGCCGACGCCTCTATTTACCGACGCCATATTTGGCATTGTTAAATTAAAAATAAAAAAATCTAAAAAAGTCAGGTCAGGACTCAGGCGGGTCATGTTCGGGCTCAGGCGGGTTAGGTCTGGGCCCACGAGGGTCAGGTCCAGGTTCGGGCGGGTCAGGTCCGAGCTCAGGCGGGTCAGGTTCGCGCTCTATTTAATTTCAAATGGCTGAGAAATATTTTGGTATATAAACAACACAATACACTACTGTTTTTCCTATGTAGGATCGTGTAAAAAATTTACCGACACCATTTCGGTGTCGGTAATGGCGTCGGTAAATACTGACATCGGTAAATGGCGTCGTTAATTGTAAAAAAAGAAAAAAATAAAAAAAATTACCAATGCTGAAATAGCGTCGGTAAGGGTGTCGGTAAATGGCGTCGGTAAACGGCATCATTAATTGTGAAGAAACGGTGGGTACGGGCATCGGTAATGGCGTCGGTAAATCAATAAATAACGGGTGTCAGTAATGACGTCGGTAAATTATAAGTTTAACAACGGCGGGTATGGGTGTCGATAAATGGCGTCGGTAATAACTGTTTTTTATAGTGTGATAATCTAAAGCATTTATTAATTACAGGGGACATGCCAAAGCTGTGTCTGTGGTTATTTGATCATTAGATTATAATTCATATGTGTGTATGTGATACATAATATTTGAGACAAACATGTTGACATAAGATGTCATCTCTATTGATAAAAACTAAAATTCTTTTATTTGCGAGGGACATGTCATAGCTGTGCTTGCATTTACATGATCATTAGATTTTAAAATCAATATATCTCACGAATAACTTTGCATATTAAATACTGTAGAATCAATGGCGTCAATCAATACAAACTCATTGCGATCAATTCTTGACAAAGAAAAACTTTCTGGCACTAATTACCTTGATTGGTCAAGGAACTTTAGAATTGTTCTCAAAACTGAGAAGAAGCAGTACAATCTGGAAAACCCAATTCCTGGTGAACCAGAATCAACCACCATCAAAGCTCAAAAGGATGCTTATAGTAAGCATATGAATGATTCCTTGGATGTGACATGACTTATACTAGCAACCATGAACCCGGAGCTGCAGATACAGTTCGAGGACATGGAAGCTTATGAAATGATGGATTAACTTAAGGAAATATTCCAAGAGCAAGCCCGTCAAGAGAGGTTTGCCACTACGAAGGCCTTGAATGGTTGTAAAATATCTTCAGGTACTTGTGTAAGTGCTCATGTCCTTAAGATGAAGGGCTACATTGAGCATCTTGAAATGCTAGGAGCTCCTATCACTCAAGAACTCGCTACAGATATAATCTTAGCATCACTGCCTTCAGAGTACGATTAGTTTGTAGTAAACTTCAACATGCACAACATGGAGAAGACCATTACTGAGTTGCATGGGATGCTAAAACAAAATGAGACAAACATTAAGAATGCTGATCCTAATATTTTAATGGTTCAAAAGAAATAGAATAAAAAGAAAGGGAAAAACATGTCCCCGAAAGATAAAGGTAAGAGTAAAATGCATATGTTGCCTAAACCCAAACCTAAATCTTTCAAGAAGTCATTGAAACAACCCAAAGAAGGGACTTGCTACCACTGCGATGAAACTGGTCATTGTAATAGGAATTGCAAGGTCTACCTGGAATAAATGAGGAAACGGAAGGGCAGTGAGATCGCTGCTTCAGGTATTCTTGTTATAGAAGTTAATTTATCAACTTATTCATCATGGGTATTAGATACCGGTAGTGAATCTCAGATTTGTGGGAATGCGCACAGGTTGCAAAGGAGTAGACAACTGGCAAAAGGTGAAATGGACCTACATGTTGGAAATAAATCAAGAGTTGCTGCTATTGCCATATGGACTTATGATATAAAGCTACCAAGTGGACTTGTATTGGAACTTAATAATTGTTAGTGCGTTCCTGCTATGGGTAGAAACATTATATCAGTTTCTTACCTTGATTTGGAAGATTATGACTTTACTATTAAGAATAGTGTAATGTCCATATTTAATAAAGGTATTTTTTATTGAGATGCCTTGATTAGTGGGATATTGTATCCCATAAATCTTGAAAGTTTAAAATCTGTATGTAACATAAAGGTCAAAAGACTTAAATCAAATGATTTAAACCAAACATATTTCTGGCAATTGTCGTTTGGGCCATATAAATGAGAAACGTATAACCAAACTCCATAAAGATGGAATCTTGGACATATTTGATTTAGAATCATATGATACATGCGAATCTTGCTTATTAGGAAAAATGACCGAAGCTCCTTTCACGGGACATACTGAGAGAGCTGCAGATTTGTTGGGCTTAATACATACTGATGTATGAGGACCAATGAATACAAATACTAGAGAAGGTTTCCAATATTTCATAACATTCACGGATGACTTAAGTAGATTCGGATATATATATACTTAATGAGTCAAAAGTCTGAGTCGTTTACGAAATTCAAGCAATTTCAAAATGAAGTACAAAATCAGTTAGGCAAGACTATTAAAGCACTACGCTCAAATCGTGGTGGTGAATATTTGATCCATGTATTTGACGATCATCCCAAAGGTTGTGAAATTGTTTGACAACTAACTCCACCTGGAACACCTCAATGGAATGGTGTGTCAGAACGGAGAAATCGAACCTTGTTAGACATGGTTAGATCGATGATGGGTCAATCTGATCTTCCAATTTCTTTTTGGGGTTATTCCTCAGAGACTGCTGCGTTCATTTTAAATCAAGTACCATCTAAATCAGTTCAAAGTACACCAAATGGCATCGGTAAGGGCGTCGGTAAATGGCGTCGGTAAACGGCATCGTTAATTGTGAAAAAAAAAGAAAAAAAATAAGTCTGCGAACCGGTCGTTGGCAATGGCATCGGTAAATCAATAAATAACGGGCGTCAGTAATAGCATCGGTAAATTATATGTTTAACAATGGTGGGTACCGGCATCGGTAAAAACTATTTTTTTTGTAGTGTGATAATCTAAAGCATTTCTTAATTACAGGGGACATTCCAAAGCTGTGTCTGTGGTTATTTGATCGTTAAATTATAATTCATATATGTGTATGTGATACATAATATTTGAGATTAACATGTTGACATAAGATGTAGTCTCTATTGATAAAAACTTAAATTCTTTTATTTGTAAGCTAGTCCAAATCATGCGTGGGATAATTCACCTCATGCGGCCTAAGTTGTCTTGATGCCTAAGCTATTACTTTCCCATTTTGCATCAATACACAACCTAGCCCATTCTTAGAAGCATCCGTGTAAACCACATACTCCTTGTTCGCTTCTGGTACTGCTAAAACTGGCGCAGTAGGCAATCTTTTATTGAGTTCCTGAAAACTCTCATCACATTCATCCGTCCATAAATACATAATTCCTTTCCGCAACAGTTGTGTCATGGGTCTAGCAATCTTGGAAAATCCTTCGATGAACCTTCGGTAGTACCCAACTAGACCCAAGAAACTCCTAATCTCATTAGGGTTGGTTGATGACTTCCAATCATGTACTGATTCCACTTTAGCTAGGTCCACCTTAATACCATCATCAGACATAATGTGCCCAATAAACATTACTTCTTTCAACCAAAATTCGCACTTACTGAAATTGGCAAAGAGTTTCTCCATTCTTAGTGTTTCCAACAATATCCTGAGATGTTCTTCATGCTCTTTCTCATTTCTAGAGTAGATGAGAATATCATCTATGAACACAAAGACAAACTTATCCAAGTACGGGTGGAAAACTCTGTTCATAAGATCCATGAATACTGCGGGGGCATTAGTTAATCCAAATGGCATGACTATAAACTCATTGTGTCCATATCTTATTCGGAAAGCTGTCTTGGGTATATCCTCTGGTCGAATCTTCAACTGATGATACCCAGACCTAAGGTCTATCTTAGAAAACACAGTTGTTCCCTTGAGTTGGTCAAAAAAGTCATCTATCCTTGGTAGAGGATACTTGTTCTTGAGTGTGAGCTTGTTCATCTCCCTGTAATCTATACGCATTCTCAGTGTACTTTCCCTCTTTTTCACAAAAAAGGACAGGTGCTCCCTATGGAGAAACACTCGGTCTAATGAAACCTAAATCCAATAGCTCTTGCAGTTGGATCTTGAGTTCTTGAAGTTCCTTCGGTGCCATCCTATATGGTGCTTTCGACACTGGGGATGACCCTGGGTCCAGGTCAATGTTGAATCCACTTGTCGATCTGGTGGTAAACCCAGTAACACTTCTGGGAATAAATTCCCGCACAATTGGAACATCACCTATCGTTTGCTCTTCTCCAACTTCTCCATTAAGGTAAACAAGGAAAGCCTGACAATCCTTCTTTCTTATCATCTTCTTGGCTTGGAGAGCAAAGATAACAGGTGACCTCTACCCATTCTTATGCCGTGAAAGTCTGTGGGCTCCTTTCCCAGTGGTCTGAAGGAAATTTTCCTATCATAACAAAGAATTGTGGCATAATTCTTAGCTAACCAATTCATTCCTAGGATTATATCAACATCCCACATCGTCATAACATTCAGTTTATTAGTTACCACTTTAAGATTCCCGAGTTCTAATTCCGTATTAGAACAAACATGCGTGGTAGTTGAAATTCCTCCTGGTGGTGAAGATACTCTCATGACATGACTAGGATGTTCCGGTATAATACTAAGATTATCGACACATGCTCTAGCAATAAATGAATGCGATGCTCCAGTATCAAACAAAACAATTACAGGTAGGTTAAGATGTTTTTCCCATACCTGCCAAGTTACCCTTATCCTTCTCGGGTTGCTTCTGATTGATGGCATATGACCGAGCATTCTGATTCTGCTGTTTAGGTGGTGGCGGCAGCTGCGTCTGTCCTTGTATTGCTCTCAGTGGCTGGGGTTGACCCTGGTGGTTTGGTCTCTCTCCCTGCTGCTGCTTAAGACAATTCCTCATAATATGGACTTTCTGACCACACGTGTAACAACTTCCAGTGCCCAACAGACAGGCACCATGATGCTGCTTGTTACACTTGGGACATACGGGGTTTGCAACTCGTCCCTGATTAGTGCCTCCCTGAGCAGGAACCATCTACCGTCCCTGATTGTTGCCTCCATGAGCCTGAGGCTGTCCATGAGATATATTTCCGTGCGACGGCTTCCTGTTAGCCTAGCTGTTCCCATTGCCAACATTGTTTCATCCTTCCCACTTATGCTTCCCCTTGTATTCGTGGGAATTTGTCTGAGTGGGTGGTGGTGTAACTCTGGGCGCTCGCTTCTCCTCTGTCATTGCTGCCTCAATATCAAGAGCTCTATTCAGCGATTCAGTGTAGCTCAGCCTTCCATGGCTAGCTAGGGACATGCCTATCTCATGCCTCAGTCCTGATCTACATTTTCCTGCCATCTTCTCATCCGTATAAACTTGGTCTGGAGCATACCTTGATAACTCAAAAAACATTTTATCATACTCGGTCACTGACATCCTTCCTTGATTCAGATTATAGAACTCAGCATCTGTAACACCCCCAAATCCCATTGGGTTATTACAGTGCCGTGGACCCCACACCCGGAGATCCACCAGGCGAACATGACTACAATACATTAAAATTAACCAACAAGGGAGATCACAGTCCCTACCATGATATCCGACACAATATTCCGATAAGGAATTTCAATGACAACGATGGGCCCACATGGCCAAAAATAAAATACAACAACATCCACGAGCATTTGCTCGGGTAATACAAAATGAAAATGACTGGCAAATTGGAGAACACTCCAACTGACTAACCAACATGAACAACTCTGACTAGTATCGCTCGAATGCCTCGTCGCCATCATCATGCCCCTGTGTCTCAACTCTCTCCTCGCAAGCACCTAAAACATGAAAACATGTTCCGCCCCCACGGGGTTAGTCATCCAGATAATGAACATCAAATACATGTATAACATGATATGCATCCAAAGGCAGAATGAAACGGTACAATGATATAATAATACAAGATGCTCACAAACCAATGTAAGAACCGAGCATTCGTGAAACACTATGCCCACGGCATACTATTAATACCTGTTCGACAGGTTAGAACGTTAGTGCCCAACGGCGAATCATAATTATAGAGTACCACAATGAATTACACGACATGAACCAAACCAGAATTGAATTAATTATGAATCGCAATGCCCGAAGGCTCCAATGAAATTACCAAGACAATCACAAAGGCCTGAAAGCCACTCAGCCGAAGCTGTCAAATATCACAATCACATGAAGCCAAAACAGCCCGAAGCTGTATCGATTAGGGCCGAAGCCACGGCACGAAGCCGTATCACAATTAGGGCCGAAGCCACGGCACGAAGCTGTATCACCATTAGGGCCGAAGCCACGGCGTGAATCCATATCACAATTAGGGCTGAAGCCACGGCACGAAGCTGTATCACAATTAGGGCCGAAGCCACGGCACGAAGCCGTATCACAATTAGGGCCGAAGCCACGACACGAAGCCGTATCATAATTAGGTCCGAAGCCACGGCACGAAGCCGTATCACAATTAGGGCCGAAGCCACGGCATGAAGCCGTATCACAATTAGGGCCGAAGCCATGGCACGAAGCCGTATCACAATTAGGGCCGAAGCCACGGCACGAAGCCGTATCACAATTAGGGCCGAAGCCACGGCGTGAAGCCGTATCACAATTAGGCCATCCAATGGCCGTGACCTACTGAATTGTAGGTGTTGGAAACCTAACCGTGAAGGTTCAAGCCCCAAACTTACCCATAATGAGCACTAGTCGAGACTAGCCTCGAAAATATAATCAATCACAAACGACAATGATCCGAAGATTACCGAATTCATGAGAATGATAATGTGCTGCCTTGAGTCGGCCAACACAATAATGATGACTCACGGATGGGCATCGTACTTGACAGTCCCAATTCAATACCTCGATTACCTTTGAATGGTCATTCGATAACAACGACATGACGGATGGGAACTATCCTCGACAGCCCCAATTCAATACCTCGATTGCCTTAGAATGGCCAACTGATAACAATGATGCAGCGGATGATTCAATATCTCGATTGCCTTATAACGGTCAATCGATAACAATGATACGACGAATGATTGAGCACCTCGATTGCCTTAGAACGGATAATCAATGACAATGATACAATGAATGATTGAGCACCTCGATTGCCTTAAAATGGCTAATTTATGACAATGATACAATGAATGATTGAGCACCTCGATTGCCTTAGAACGGATAATCGATGACAATGATACAATGAATGATTGAGCACCTCGATTGCCTTAAAACGGCTAATCGATGACAATGATACAATGAATGATTGAGCACCTCAATTGCCTTAGAATGGCTAATCGATGACAATGATACAATGAATGATTGAGCACCTCGATTGCCTTAAAACGGCTAATCGATGACAATGATACAATAAATGATTGAGCACCTCGATTGCCTTAAAATGGCTAATCGATGACAATGATACAATGAATGCCTCGGTACCTTTAATCGGCTACCGACGCCGAAGATGAGAATGAATACGACAATGCCTTCAATCGGATAATACAACATGAATGACAGGACGCCAACATTAATAATAATGATTACAACAACGTCTTAGATCGACATCAATATTAACAACAGCAACCGATACATCGATACCGCGAACCGGTGATCGATAATAACATTAACAACGAATATCTCAATGCTTACCGGCCATTAATGAATGATAATAAACATTTGGCATAATTGCCGAAGAGTATCGTATCGAACGATCCCCTAATATCAATGAACTTATGAAGAGACTAAGTCTCGGAATGATACAACACATTCATACATATATATGATAACATTAATCTCATTGACTAGTACAAGTATAAAACTTGCCTCAAAATCGGCACGCAAGTATCCCGACGAACATGGCTCAACCGGAAAGCTTCGAAACGCCCGATGCTATCGAAAAGGAAGACGACAACGAACGGAATGGCTCAATTCGGTTTCTTTGCAAGAAACACGACCCTAACAACATATAATTAATAAATCAATGATCATACGAGGAAGAATAATCGTAGAACGCCCGAATCCCCCTCTAAGACCTTCTACCGGACACCTTCAAGGCGTCGATCAAGAACTCGACCAAAACAACGAATCGATACGATCCAACCATGGAATAACAAGGGAAATGATATAATACATCTAAATAATCAATAATCCATCAATAATCTGAGTTATTACGGCTCAAACGGACGAAATCCAACAAAAACCCCAATTTCCCCAAAACTAGATTATCAAGAAATCTAACCTTGATTCAGTAGATCGGAGGAGGTTATGGGATGATTGATTGATGTTAGAAACTCAAGAACTTCGTGGATATGTTGTTCAACAACATGGCTTCGACCTCTCCAAGCTTCCAGCCACGGAAGGAGAAGAATGAAATGAAAAACGGGTGAAGAAGTAGTCTGCCCGACCATATATACTGCCCAGCGACGCACGAGCTGGCACGCACGAGCGGCCGGTCGTGCGTGGGGTCGTGCGCGCACACTGTCACCCAACTACCGGGACGCACGAGCACTGGGCACGAGCACTCGCTCGTGCATGTGTAGTCAGGGCTGCACGAGCACCGGATCGTGCACGCAGCTCGTGCGCCACGCTCGTGTGCGCCTGGCAGGTCCCTGTCGCACGTGGCCGGCCAGTGCCTAGCCGCCAAGACTCGACGACTCGAATTCCCGGAAACGCACGAAACGAACACGACGAAATGCTCTCGGACAACAACATCGATCCGAAAAGAAATACCATGCAACAATTTATCGTATGCGACCATGAAAAAGGTCAAAACAACAAATACCAATGCGGATACCCACAACTTTGGGTAAATTACAAAATGGCCCAAAACGCCTGAAAATCACGATACGTGATCGAATAACCAAACCGAAGTTCACAACACGTCTAACAAAGTTAAACGGACTTACGGGAAACTCGAAACAGCAGTTTCAAATGTGATTCGCAAGAATCGAACTCAAGTGCGGAAAAGTCGCCAAAAAGTACGGAACTCAACAAAACGACACCGAAATGAGCTCGGATGACAAAAAATGAAGAATTAAATATTCTCAAAATGACGATACGGTCATGAGGGAGTCGTTAAAATGGACTTCCGCCAAAAAAAAGAAAATTACCGGAAAAATCGAAATTGCGGATATTACATAATACCCCCCTTAAAAGAAGTTTCGTCCCGAAACTTAAAAAAAGTAGGGAGAAGCAATATCCCGCTAGGAAAAATCAACGAGATACACACGAACAAGAATGATTACAATGAATGATAATGAATCGAAATCCAACAAGGATCAAGAATGACTCACCGGGGTGAAATGATAACGTAATGAGTGATAGCTCAAATGAAATGATTGGAACCATTGTTCCCCATGAAGTGAATGATTAGTTTGATAATTATAAGTCTCAACGTGATTGATATATGATGAATGACTTATATGAATGAATGAATGACAAATGAAATGAATGATTATCCTATTACCGAACAAGAAATAACTTGCTCAAAACCGGTGATGAATGTCCTATTGTATCACAGTTAAAGCAAACAACAGTCGAACTCGTCGTCTGAGATGAAGATGCTCTCCCAGCACGAAGATGACTAGAAAACGATCTCTTGGACGTCGGAGTCTGATGTCCCTCTCACAGCTCTTTCCGTACCGAGGCAGGAAAGTCACGTGATAATTACAGATCTCGTATGAAGATCGCATTATGATTATGAGACGGAATGATAACAATGAGCATACACGCTCTAACACAATGAATGCATTAATAATGCAATAAAATGATCGTCGACATGAGGCCGGAATATGATAAGATCGCATGAAAGATTAAGTGAGGTAACATGATTATCTGATGAAATTCCTGAAATGATTACCTTGAACAAGTTAACAAGGTTGAAAATTCGATCCATAAGATCAACAACTGAACCATGAGATGGACTGGATGATTAATGAATTGACTGGTTAATGAGATTGAGTGAGTGATGAATAAACTAATTGAGTAATGAGATTGACTGGGTGATGAATGAGTTAACTGAGTGATGAATGAATTAACTGAGTAATGATATTGACCGGGTGATGAATGAATTAACTAAGTAATGATATTGAACGGGTGATGAATGAATTAACTGAGTGATGAATGAATTAACTGAGTAATGATATTGACCGGGTGATGAATGAATTAACTGAGTGATGAATGAATTAACTGAGTAATGATATTGACCGGGTGATGAATGAATTAACTGAGTAATGATATTGACTGAGTGATGAATGAATTAACTGAACAATGAGATTAACCGAGTGATGAATGAATTAACTGAACTAATTGAACAATAAGGTTAACTGAGTGATGAATGAATTAACTGAATAATGAGGTTGACTGAGTGATGAATGGATTAACTGAACAATGAGATTGACTAAGTGATGAATGAATTAACTGAAAAATGAGATTGACTAAGTGATGAATGAATTAACTGAATAATGAGATTAAATGAGTGATGAATGAATTAACTGAATGATGAGATCAAAATGATGATTGAGGACTATTAACTGATGAATGAGTTGATCCTTAATGCATACACAAGTCACACGTGCTCCAAAACAATTAGTCATGAATCAACCATAACATTAATATCACATATAGGTTTCAACAAAGCATAAATAATTAATGACATGATGAATGTATGAACATAAAGAGAATCGAGTCCTTACACAGGTCATACGAAGCTTCGAGGTCTTGCGATACTAGTCTTCACTGATGACGACTCGATGAATGAATGACTCGTGCAGCCGTACTAACTTAACGACTCACAAAACCCGACTGTCCAGATTGTCACAACCTGACAGTCCCACTACTACCGCGACGGTAGATCCACATAACTCACATATCAGGGTATCTCACAACCCAAAATCTCTAATACCATCTTCTGTAACACCCCCAAATCCCATTGGGTTATTACAGTGCCGTGGACCCCACACCCGGAGATCCACCAGACGAACATGACTAAAATACATTAAAATTAACCAACAAGGGAGATCACAGTCCCTACCATGATATCTGACACAATATTCCGAGAAGGAATTTCTACGACGACGATGGGCCCACATGGCCAAAAATAAAATACAACAACATCCACGAGCATTTGCTCGGGTAATACAAAATGAAAATGACTGACAAACTGGAGAACACTCCAACTGACTGACCAACATGAACAACTCTGACTAGTATCGCTCGAATGCCTCGTCTCCATCATCATGCCCCTGTGTCTCAACTCTCTCCTCGCAAGCACCTAAAACATGAAAACATGTTCCGCCCCCACGGGGTCAGTCATCCAGATAATGAACATCAAATACATGTATAACATGATATGCATCCAAAGGTAGAATGAAACGGTACAATGATAATAATAATACGAGATGGTCACAAACCAATGTAAGAACCGAGCATTCGTGAAACACTATGCCCACAGCATACTATTAATCCCTGTTCGACAGGTTAGAACGTAAGTGCCCAACGGCGAATCATAATTATAGAGTACCATAATGAATTACACGACATGAACCAAACCAGAATTGAATTAATTATGAATCACAATGCCCGAAGGCTCCAATGAAATTACCAAGACAATCACAAAGGCCTGAAAGCCACTCAGCCGAAGCTGTCAAATATCACAATCACATGAAGCCAAAACAGCCCGAAGCTGTATCGATTAGGGCCGAAGCCACGGCACGAAGCCATATCACAATTAGGGCCGAAGCCAAGGCACGAAGCCATATCACCATTAGGACCGAAGCCACGGCGTGAAGCCGTATCACAATTAGGGCCGAAGCCACAACACGAAGCCGTATCATAATTAGGGCCGAAGCCACGGCACGAAGCCGTATCACAATTAGGGCTGAAGCCACGGCGTGAAGCCGTATCACAATTAGAGCCGAAGCCACGGCACGAAGCCGTATCACAATTAGGGCCGAAGCCACGGCACGAAGCCGTATCACAATTAGGGCTGAAGCCACGGCGTGAAGCCGTATCACAATTAGGCCATCCAATGGCCGTGACCTACTGAATTGTAGGTGTTGGAAACCCAACCGTGAAGGTTCAAGCCCTAAACTTACCCATAATGAGCACTAGTCGAGACTAGCCTCCAAAATATAATCAATCACAAACGGAAACGATCCGAAGATTACCGAATTCACGAGAATGATAATGTGCTGCCTTGAGTCGGCCAACACAATAATGATGACTCACGGATGGGCATCGTACTTGACAGTCCCAATTCAATACCTCGATTACCTTAGAATGGTCATTTGATAACAACGACAAGACGGATGGGAACTATCCTCGACAGCCCCAATTCAATACCTCGATTACCTTAGAATGGCCAACCGATAACAATGATGCAGCGGATGATTCAATATCTCGATTGCCTTATAACGGTCAATCGATAACAATGATACAACGAATGATTTAGCACCTCGATTGCCTTAGAACGTCCAATCGATGATAATGATACAACGAATGATTGAGCACCTCGATTGCCTTAAAACGGCTAATCGATGACAATGATACAATGAATGATTGAGCACCTCGATTGTCTTAGAACGGATAATCGATGACAATGATACAATGAATGATTGAGCACCTCGATTGCCTTAAAACGGCTAATCGATGACAATGATACAATGAATGATTGAGCACCTCGATTGCCTTAGAACGGCGAATCGATGACAATGATACAATGAATGATTGATCACCTCGATTGCCTTAAAATGGCTAATCGATGACATTGATACAATGAATGATTGAGCACCTCGATTGCCTTAAAACGGCTAATCGATGACAATGATACAATGAATGCCTCGGTACCTTTAATCGGCTATCGACGCCGAAGATGAGAATGAATACGACAATGCCTTCAATCGGCTAATACAACATGAATGACACGACGCCAACATTAATAATAATGATTACAACAATGTCTTAGATCGACATCAATATTAACAACAACAACCGATACATTTATACCGCGAACCGGTGATCGATAATAACATTAACAACGAATATCTCAATGCCTTACCGGCCATTAATGAATGATAATAAACATTTGGCATAATTGCCGAAGAGTATCGTATCGAACGATCCCCTAATATCAATGAACTTATGAAGAGACTAAGTCTCGGAATGATACAACACATTCATACACGTATATGATAACATTAATCTCATTGACTAGTACAAGTATAAAACTTGCCTCAAAATCGGCACGCAAGTATCCCGACGAACATGGCTCAACCGGAAAGCTTCGAAACTCCCGATGCTATCGAAAAGGAAGACGACAACGAACGGAAGGGCTCAATTCGGTTTCTTCGCAAGAAACTCGACCCTAACAACATATAATTAATAAATCAATGATCATACGAGGAAGAATAATCGTAGAATGCCCGAATCCCCCTCTAAGACCTTCTACCAGACACCTTCAAGGCGTAGATCAAGAACTCGACCAAAACAACGAATCGATACGATCCAACCATGGAATAACAAGGGAAATGATATAATACATCTAAATAATCAATAATCTGAGTTATTACGGCTCAAACGGACGAAATCCAACAAAAACCCCAATTTCCCCAAAACTAGATTATCAAGAAATCTAACCTTGATTCGGTAGATCGGAGGAGGTTATGGGATGATTGATTGATGTTAGAAACTCAAGAACTTCGTGGATATGTTGTTCAAAAACATGGCTTCGACCTCTCCAAGCTTCCAGCCGCGGAAGGAGAAGAATGAAATGAAAAATGGGTGAAGAAGTAGTCTGCCGACCATATATACTGCCCAGCGACGCACGAGCAGACACGCACGAGCGGTCGGTCGTGCGCCGGGTCGTGCGCGCCCACTGTCAGCCAACTGCCGGGACGCACGAGCACTGGGCACGAGCACTCGCTCGTGCGTGTGCAATCAGGGCCGCACGAGCACCAGATCATGCGCGCAGCTCGTGCGCCACGCTCGTGCGCGCCTGGCAGGTCCCTGCCGCACGTGGCCGGCCAGTGCCTAGCCGCCAAGACTTGACGACTCGAATTCCCGGAAACGCACGAAACGAACACGACGAAATGCTCTCGGACAACAACATCGATCCGAAAAGAAATACCATGCAACAATTTATCGCATGCGACCATGAAAAAGGTCAAAACAACAAATACGAATGCGGATACCCACAACTTTGGTAAATTACAAAATGGCCCAAAATGCCCGGAAATCACGATACGTGATCGAATAACCAAACCGAAGTTCACAACACGTCTAACAAAGTTAAACGGACTTACGGGAAACTCAAAACAGCAGTTTCAAATAAGATTCGCAAGAATCGAACTCAAGTGCGGAAAAGTCGCCAAAAAGTACGGAACTCAACAAAACGACACCGAAAAAAGCTCGGATGACAAAAAATGCAGAATTAAATATTTTCAAAATGACGATACAGTCATGAGCGAGTCAATAAATGGACTTCTGTCGAAAAAAAAAGAAAATTATCGGAAAAATCGAAATTGCGGATATTACAGCATCCTTCTTGACCTTGAAGGTTTTTGGAACATACTTGTCATATAGTGCCTCCTTGAATTCCTCCCAAGAGTAGTTTTCTAGTTGCTCAGTCGTCAGGATCTTCCTATGCGCTTCCCACCAGAAGTCTGCAGATCCAGTGAGTTGGAAGAGAACACAAGAAAGACTCTCTTGGTTGGTACACCTTAGGAAGTTAAAAATTCGTTCCATAGTTCTAACCCAAAGCTCAGCATCGCTCGGGTTTCATGACCCATTGAAAGTAGTGGGATTATGCTTGAGGAAAAGCTCTTCAATAGCCTGTTGGGGTGGAGGAGGAGGTGGTGTAGCGGCGCGTTCATGCCCTCCCCTCCTTCTTTCTCGTCTGGGTGGCATTCTGTGGTGCACATAATCATCATTAGTTCATTCTCATTGGTCCGTAATTATCGTCATACTAGATCATAGAAAGGAGTTCACGACTACATAATCATAACGCATCAACACATACTTATAGATAACTCTCGTAGCAAGGTCGAGAAAGAGATCAGAAATAACATCACACTCATGAGAAGAAAATCCCATTAAGGGTCAAAATATATATCAATATATATCATATGCGATTGGTCGTAGATAGACTGGATCGATGACTAGCATAGGTCGAAGTGGCGGAGACATCCTCCTGAGAATAAAAGGCTCGGTCCTCATGTCCCTGCGGAGAGGTGCTGATGTCCCTGCCTCCATGTCTAACCCATCCTGAGCATGAGATGGTGAAACAAGAACCACCTGGCTCGGTAGAGGTGTAGCTAGCCACTCCGGCAAAGCTCGCCTAGCATAAGATTGATACACGCAAGCTCCAGGGGGAGGTACACGGTGCTGGAGGTACTGAGTGGTGATGCGGATAGCAAAGGCCACGAAATCTCCGTACGGTACTAAAGTGGGCTCACACAAAAAGATATAGTACCATGAGACTGCAGCAGCCCACTCCATCCACTCGATCGGAAGGAGGTCGATAAGGCGCTGAATGCCCTCGTAGAGCAGATAAGCGCCATGTCGCCTCGAGGTCTGCCATGCACTGGCCCACGGTGGCACCTGTGCCTCGATACGTGCTGCGGAAAGCCTCCACAAGGTCGCACGGTGTACGCCTTCTTCTCGTTGACTTACGCGGCGTTATCTTCGTGGTCACCATCCGATGAAGAAGGTATATGTATAATACATCAACGCCTCTACATAATAGAACAACTCTACTAAAGAGTTCTCAGAAGAAGGATATAAATCTCGTTCCAAGTTCTCGACTCAAACTCTGGACTCTGGACTCTGAGAAAGACCTAACATAAAATTAATAATATACTCTCTGACGGGGTATGTTATGAAAATAATAATATACATCAACGTCTCTACATAATAGAACAACTCTACTAAAGAGTTCTCAGAAGAAGGATATAAATCTCGTCCCAAGTTCTCGACTCGAACTATGGACTCTGAGAAACACCTAACATAAAAATAATAATAATATACTCATACGTAAGTAATATTCATTGGAGATGTCACTGCATCATCGATCCTCGTTATTACATCATCATTGTTCGTCCTTCATATTTGTACACGTGCTGAAATACTTAAGGCGCATAAGTTCTCATTCGCTAAATAGAAGACACTAAGGATTTTTCTAGGTTCTCATCTTTCGTGTTTCTTCATCAGCAATAATTCATGCGTAATCGAAAATAAGAATTCATATAGTACATTCTTCGTCATACATATATCGTTCCATATATGTTCATAATTAAAATTTCATAAAAGCTCGTAAAGAGATACATTTTCATGGCAAAAGAAGTTTGAATCATAAAGACTAGTAAATCTTTTATCTTATTCTTCAGTTGAGCATGACATGACGGGGTGTTGAGTTGACAATTGATTCTTAAATCAGTTTAGAGAATCGAACTAAACTTCGCTTGAATGAACATATACTCAGAGCGAACGAACCGCTCCGATACCATTCTGTCACGGCCCCTTATCCCTAGGGACGGCACAGCCGGAGTGTGACACGGGGTAGGAATTAAGAAGCAGGGAAGAAAGGGGGAAGCATACGTTTCATAATGAATATGGGTGGATTTCCATGAATGACCTATCAAGGTATCATGAAGGGGAGTCAATCCCGTGGGAATGACTTAGAATTCAAAGTATTGTACAGAGTTATAATATTAGCCTTGAAGTTTAGAAAAAGGCTTCATAGCATATTACAATCGGCATAACTTAGAAAGCAAAATCAGAAAGAGTGTTCGCAGCGGAAAAACATGGTTGGTTACATATATGAAGATATGTAACCAGGGCTTAACATTGATCGTAAACAAAAGACTTCCACTCAACACCCTCCATCACATCCCCTGCTCAACCTGCACATTTTAAAAGATATACAGGGCTGAGTACAACGTACTCCGTGAATATATTGCCAAAACATAAAACATGCTTTCGTATTTGTCATCATGCATATAAGCCGTAACACATGGGGGTTTTAAGAAAATGCCCATGTTTACTAAATCATTTCATTTCATAGCATATATCATCAGATTCACCATATCCATAATTTACGCCGGGGAAGGTGGCCACCTCCCGCGAATGTTACTCCCCGAGATCGGCCACTCCGAAGAGAGCTCACAATCCCGAGTACTGTGTACACTAACCCTGGCCAGCAACTTTTGTCTAGCTCAGGATCCGATCATTTCATAGATTGGAAAGCCAACAGTGATACGTTCATAAGAATCACATAAAAGTTTTTATGCATCATAATCATTTGAAATCATAATTTGCTTGTAAAACATTTCATCAAAATAGAGCAAAGCTCAAATCATTTTCGTATAGAAAGACCACCTGGACAAGTAATAAATGCAAGCAAAAATGATTCTCGACACTTCCTTATACTTCAGTCTACTACTCCACCTTTCATCGGGAACAACTAAGTTTAGCGGTCGATCGAGCTTAACGAAGTCTAACGGACAACGAACTCGATCTACATGTTTGGACATTAGAGTTTTGCATTCGACTTAAGTTTAATAATAAAAGCAATGATTCTCTTAGAGAACCTAACTGACCATATAACATATAAAGATACTAACAACGGTAACTGATACTCGATTCCGTTACACATTCCTTGGTTCGAAAATCAACATCAAACACTTAACGTAATCATAACATAATGTGCATCAAGTCTGGAAATAATTAGCATTCAGTTAATGCACATTAAGAACTAGATAGTTTTTCTTATATCTCTAGAAAGCCACTGAAGTCTAGTTTCATGTCCATTTTACGGTCTCAAAAATATTAAACGTGGAGAAAGTTATGGCCATTGCCGTGAAGTGTAACGAAACTTCCAACTTCCCCTTAAAATGGGAAAAACATCATATAAACCTAGAGCTCGTTTCTAGCATCGAAAACCCTAAACATGTAAACTCTAATCATACAAATTATACTTATAACATATATAGGAGTCTATATACAATCATGCTTCTTGACATTACGAACTCCATTTAATAATCTTTTCTTTTGAAAACATGCTACTTACTCATTTTTATTTCCCAACTTTAACATTCAAACACCAATTATCAAATACCACTAACATCAACAACACATTTAATATCTACTCATGTTTACAATCAAAGTCTTGGTCCTAACATACAAATGACCTAAACATGACTTTAAAATCCTCAATACATAACATGCTCCTTAACTACATCAAATATTAACAACACATCTTCCAACTTCATAAATCTAACTTCATGCTTTTGTTTTCAAATAAATTTCCAAAATATTTTATAAAAATCTAACAAAAACATATCATGTACTCCTTTCATACATCATCACAATTATCAAGTCACTTTTGAACACACAACAACATATCAAGAACTAAACATGTTTCTTCCTTACTTTCCAAAATACCGAACATTTTATAAAAATCTCATAAATTCATCATAGCATCATATCATCATATAACAATATATTGTGTAAGAAAAACATAAGAAAAACAATACATAATTGGGTTATGAAACCCTAAAATTTTCGGCCAAGACATGAAAATGAAAGCATGATTAAAACTTATTCTAAACACATTCAAGAACCTTAAAAGCAACTTAAAAACAACATACAAAGCATTATAACATTAACTTAAGCATTTCATATATTACCAAATTTTAAAGTTACCTAAATCCTATTTCTATTTGGATAGAAATGAAGAGGAGAATGTTACTTACTTGAATATGAACTTTGTTTCAAGTTTGGAACACAATGTGAGCTTGTACTTGAGTTCTAATGGAAGAACAATGGTGTTTCAATGGTGAAGGGGGAGGGGGGGCCAAGGTGAGAAGAAGAGAGGAAGAAGATGAAGTGAGGAGGAAAAATGAAAGGGAGGTGATGTCCCTTTATATACTAGGTTAACCCTAGATGTCATCATAAAGCGATCGAATAATAATTTACGTTTCGATACTCCACAGATAAAATTACTCGGGTATTAAATGTATGACATATACTTAAATTATAGTATCTCACTTACAGCTTAAAGTCGTAGAAAAGTTTCGCGATTTACGGAATGCAAAATTATCCGAGAAAACGACTCGACATAAAATATACCCAAAAATTCAAAAAGTAAACTTCTGAAAATCGTATTCGTAACGTAAAAGTGGTGTATATAGAAGGCGACGGAATCATGATTCTGTCTATCGAAACATAAAAATCAAATTCGGAAGGTAAACCCAACAAGATAACCGAACATTCGATTTCTGAATTAAAAACGTGTAAATATTTCTAAACTTACTTCATTAGTCAGAATTTTATTATTTGTGAATGCAAAACCTTAATGTCGCACTTGAGGTCATAATAATTCATGCATGTAAAAGACTAGGGCATTACACGTCAGGAGAGGTTTGCCACTACGAAGGCATTGAATGGTTGTAAAATATCTTCAAGTACTTCTGTAAGTACTCATGTCCTTAAGATGAAGGGTTACATTGAGCATCTTGAAAGGCTAGGAGCTCCTATCAGTCAGGAACTCGCTACAGATATGATCTTAGCATCACTGCCTTCAGAGTACGATCAGTTTGTAGTAAACTTCAACATGCACAACATGGAGAAGACTATTACTGAGTTGCATAGGATGCTAAAAACAAACTGAGACAAACATTAAGAAAGTTGTTCCTAATGTTTTAATGGTTCAAAAGAAATGGAATAAAAAGAAAGGCAAAAACATGGCTCCGAAAGATAAACGTAAGGGTAAAATGCAAATGTTGCCTAAACCCAAACCTAAACCTTTCAAGAAGTCATTGAAAAAACCCAAAGAAGGGACTTGTTACCACTGCAATGAAACTGGTCATTGGAAAAGGAATTGCAAGGTCTACCTGGAAGAAATGAGGAAATGGAAGGGCAGTGAGATTGCTGCTTCAGGTATTCTTGTTATAGAAGTTAATTTATCTATTTCTTCATCATGGGTATTAGATACCGGTAGTGAAGCTCACATTTGTGGGAATGTGCAGGGGTTGCGAAGGAGTAGACAACTAGCAAAAGGTGAAATGGACCTACGTGTTGGAAATAAAGAAAGAGTTGCTGCTATTGCCGTAGGGACTTATGATATAAAGCTACCAAGTGGACTTGTATTGGAACTTAATAAGCATTGTGCGTTCACTATGGGTAGAAACATTATATCAGTTTCTTGCCTTGATTTGGAAGGTTATGACTTTACTATTAAAAATAGTATAATGTCCATATTTAATAAAGGTATTTTTTATGGAGATGCCTTGATGAGTGGGAGATTGTATCCCATAAATCTTGAATGTTACAAATATTTCTGTAAAATAAATGTCAAAAGACTTAAATCAAATGATTTAAACCAAACATATTTCTGGCAATTGTCGTTTGGGCCATATAAACGAGAAATGTATAACCAAACACCATAAAGATGGAATCTTGGACATATGTGATTTAGAATCATATGATACGTGCGAATCTTGCTTATTAGGCACATACTGATGTATGTGGACCAATGAATATAAATACTAGAGGAGGTTTCCAATACTTCATAACATTCACGGATGACTTAAGCATATTTGGATATATCTACTTAATGAGTCATAAGCCTGAGTCGTTTACGAAATTCAATCAATTTCAAAATGAAGTACAAAACCAGTTAGGCAAAACTATAAAAGCACTACGATCAGATCGTGGTGGTGAATATTTGAGCCATGAATTTGATGATCATCTCAAAGGGTGTGGAATTGTTTGTTGGGCTTAATACATACTGATGTATGTGGACCAATGAATACAAATGTTAGAGGAGGTTTCCAATACTTCATAACATTCACGGATGACTTAAGCAGATTCGTATATATCTACTTAATGAGTCATAAGTCTGAGTCGTTTACGAAATTCAAGCAATTTCAAAATGAAGTACAAAGTCAGTTAGGCAAAATTATTAAAGCACTACGATCAGATCATGGTGGTGAATATTTGTGCTATGAATTTGACGATCATCTCAAAAGTTGTGGAATTGTTTCACAACTAACTCCACCTGGAACACCTCAATGGAATGTTGTGTCAGAATGGAGAAATCGAACCTTTTTAGACATGGTTAGATCGATAATGGGTCAAGCTAATATTCTAATTTCTTTTTGGGGTTACGCCTTAGAGACTGCATCGTTCATTATAAATCCAGTACCATCTACATCAGTTCAAAGCACACCAAATGGCGTCAGTAAGGGCGTATGTAACTGGCGTCGGTAAATGGCATCGTTAATTATGAAAAAAGAAAAAAATTAAGTCTTCGAACCGGTCGTTGGCAATGACGTCGGTAAATCAATAAATAACGGGCATCAGTAATGGCGTCAGTAAATTCTAAGTTTAATAACGGCGGGTACAGGCATCGGTAAATGGCATCGGTAAAAACTGTTTTTTTTTTGTAGTGTGATAATCTAAAGCATTTCTGAATTACAGGGGACATGCCAAAGCTGTGTCTGTGGTTATTTGATCGTTAGATTATAATTCATATATGTGTATGTGATACATAATATTTGAGACTAACATGTTGACATAAGATGTCATCTCTATTGATAAAAACTAAAGTTCTTTTATTTGCGAGGGACATGACATAACTGTGCTTGCATTTACTTGATCGTTAGATTTTAAAATCAATATATCTGACGAATAACTTTGTATATTAAATATTATAGAATCAATGGTGTCAATCAATACAAACTCATTGCGATCAATTCTTGACAAAGAAAAACTTTCTGGCACTAATTATCTTGATTGGTCAAGGAACTTGAGAATTGTTCTCAAAGCTGAAAAGAGAAAACCTAATTCCTGATGAACTAGAATCAACCGCCACCAAAGCTCAAAAGGATGCTTGTAGTAAGCATATGAATGATTCCTTGGATGTGACATGCCTTATGCTAGCAACCATGAACTCGGAGTTGCAGATACAGTTCGAGGACATGGAAGCTTATGAAATGATGGGTCAACTTAAGGAAATGTTCCAAGAGCAAGCCTGTCAGGAGAGGTTTGCCACATCGAAGTCATTGAATGGTTGTAAAATATCTTCAGGTACTTCTGTAAGTGCTCATGTCCTTAATATTGTGATACCCGTACTTTTTATTGACTGTTTGTCCTTACCGTTCTTCCTGTTTTGTCGCTCTGTAAACTCTTTGTGATGTAGTCGGCGTTGATCTATAGTTTCATGCCTTGTTTGGATCATGATCGTGCTGGTTAGACCTTTCGGAAGTGTTCTGGGTCAGGGAGGTAGCGCACGCTAGGCCGATGCTAATGCACGCTAATTCTGCGTGAGTAGCGCACGCTAGTTTTGAGCCTTAACGCGCGCTAACGGACTGAGTCGGCAGAGGCAGTGAGGTTTCAGACTTTCTGGACTAGCAGGTAACGCAAACTAGGCAGCGGCTAGCATACGCTATATGTGTTGCGTAGCGCACGCTAGTGCTCAGTGTTAACGCACGCTAGCGGACTGAGACAGTGAACTGAGATTTTGGCAGGACACCAGTTAGCGCACGCTAGGGATGTTTCGTAGCGCGTGCTAACGTCTTATGACAGTAGTCATTGGACTACCAGGTGATCCGTTAGCGAACGCTAATATTTAGGCGTAGCGTGCGCTAGACTCGGACAGTATATAAGGGGACAGTCAACCCATGCACTTGTCATTTCACATCATTTCCACTTTTTCCGATCGGGAGATCTCGGGAGAGGCGATTTGGGGCAATTTGAGGCAGTCCTTCTTCAGATATCGTCATCTTAGGTTGGATAACAAGGATTATGCAACATCTAATACATTTCTATCCTCCAAATCAAGGTAAAATCCTTAGAACCCTATTTTTGGGAATTTTGGGGTTTTTCTTAGATTCGTTCGATTTATCTGGTTTGAGGCTTGAGGACCTTGAGATTATGATGTATCTATCCCGTATGCATGCTTTTCCTGCGATTTTACGGATTGGATTGTGCCGTTTTCGGACTTGTGAAGGTTTGGATGATTTTCCAACCTCTAGTTGTTTATCCGTGTATTTTCATGAATCGTAGATGGGTTTCGGGAGTTTCTTCGTGTAATTTGAATATGGATAATTGATTATCATATTCCTTGCGAATCGTTTAGGTGCCGGAAGCGCGTTCTTGGACCTACCGAACTCATAGCCTTTTTCCGTTCGATTTCTCGATATGTCAAAGGCAAGTATATATTTATGATTGTACGTTCTCGACTTTGAAACTAAGATATATCAATGGCATGATTATTTATATCCACTCTAGGGTGGGCCGACGGGTCCTCTGAGGGTTTCGTAGCCTCTTGGTGCGATTCCACGGATGATATGAATGAACCACTCTGGGGCGGGCCGACAGGTCCCCTGAGGGTTCCGTAGCCTCTTGGTGCGGTTCCACGGTATTCATATATGTATTGATGTGATGCTATGAGATTTAGTTATTCCGGAATACTAGTCTTGAATTGATGAATTGACGGTTACATTTACTTTATTGTCGAGGAGTATTGTGTTTCATACTTGATATACTTGCACTAGCTATTCGACGGCTAACCCCTTTATGGGGGAAATCCTTTTTATGTATTTCAGGTTCCAGGAGAGCGGACAGGCAGGTATTGGGTCGATATGAAGATGGTGGATAAGTGTGATACTGTGTCTTTCCTCCGGTTATGTTTTGAGTTTTCCATTTAGTGTTGTTGTACTGGAATGGTTATTGAATACTCGAGTATTGATTTCCATCTTCCTTAATGTTCCGGCCTGTGTGCCAAGCTTTTGATTATGTACTGTTATGTATTTGGATACATTGGACATGGTTTGAATACCCTTTGTATCGTCTTTCATTTCATTGTATTTGGACCTTCTCGGTCAAGTTTTATACTTCCGCGTATGATTAGCCTTGTGGGTCCCTCGGTGGGGTTCACGGCGCTGTAATATACCCTGAATAACTTGGGGGTGTTACAGAATATGGTATCGGAGCTTAGGTTTATGGATACCTAGGCTGTCGGTCTTTTGGGTCGATTAAGTCATTGTTTATCTACAGTATCACTACTTTGCCATCATCACAGTACGGCCGGTACTTGTAAGTCCTAGTACTCTTCTTATGTTTTCTTAACCGCTTTGCTTTTAGTTTGATATTCTTGAGAATCAGTCACTTCGAGGACGTGCGATTTGGATTGTACTTACGTACTTTGTGTATCCTTTAGAATGTCTGCTGACAGGGGACAGAGACGAGACCGTGGTCGCGGACGTGGAAAGATATTTTCAAATTGCTAATTGTGATATTAATGTGTATCAGTATTGTGTTGAGACTTTGTTTGGGAGTCGCATGCTAGTATCACGGGAGATCATCGACTTCACGCACCTGTAAGTATACTGTATTGGTTATTCGCTTGTGGAAACTGACGATTGCTCTTGTGATGGGTTCGGATATTTTGGTTGATTTGTTTGCTGTGACGGGATTGCAAGTTTTGAGGACAAAACTTATTTCAAGGGGGCTACAGTGTGATATCCCGACTTTTAGTACATAATATCCGGATTTCAGTATAAATTCTTTGCATTATTTTATCTGAGATATACTGGATAGATTAGTGTCTATATAATATGAATAAAATAATTCTAAGACTGAGACAACTGTATTAGTATAATTGTCGCAGTTGGTCGACAATTACATTTGAAGATATTGTGTATCATGTTATCGTACTTTTGATATTGGGTATATCATATGAGAATATTATCAGGTTGTATATATGTATTCAGCATGTCGTGTATATACATCTAGAATATCAAGATGACGGACAAGAATAGAGGAAAATGGCTAAGTACAGCCACGTTAGCGCACGCTACAAGGTATGCCTAGAGCGCGCTAAGATATATACTTAGCGTACGCTACGGTGCATACTTAGCGCATGCTAAGAGGGTTGAGTTACGTACCCTAAGGAGGACCCCTAACGTACGTAAGGTATTCTGTATAAGGCCCGGAAGGTGGCCGACAGGTAGGCCCAGACTGTTTATTATCTGCGATTAGCGCACGCTAATGCATGTTGGTAGCGCACACTAATTTCCGATCGTCAATAGGGAATCTTGGCTTTATTGGTTGCTTTCGGCGTGTAGGACCCGGGCATCTTCTGGGAAGGTACAAGTTGTCGGGTCAACGACGATTAGCGCGCGCTAAGGTCGAGGAATAGCGCACGCTACTAATCATTTCACTATAGCAAGTCAACGCCTGTTTACGTATGCTAATGCATGGGCATTACATACGTTAGATGAATTTCGAAGCAATGCAGTAGCTTCTGGACTGCCCAATAGCGCACGCTATCAAGGAAGGATAGCGCACGCTAGTTCTGTAGCACACGCTAAATATAAGGTCTAGCGCGCGCTAGTGATGTGTTTTATAAAGAGGATAGACGAGTGCTGAGAGGCATTTTTTTTTCCATTATCCTTCCTTCAGTCGATAGAGAGAGCCTTGGGAGGTACTTGAAGTTCCTAAACTTTGAGAGATGATCCTCTTAAACAAGATTAAGATGGAGAGCTCGGACTTAAGTATTGTTCTTGAAGTTTTTTTTTTGATGGTTCTTGGAATGGAATTCAATTGTTCTTCTTCGTGGTTCGTCCATACAAGGTAATCCTCGCATCCCTTTTGATAGTGGCTCGTTTTTAAAGGATTACTACTCGAGAGGGAGCATGTTGGGATCATCATGTGATAATGTTATATGAGATTTATTGGAATTGTAATAAGAGATTTTGGATGTTGATATGATTATTGATATCTTCTTCATATGATGAAGAAAATGGTATCATGAAGATATATACCTCGGATATGTTGTTCTGAACGTGATTTCGGAAATTTCATGTTCTTGAAGAACTCTTGAATTATACGAGGTGATGAAAATTTATAAGAAGTGTTGATGTTTTGAATAGGAATATGGAATGTTCATATCTAGAGCTAAATTATGTGTTTGAAATAATATTTGTATAGGAATACGAATGTGATTATGAGTTTGATGAGACTATTATTCATCTCTGAATTTGGAAGCCCATACGTATGGAGCAAATGTTCAAGTCGAATGATTGGATTGTTTGATGACCTTTTGAATATGATTATCTATTGTTTTGAACCAGTCGAATGGTTCGAATCGATGACGGTCATAGGTAAATTTTAACGATGGATTTACGAGAAGGGAACCTGGTCAATTCGTATTTAAGAATTGAGTTTGGAATCGATAACATTTAGACCCTTATTATTGGCCCGAATTGGTTGCTGGTATGATCATCGGATTTCGGCTCGTATTGTGGACATGGATTCGTGAGGGTCTGAGTTGGATAGTTCAGACTGTGTTTAATCGAGATATAGTGAAACCGATGAGTTTGTGGCTTGGTTGTATTGACATCGGTCGCCATCGAACCTGTTGATTATTAATCCTTCGTTTTAAAATAAGATATGATGTTTGATCATGAATTATGACTGTTATGTTGCGGTTAGGGTTGAAAAGTTCGTAGATTACATTGGTCGGGACTGAGGAACTCGTAGACGAAATCAACTGAATTGGTAACAGTTCAATGTATTGATATCGAGGCAAGTTTTATACTTGTAATAGTCAATGAGGTTAATGTTATCATATGTGTATGAATGTGTGTATCATTTCGAGACTTGGTCTCTTTATGATTTTGTTGATATCAAGGGAATGTTTGATACGATACCCTTCGGCAAATTATGCCAAATTTTATTGTTGTTCGTAAATGGCCGGTTCAACACATTGCGATACTTGTTGGTAAAGCTACTGTCGATAGCCGGTTCGCAGTATCGATGTATCGATTGTTATCGTGACTGATGTTCCATTGAGATATTGTGGTGATTGTCGTTATTGATATCGGTGTTTTTCTATTGACATTGTATTGGACGATTGAAGGCATTGATGTATTCGAATTATCATCTTCATTATCGGTTACCGATTAAAGGTGCCGAGACAATCGTTGTTATCGATTGACCATTCTAAGGTAATCGAAGTATTGAATTGGGATTGTCGAAGATAGTTCCCATCCGTTGAGTCGTTATCGATTGGTCTTTCTAAGACAATCGAGGTATTGAATTGGGATCGCCAGGGACGGTGCCCATCCGTGAGTTATTATTGTCATGTTGGCCGACTCAAGGCAGCACACTATCATTCTTGTGAACTCGGTAATTTTGTGATCGTTGAGGGTTGAGGATGTCCAAATTGTTGTTCGTGTTAATCGGTCCTTAGGGATTGTGATCCCAGGATGGTTATGTTGGATATTGTTGTTCGTGTCGATCTTTCATTATTCATGTATCATCGTTCACTTTGGTGAGTCGTATGATCCGTATTGGATGTGTTATCCTTTGAATTTCGTTGTCATGTTGCATCGTGATATACCTGGATTCATATCTGTGTGCCGATTGGTTATGTGTAGGATTTTTAGCCAGACACGATGGTTATGCGTGGATGTTTCCGCATTGGACCGTGCACACGGGACGTAGTCCGTGAGGCTAATTAGGTACATTGTCCCACGTATATTCTGGATTCCGTATACGGGGTGGACATGTGCACGGACACATTTCCGGATCGGGTGTACTGTGATGTCCCTCTTGAGCCTTATTGTTGTGGTCGTTCCTAGTCCATGTTGTATTGGATATGTTTGACTATTTATGACTGGTTTTTCATACGCCCGAGGGGTTTGTTCGACAGTCGGGGTTATTTTCTTGAGATCCATTATTGTTGATCGTTTAGAGCTACCTTGTAGATGGTACTCTCGGTCGTTGTTGTTCCCTTATTGATCGTGTTGGAGGTTATCATGTTGATGGTATTCTAGATTATTGTGGATCTTTTGCCGATAGCATTGGACTTTATCATGTCGACGATATTCTCGGTTGGTTTATGGGTTGATCATTGTCTTTGACAGTGTGAGCGTTCGGATTGTATGTCAATATTTTGGGATTTGTTGTCATTGTTTTGTGTGTTATTAGTTTTTGTCCATATTGAGCTTTATCGGTACAATCCTACGGACAGGATTCAGCACAGACAGCTCATGATACACTTACGAGTTAGAATAATGTTTTGAGAATTCTTGGTATTGTTGAATATAGTACAGACGATTTTAGTTGACCTCTTTTCGTATTTTTGAGATGCCCTTCAACATATCAATCGTATGCCGATACTCTTCGTCAACCTTTGGAATTCGATTTTGGAGACCATGTCCTACTCCAGGGTTGGAGATCTAGCTTATCGCTTGTCGTTGCCCCCTGTGTTGGATCTTGTTCATATCATTTGTCATGTTTCTCAGTTGAGAAGGCATATGCCGGATCCAAGTCATGTTTTTGACTATAGTGAGATTTACGTAACCAAGGATTTTACCTATCCGGAGAAAATAGTGAATATTCTTGAACGTCGTGAGAAGCAGCTTTGACACAAAACCATCCCGTTGGTTTTAGTGCAATGTTCGAGACATGGAGTCGAGGAGGCGACTTGGGACACGGAAGAGAATTTGCGATCGGAGTACCCCGAACTTTTTATTTCTTAAGTTTCGGGACGAAACTTCTTTTTAGAGGGCGAGAATGTGATACCCGTACTTTTTATTGACTGTTTGTCCTTACCGTTCTTCCTGTTTTGTCGCTCCGTAAACTCTTTGTGATGTAGTCGGCGTTGATCTAGACTTTCATGCCTTGTTTGGATCATGATCGTGCTGGTTAGACCTTTCGGAAGTGTTCTGGATCAGGGAGGTAGTACACGCTAGGCCGATGCTAACGCACGCTAATTCTGCGTGAGTAGCGCACGCTAGTTTTGAGCCTTAGCGCACGCTAACGAACTGAGTCGGCAGAGGCAGTGAGGTTTCAGACTTTCTGGACTAGCAGGTAACGCATGACACGTTCTTAGTGTAACTATCGCAAGTGCACGATATCGTATCAAGTAGTAAGTGGACTTTTTGAGTCCGGTTTATCGATCCCACGAGGAAGTTTGGTTATAATTTGAATTATACACTATTAGTCTATTTTTATAGATACTAAGATGAGTGAAACACACAATTAAAGAGTTTGGTTTAATATTTGCAAAGAAAATCCAATAATAGTTCTAATATTTTAACGAAATAAAAAGATTGCAATAATAATAGATTGATTAACGATAAAATGAAATAGTTGGGATTACAAACTTAGTTCGTCATTAGTTATAGAAGATGTATAGGAGATCATAAGATGAATTTACTTATTATGTTGTGTAGATTCGATTTTCCTTAAAAAGACGGTTTCTCTTTCGAACTATATTGAATCAATCCACTATATTTCTATGTTGATTGGCTTCAATACATAGCATTAGGATTTATGAAAATAACTCAAAGAATCATCTAGGTCTAGAGGTATATTTCTATCCCCTAGAACAACTTAGAGTGAAGATCATTTGATCTAATCAAACATATTTTCTTTCGAAACATATGAAGACTATAAATATCGTCATTTATTGGCCAAATAAATAAAGATTGTTAAAACAATGAAAATCACACACAATAATAACTAATTCACAATAGATCTTTATACAAACTTAAATAATATGACTAACCTTGTTTATAATCCCAACTAAAGGTAACTTAGCCCATGAAGGGTTTAATATACATAATACAAGCTTTGGTGGTCATTATTAGTTGAATCAAGAGAAAGAATTGATTCTCACTCCCTTAGTAGATAAAGGAGAAATAAGCAATAAACTCTCTGAACAACATATGTTATACCACACTTGCACAAATCACTCAAGAACACAAGTGTGTTCTTCACACAAAAAGAAAAGATTACAAAAAGTGAAAAATTATAAGATGAATGATGAATGATGAAGGATCTAAGGGGTCTATTTATACACTTAAAGTCATCTAATAGCTCCAAAACTCCAGCATTATTATAATAGATCGGATCAATGCCAGCCATCCCCTCAATAATACACAAAAAGTATAAAAAATTAGACAAATTTTAACAATCTGTCAAGAGTTACGGCTGTAACATTAAGGAGTTACGGCCGTAGCTTTAGATGACTTACGGCCGTAACATTCAGTAGTTACGGCCGTAACTTGACTTCGTCAATTTGCTCACTGGTTGCTTTGAGAGTTACGTTTTCAGCCCAGAATTTCTCAGACTTTGCGTTTTTTGCCCCAAATCTTCTTCGGATGATAACTTTTGATATATAACTCTGATTTTGAATCCGGAAAGACTACCGAATTCGTCTCGGAAAGCCCTACAACATGAATATATCAAAATTCAACAAAGAGAATATTTAATAAACATGTTATTTCTTGAGTAAATCAGTTATTTAATCCGATTAAGACTAGATTTACATCATCATCCGATAAAATTAAAATTATTAAAAACTAATTAATTAAAAGCAAAAAACGAGTAGACTAGCTCAATTGTGGGTGAATTTTCTCGATACAAACCATGGATAAGTGTATAAACTGACACTTATCACACCCCCCAACTTGAATTCTTGCTAGTCCCGAGCAAGACTCTTTATTTTTCATGCTCCAAAAATAAAAATAAGAAAAATTATTAAACACATAAATTAAAATATAAAAAGAGAAAAGGAGATCAAAATGCCATTAATACACAATAACCAGCTTTATACAGTAGATAGAAATGAATCAAGATTCAAAATAAATCTATTAATGATTTTGAAGTTAAAACACGGTTTTATTTTGTAATTCCAAAATGTAATACCCGAGATTTCTGATATGTATTTGGAACTTGTGATATTTTAATCGTTGTACTTGATCTGAGTATTATTCTCCGTATTTCATAATCCGATGTTGTCGAGCGTATGATTTCATGTATGTGATTTACAAATTGTAATTCTGCGCATGTAGCGCACGCTATCGGCTATGTGTAGCGTACGCTAACATAGACTCAATGGCGCACGCTACAAAGGATTATTAGCGCACGCTATGCGTGGTCAATTTGATTGAGACGTGCGGTAGGTGAAATCTGGCCGGGGGACCCCTGTCGGATCGTGTCGGGATGAACCTGGACGGCTTTCGGGAAAAGCCAAGTCAACGCCTTAGCGCACGCTACAGGTATATGCGTAGCGCACGCTAAGTGCTGAATACAGTTAAGTCAGTGAGCCGTTAGCGCACGCTACGAGCAGGGACTAGCGCGCGCTAATAGCCATTTCTTATAAATAGGACAGCATCCTATTCGTGATTTAAGTTCTTTTTTCTCCCATAACCCGAATTCTTACACTTAGAGCATAACTTCCTTCATCCTAAACACTTCATATTAACATCCTAGCTCGTGATTGAAGATCGTATATCGTTGGAGATTGGTGTTCAAGCCTTCGGTGTTGGATTACTTCGATTTCCTCCGTGTTCTTCACTACTTTGAGGTAGATGATTCTTCACCAATGTTAGTAAGGTTCTTAAGGACGTTTGATCATGTTTTGATAGCCAGTTATTTCGTTTATAATCGGTCATCACATGTTAGAAGGATACTTTTGACGTATCGGCACTATATATCGTATGAACCTTTGAACCATCTTAGTATATGGACTCCTAAGCGTTTTCAAATCGATTTATGATCAGTAATCGGATATTACCTAGATTGTTACGTTTTACACATTGGAATCATGCGTTTTGGAACGTAGGACGAACGGAACTTAGAGTATTTTCTTGAAGATTGAAGATGAATTATGATGTTGAGATAATTATCCGTATATTTGTATCTCATAATCATAGAACTTCCACAAACCTTATTAGCATGATATGCTTGAGGATGACTTGTATTATCACCGTAGGATTCATGAGTTCATCACCATTCAACCCAGTTTTCTGTTAGCAGTATTCTGCCATGCAAGGTTAGCGCACGCTAACATACGTTAGTTAACGTGCGCTATCGGGGTTGGGTTAACGCACGATTACGTACGTAACGTACGTTATGAGATCTGCCGAGTCAAACTGTCAGTCCGTGGCTAGCGTACGCTAGGCTTATACGATAGCGTACGCTAAAGCGGCTTAGCGCACGCGTTACGTGAGTACGTAGCGCACGCCAAGCGATCGGCATTGTTTATTTTGAGCTTTTCGGCCGTAGACCGAATTGTTAGGCCATCGTTCGACTTGAGATGATTTGTATATCATTCCTTTTGTTAAGGTTCGAGCTTGATACGTTGATCGAAGGAGGCGGCCTTCGAGTGTGTTGAGATCATTGAAGTATTTCGTTCTTGCCATTTTCGAGGCAAGTATCATATGTCGAGTTCGATTTATATTGAAACTTTGATCATGCGTGTGGTTTTGTTCATGTTGTTGAATATGAGATGTATTTCTGAAATTTCTCGTGGTATTCGTTGTTATTTGTTCGTATTGATGAACATATTGAAATGCATATATGTATGCATAGTTGATTGATTTATGGTATAAATGATCCGAGGGGATCATGAGGATCTATCTTGAGGCGCTGGATCGAATGTCCACCATGCGTTGGTCCGACGGATCATCATGGGGATCTATCTTGAGGGCACCGGATCGCCGGACGGGTTTTCCACCATGCGTTGGTCCGACGGGATCATCATGGGGATCTATACCAAGGCGCTGGATTCTTTGGATTACCTGACTTGTGTTGATGGAATCGTGAGGATTCGCATCGTTGGATTCCGGTAGCGGAAGTCCGTTTTGCATGTTTTATAATGCATTGATGATTTATGTATTACGATACTTGTACTAGCATTGTTTTGCTAACCCCTTTGGGGGTGGACATTGTTTTGATGTTCAGGTAGCCGAGGAGCGGGGAAGCAACCACGATGCAAACGGGGACGATGAGATGGCTCAGTGATGTGGTTGATGTTTATTGTTATTGTGATTTGTCTTCTTGGTCTATTTAGTACTCGAGTACGTCTGTTTTAATAATGTCTTTTCGATATGGTTGTATAAGTTAACTCATTTGATCGGTTGAATCAAATCTGTATTGGAACTTCAGTTGTACGATTGGATTATGTTTACACTCCTTTTAAAATTAGCCTTGTAAATCCTTACCTAAAGGGTTTACGGCGCTGTAATTATTCCGAATATCTCGGGGTGTTACAGAATATGGTATCGGAGCTAAGATTCATGGATATCTTGGCAGTCGGGTTAGTTGGGTCAGTTTACGTTATTTGATTATTGGTCGTTCGTAACATCAACTGTGAGCCAAAGATCGTCGTGTGGACCGTGGTTGTAAGTTCCTAAATCTCAAATACTACCGTTTTATTTTATTCATGTTTTGTGAACATTGATGGATGTACTTTTAGAAAGTTTGCCCTGGATATTGAGTATTTATGTTTACAGTATGTTGAGAGGAGGTCGTGGACGTGGACGCGGTCGTGGACGCGGACGTGGAAATGCGAGACAAGAAGAGTCGGTATCTACCCCAGAGATAACCGCTAGTCGAATGGATTCCCATTCCGGGGGACAGCAGGGATCGATAATAATGCAGATCCTAACGTGCCGGGAGTGCTTCAGCAGGTGGTTGCCCAGATAAACCAGTTTGCTCAAGTTGTGGATCGCATGCAGAAGGCGATGGGACAGCAGCATAACGTGGATAATCGAGGAGAAAAATGGCTTACCGAAGTGATCAAATTGCACCCTCCGAAATTTGACGGTTCTGCTGAGACGCTTTCTTGGGATCACTGGCTGAAGGAATTAGAAAAGATTTTTGCAGGGATTAACTGTCCCAATGATAGGAAGGTTCCGGTCGCCCAGTATCTTTTGACAGGGGAGGCTTTCGACTGGTGGGAGGCTATTCGACCAGAGGAGCACAATGTTGACTGGACGGAATTCAAATTGATGATGGAAGCACAGTATTGTCCTCGCCCAGTTAGAGAAGCCCGAGTTCGGGAGTTTTTCTCACCACAAAATTCAGAAGCATCTGTGACGGACGTGATTAAGACCTTTAATCACCAGCTGACTTATGTGCGCCACTTGGTCAGGACCGAGGCGGAAAGGATTTTCCATTTTGACATGCGAATGAAGCCGGAAATCCAGCAATATATGTCCGGATTTGAATGTACCACCTTGCGATAGTATCAGGACAAGGCGTTGGCCTATGATATGAAGGAGGCAGCAGTAGAGAAATCGGCGGAAGCAAAGAAACAGAAGGTGTCTGGCAACTTCACGGAGAATAAGAATAGCGGACCTCGCAGGGGTCAGTCCTCTTTTCCTTCATCCAGGAGACCTCCGTATCCTTCTCGAGGTGGAAAGAAGTTCCGGGCAGCACCAACTGTTTCAGACGCAGGGAAGAAGTGTTATAACTGTGGCAAAGCGGGACATGTTCGACGTGATTGTTTCACGCCTGCTGTGACCTGTTTCGAGTGTGGACAGGAAGGACATCGCGCAACATTTTGTGGGAATGCGACCCGATCTTTTGGTACTCGCACTCCTGTACCGGTTCCGAAGGACACTAGTGTAAACCAGACGCAGCAGAGTGGATTTCAGCAGCAGAACGCTGGGAAGAGAGAGGCATCCAGCGCTGGGTCTGTTCCTCCGCGTATTTACGAGATGAAGAAGGATGATCAGAATACAACTGTTGCATCAGGTACGATTCAGATCCTTTTGCAACCAGTTAGTGTCTTGTTCGATTCGGGAGCTACGCATTCTTTTATATCTTTGAACTGTGTAAATCGTTTGAAAATCTCGTGCTTGTATAATTGTGAACCTTATGTTGTGGGGTTACCGAGCGGAGAGAAAATTGTGGGAACCCTAGAAGCTAGGGATTTTCCAGTAACTATAGGAGGGAGAGATTGGCTATCGAACCTTATTGTGGTTGACATCTACGGTGACGATTTAATTCTCGGAGACGATTGGCTCAACCGTTATGGAGCTATTCTGAATTACCGAGAGAGAGTCATTTCTATCATTGCTGATGACGGATCTGAACACTTATTCTGAGGATGGAGACCAGGAAGCTCGGGAAGATTGATCAAAGCATTGAAAGCTGTGAAATTACTGAAGCAGGGATGTCACGGACTTTGGTGCTATGCCATGAGGAAAGAGGAAGGAGTAGAGCTCTCGTCTATTTCAGTTGTGAATGAGTTCTCAGATGTATTTCCTGACGAACTACCTGGGTTACCTCCGCAGAGAGAAGTGGAATTCACTATCGAATTAGAGCCTGGAGCAGCTCCTATTTCCAGAGCACCATACCGCATGGCGCCAACCGAGATGTATGAACTCAAGAAGCAACTGGAGGAATTGTTACAGAAGGGCTATATTCAACCTAGCGTTTCTCCTTGGGGAGTGCCCGTTCTCTTTGTCCGGAAGAAAGACGGATCCCTCCGACTGTGTATTGATTACAGGGAGCTCAATAAGATGATGATCAAGAATAAGTACCCTATACCTCGGATCGACGACTTGTTTGATCAACTGCAAGGGGCGAAGGTATTCTCGAAGATTGACTTGCGATCAGGATACCACCAGTTGAGAATTAAGGAATTGGATATACCAAAGTCTGCTTTCAGGTCCCGGTACGGGCATTATGAATTCGTAGTGATGCCGTTTGGACTTACCAATGCTCCTGCAGTATTCATGCAATTGATGAATCGGGTATTCTTGGAATACTTGGATAAATTTGTGGTCGTCTTCATTGATGACATCTTGATATATTCGAAGGACGCAGAGGAAGGAACAGCTGTATGCAAAGTTTTCTAAGTGCGAGTTCTGGCTTAGGGAAGTAACCTTCCTTGGGCATGTGATATCAGCCGACGGGGTTCAGGTGGACCCGTAGAAAGTCGAAGCAATCTTGGAATGGGAAGTTCCTAGTAACATGAAAGAAGTCCGGAGTTTCCTAGGACTTGGGGATATTATCGCCGCTTTGTAGAGGGATTTTCCAAGATCTCTCGTCCGCTCACTCAGCTGTTGCAGAGAACTCAAAAGTTCACGTGGAATGAGAAGTGCTAGGCTGGTTTTGACGAACTTAAGAGGAGACTGACGACAACACCTATTTTAGCATTGCCAGATGGAACTGATGGATTCATGGTATACAGCGACGCTTCGAATCAGGGTCTGGGTTGTGTATTGATGCAAAAGGATAAGGTGATTACTTATGCTTCTCGGCAATTGAAACCGTATGAGGTTAGTTACCCGACTCACGATTTGGAGCTAGCAGCGGTGGTCTTTGCTTGAAAATTTGGCGACATTATTTGTACGGCACTCATTGTCAGATCTTTACCGATCATAAGAGCCTCAAGTACATTTTCAGTCATAAAGAATTAAACATGAGGCAGAGAAGGTGGCTGGAATTGATCAAGGATTACGACTTGGAGATTCTCTATCATCCGGGGAAAGCAAACGTAGTAGCCGATGCCTTGAGCCGGAAACCTGTTTATCTTCGAGTGTTGGAAGCACTTACATCCCAAACCAGTATTCAACGGGAACTGATCCGCGAGGGGATTGAAGTATGGGCACCAGGAATCCAAGGGCAACTTTATGTGATGGAACTGACTTCATCACTAGTCGAGGAGATCAAGTCTAAGCAGTTGAACGATTCTCTGATCCTTCGATTATGTGATGAAGTAAAGAAGGGAAAAGCCCCAGGATTCGTGATACAAGACGATGGAGTTCTGAGATTTCAAAGTCGACTTTGCGTTCCCGATGATGATGATGTGAGACGGACTATTCTGAAGGAAGCTCTTAGCGCGCCCTATTCTATTCACCCAGGCAGTAGTAAGATGTAAAAGGATTTAAAACAAAACTTCTGGTGGGGGAATATGAAGAAGGACGTAGCAGATTATATTTCGAGGTGTTTGACTTGTCAGCAAGTTAAGATTGAACATCAGCGACCTGCCGGAATGTTAAAGCCGCTTCCAATCCCTGAATGGAAGTGGGAGGACATCTCGATGGATTTCATCACCAGTATGTCGAGGACTAGAACGGGAATGAACATGATTTGGGTTGTAGTTGATCGACTAACCAAGTCGGCTCATTTCCTAGGAATTTAAGATACATGGGGACCCGAAAGATTGGCGCGAGTATTTATTGCGGAGATAGTCAGATTGCATGGGATGCCGAAGACCATTATTTCGGATCGAGATGGTCGTTTCGTGTCACACTTCTGGAAAGCAGTTCACAGGGCTTTGGGGACTGAGCTCAATTTTAGCACGGCTTATCATCCCCAAACGGACGGTCAGTCCGAAAGGACTATTCAAACAGTAGAAGACATGCTTAGATCTTGTGCGTTGGATTGGTCAACTGATTGGGAAGTTCACTTGCCTTTGATCGAGTTCACTTATAATAATAGTTGGCATGCTTCTATTAAGATGGCACCATTTGAAGCTTTGTACGGAACAAGATGTCGATCACCCCTGTGCTGGGATGATTCTTCGGACCTGATCGGGACAGAACCGGAATTGATAGTTCAGACTCAAGAGAAGATAGCTTTGATTCGGGAAAGACTGTTGACTGCCCAGAGTCGACAGAAGTCTTATGTAGTCGCCCTCTAGAGTTCGACGTTGGGGACCATGTACTATTGAAGGTGTCTCCTACACGAGGGACTTTCCGTTTTGGGAAGAGAGGCAAGCTTAGTCCAAGATATATCGGACCATTCGAGATCCTCGAGAGAGTTGGAGATTTAGCATACAGGTTGGCCTTACCGCCATCGCTGAGTCACGTTCACAATGTGTTTCACGTATCCCAATTGCGGAAGTATGTACCGGACCCCAGTCACGTCATTGATTTCGACGAGATCGAAATAGCTAATGATGGCACCTTCGAAGAGAGACCAATCAAGATACTTGAAAGTCGGATCAAACAATTGAGGAATAAACCAATACACTTGGTTAAAGTACAATGGTCACGACGCGGAGTCGAAGAGGCCACTTGGGAAACGGAGGACAGTATGAAGGCTAGATATCCAGAGTTATTTTCATCTTAAGTTTCGGGACGAAACTTCTTTTTAGGGAGGAAGGATGTAATACCCGAGATTTCTGATATGTATTTGGAACTTGTGATATTGTAATCGTTGTACTTGATCTGAGTATTATTCTCCGTATTTCATAATCCGATGTTGTCGAGCGTATGATTTCATGTATGTGATTTACAAATTGTAATTCTATGCATGTAGCGCACGCTATCGGCTATGTGTAGCGTACGCTAACATAGACTAAATAGCGCACGCTACAAAGGATTATTAGCGCACGCTATGCGTGGTCAATTTTATTGAGACGTGCGGTAGGTGAAATCTGGCCAGGGGACCCCTGTCGGATCATGTCGGGATGAACCTGGACGGCTTTCGGGAAAAGCCAAGTCAACGCCTTAGCGCACGCTACAGGTATATGCGTAGCGCACGCTAAGTGCTGAATACAGTTAAGTCAGTGAGCCGTTAGCGCACGCTACAAGCAGGGACTAGCGCGCGCTAATAGCCATTTCTTATAAATAGGACAGCATCCTATTCATGATTTCAGTTCTTTTTTCTCCCATAACCCGAATTCTTACACTTAGAGCATAACTTCCTTCATCCTAAACACTTCATATTAACATCCTAGCTCGTGATTGAAGATCGTATATCGTTGGAGATTGGTGTTCAAGCCTTCGGTGTTGGATTACTTCGATTTCCTCCGTGTTCTTCACTACTTTGAGGTAGGTGATTCTTCACCGATGTTAGTAAGGTTCTTAAGGACGTTTGATCATGTTTTGATAGCCAGTTATTTCGTTTATAATCGGTCATCACATGTTAGAAGGATACTTTTGACGTATCGGCACTATATATCGTATGAACCTTTGAACCATCTTAGTATATGGACTCCTAAGCGTTTCCAAATCGATTTATGATCAGTAATCGGATATTACCTAGATTGTTACGTTTTACACATTGGAATCATGCGTTTTGGAACGTAGGAAGAACGGAACTTAGAGTATTTTCTTGAAAATTGAAGATGAATTATGATGTTGAGATAATTATCCGTATATTTGTATCTCATAATCATAGAACTTCCACAAACCTTATTAGCATGATATGCTTGAGGATGACTTGTATTATCACCGTAGGATTCATGAGTTCATCACCATTCAACCCAGTTTTGTGTTAGCAGTATTCTGCCATGCAAGGTTAGCGCACGCTAACATACGTTAGTTAACGTGCGCTATCGGGGTTGGGTTAACGCACGATTACGTACGTAACGTACGTTATGAGATCTGCCGAGTCAAACTGTCAGTCCATGGCTAGCGTACGCTAGGCTTATACGATAGCATACGCTAACGGGCCAGCTTATCGCACGTTACGTAGAGTACGTAGCGCACGCTAAGCAGTCCGGGCAGATTCTTTATTTTGAGCTTTTCGGCCGTAGACCGAATTGTTAGGCCATCGTTCGACTTGAGATGATTTGTATATCATTCCTTTTGTTAAGGTTCGAGCTTTCTACGTTGATCGAAGGAGGCGGCCTTCGAGTGTGTTGAGATCAATGAAGTATTTCGTTCTTGCCATTTTTGAGGCAAGTATCATATGTCGAGTTCGATTTGTATTGAAACTTTGATCATGCGTGTGGTTTTGTTCATGTTGTTGAATATGAGATGTATTTCTGAAATTTCTCGTGGTATTCGTTGTTATTTGTTCGTATTGATGAACATATTGAAATGCATATATGTATGCATAGTTGATTGATTTATGGTATAAATGATCCGAGGGGATCATGAGGATCTATACTGAGGGCGCTGGATCGAATGTCCACCATGCGTTGGTCCGACGGGATCATCATGGGGATCTATGCTGAGGGCGCTGGATCGCTGGACGGGTTTTCCACCATGCGTTGGTCCGATGGGATCATCATGGGGATCTATACCAAGGGCGCTGGATCGCTGGATTACCCTGTACTGTGTTGATGGAATCGTGAGGATTCGCATCGTTGGATTCCGGTAGCGGAAGTCCGTTTTGCATGTTTTATGATGCATTGATGATTTATGTATTACGATACTTGTACTAGCATTGTTTTGCTAACCCCTTAGGGGGTGGACATTGTTTTGATGTTCAGGTAGCCGAGGAGCGGGGAAGCAACCACAGTACCGACAGGACGATGAGATGGCTCAGTGATGTGGTTGATGTTTATTGTTATTGTGATTTATCTTCTTGGTCTATTTAGTACTCGAGTACGTCTGTTTTAATAATGTCTTTTCGATATAGTTGTATAAGTTAACTCATTTGATCGGTTGAATCAAATCTGTATTGGAACTTCAGTTGTACGATTGGATTATGTTTACACTCCTTTTAAAATTAGCCTTGTAAATCCTTACCTAAATGGTTTATGGCGCTGTAATTATTCTGAATATCTCGGGGTGTTACACAAAATGCAAGGTTTCCCCCCAAAAGGCTGTTTATTTCTTACCCACTCGTGATACACACGTCTCCCTTTAATGGTTGCTCTCGATCACTCGTTTATTTTTCGACTCAATATGAAGAAGAATTTCATTGGCGTCATCAAATATTGTAATTTTTCACGAAATCGAGTGTATTGAAATTCAGCCGCTAATTAATTCAAATCTGCTCATAAACTACATCCCTTAGTGATAGCTTTCACACCGTTATTTGCTAACGTGTAGCTCTTTTCACTAACACAATTTCTATCCCTTTTTTTTTAAAAGGTGATAGCTTTCACACTGTTATTTGCTAATGTGTAGCTCTTTTCACCAATTTTCTGTGAGACGGCAGCTACGCACCAACAATGGTTAGTCCTTTATTTTTCACAAAATTTTAAGACCCCTAAAATTAGGCAGTTGTTGGTGCTCAACACTTCTCCTTTTCGTCATTTTTTTTAGGTGATAGCTTTCACACCGTTATTTGCTAACGTGTAGCTATTTTCACCAATGACTCCTCTTTTTTTTTTTAGGGAATAGAATTTTTGCAGAAAATCATTTCTTAGTTTAAGCATGAAAAATCAAAAACTCCACAAATTAAGTAAATTTCAGTTCTATTTTTCATCAACTGACTAATTCTTCTTTTCTCAAGGTAACGAATGACTCGATTTTATATGATAACTACAAGGTTTGGAAAGATAGATTAAGGCTCAAAAATTTTTGGAATATCAAAAACTTGACACGTTCTTAGTGTAACTATCGCAAGTGCACGATATCGTATCAAGTAGTAAGTGGACTTTTTGAGTCCGGTTTATCGATCCCACGAGGAAGTTTGGTTATAATTTGAATTATACACTATTAGTCTATTTTTATAGATACTAAGATGAGTGAAACACACAATTAAAGAGTTTGGTTTAATATTTGCAAAGAAAATCCAATAATAGTTCTAATATTTTAAGGAAATAAAAAGATTGCAATAATAATAGATTGATTAACGATAAAATGAAATAGTTGGGATTACAAACTTAGTTCGTCATTAGTTATAGAAGGTGTATAGGAGATCATAAGATGAATTTACTTATTATGTTGTGTAGATTCGATTTTCCTTAAAAAGACGATTTCTCTTTCGAACTATAAAACGCCCCTTACATATTGAATCAATCCACTATATTTCTATGTTGATTGGCTTCAATACATAGCATTAGGATTTATGAAAATAACTCAAAGAATCATCTAAGGTCTAGAGGTATATTTCTATCCCCTAGAACAACTTATAGTGATGATCATTTGATTTAATCAAACATATTTTCTTTCGAAACATATGAAGATCATAAATATCGTCATTTATTGGCCAAATAAATAAAGATTGTTAAAACAATGAAAATCACACACAATAATAAGTAATTCACAATAGATCTTTATACAAACTTAAATAACATGACTAACCTTGTTTATAATCCCAACTAAAGGTAACTTAGCCCATACTTGTTTTCATACTTGTGTGTATATTTTGTTGGTTTTTGAACTATGATGTTTTGATTATGATTGTGGTTTGTTTTGATTATTGTAGTGTGTGGTGTGTTTTTATTTTTTGGCATTGATTTTTTTACCGGTTAAAATGATTTTAGAAGCTTGTATATAGCTAATTTATTGGTGTTATGGCCAGATGTAGAAATCTCATAAATCAAAATACTATATATATATATATATATAGAAATATATATACACTAAACCTAAAAAAAAAAATCAATGCCAAAAAATAAAAACACACCACACACTACAATAATCAAAACAAACCACAATCATAATCAAAACATCATAGTTCAAAAACCAACAAAATAAACACACAAGTATGAAAACACCCCCAAACTTGAAAGTAAAACTGTCCCGAGTTTTTTTAGAATTTATAACCAAGTGAGAAAACAGAAAACTCCCTGAAGTTTTAGCTTTTTGATCCTCCAGGTGTGTCGTCAGGGATGTTTAGAAAACGGAAAAGCTTTGCAAAGCACTTCTCCATTTCTAATTGTCGCTCTATTATTTCATTCCGATTTCTCAAAATTTCATCCTGGGATGTTTCTAATCCCCGAACTCTTTCAAGCAAATTCGCCTCAAAAGGCGTCAAGTCATCTCCGGCATCCTCCTCGGCCTCATATTCCTCCTCGTGGCTACTATCCTCTTCCGGTTCCAAACGTGCCCGTTTGCTCCTCAACTGAGTACTTCGAAAAATACTACTCCGGCCGTTCAGTCGATCCCCATGTGTTAATATATCACCCCCCGCCGAAATTTTTACTCTTTGGCTCCTGCAAATACCGGTGATAAGGCAGGGATATGGCATCTTCTGCCTAGTCGGGACTATGCCGACATAGTGACAAATAGTAGTATAAATGTGAGTACCCAAATCCATTTTTACCCCTCGGCAGATAGCAAATAAACCTCGCAGGTGGCCAATGGAAACTGTCGTCAGAGTGGAGGTCCGGTAAATACTCACGGCTGCCCACATCCATAAGTACCAAGCATCATTAATTAGGTCCGCCTGGTTTTATCGGAGTTTGATCATCCCAATACTGTCATGCATCTCGCTCACTAATGCCCAGCTTAAAACCCTATCATCCGGCACCTTTTCATTAGGTAAGATAGAAATGTCAACCGTGTTAGTACAATTAACCCCCAAATATTTGTTAATGACATCCGGTGAAAAATTAATCGATTTTCCATTCACAGTAGTTTGATGATAAGTAGGTGACCCTACTTGCCCAATGGATTTGTTGAAAGTATTGTAAAAGTTTAGGGTCAAGGTTGGGTTACCATTTGGGAGTTCCGAAACGAATTTTTCCCACCCGTTGTCTATGAATTTTTGGATGAACGGGCTAGTGATAGTGTCTCTATCCAAATCGCCAATGAAATCATCCAGTTTGAACAATCTCTCCTTAATGCACTTTGTGTTTTGATTTCTTTGCGGTTGTAATATCCGCAAATTCGATTTCCGGTAATTTTCTTTTTATTGGCTAAAGTCCGTTTTGATGACTTTTTTGGGACCGTTTCGTCATTCTGGAAATATTTTATTCTGAACTTTTTGTCATCCGAGTTCATTTCGCTGTCGTTCTGTTGAATTCCGTGTTCTTTAGCGACTTTTCCACGTATGAGTTCGACTTTGTTAGATTACCATTCAGTTTTGGAAACTCCAAAATTCTGAATCTTTGCAATATTATAAAGCATCGAGTTAGCTTTCCAATGGTTCAAACGGTGAGTCAATCGGACTCCAGACGAGGGAGTTATGGTCGAAAAAGCTAAGTCACTCTCATTTCCCAGATTTGGCCGAGCAGCCTGTACCTTGTGCCGCGGCACATGCCGGCAGGGCCGCGGAACACTGCCAATCACTGGGGGCAGATTCGGCCCAGTGCCGCGGCACAGTTCGGCCGCGGCACACTGTGCAGTCAGCCTATTTAAGGCCCTGCAGTCGGGTTTTTGGCCATTTTTCTACTTCTTCTCCTTCTCTTCTGCGGCTAGAGCTTGGTTAATCATGGAGAGATGTTGTTGGACAATCAAGCCATGAAGTTTTGGAGTTCATATCATCAATCATCCATCCTATAACATCCTCCGATCTACCGAATCAGGTCAGATTTCCTAGAAATCTAGTTTTGGGGAATTTGGGCATTTTGGTTGATTTCATCCGTTTTATCTGATTTAACTTAGGATTATAATGGATTGATGATTATTTAGATGTATTATATCATTTCCTTTATTATTCCATGGTTGGATCGTATCGATTCGTTGTTTTTGTCGAGTTCTGGATCGACGCCTTGAAGGTGTCCGGTAAAATGTCATAGAGAGGTTTTCGGGCGTTCTACGATTATTCTTCCTCGTATGATCGATGATTTATTGATTATATGTTGTTAGGGATGATTTTCTTGTGAATAAACCAAGTTGAACCCTTCCGTTCGTTGTCATCTTTCCTTTCGATAGCATCGGGCGTTTCGAAGCTTCCCGGTCGAACTGTGTTCTTCGGAGTATTCGGTAGCGGTTATTAAGGCAAGTATATATTTATGATTGTACGTTCTCGACTTTGAAAGTAAGAAATATTGATGGTATGATATGAACGAACCGTTTGTACGGCATTCATAGATATATTGATGGCATGATATGAACGAACTGTTTCTACGGCATTCATACATGTATTTATGGCATGATATGAACGAACCGTTTCTACGGCATTCATACATGTATTTATGGCATGATATGAACGAACCTTTTCTACGGCATTCATACATGTATTGACGTATGATATGAACGAACCGTTCCTATGGCATTCATACACGTCTTGATGTGACGCTATGAGATTTAGTTATTCCGGAATACTAGTCTTGAATTGATGAATTGACGGTTACATTTACCTTATTTTCGAGGAGTATTGTGTTTCATACTTGATATACTTGCACTAGCTATTCGACGGCTAACCCCTTTATGGGGGAAATACTTTTTATGTATTTCAGGTTCTAGGAGAACGGACAGGCGGGTATCGGGTCGGCATGAAGATGGTGGGCAAGAGTGATACTGTGTCTTTCCTCCGATTATTTTTTGAGTTTTCCATTCAGTGTTATTGTACTGGAATGGTTATTGAATACTCGAGTATTGTTTTCCATTTTTCTTGATGTTCCGGTCTGTGTTTGCCGAGGTATTGAATTGTGTTGTGATGTCTATGGTTTCATTGGTTATGGTTTCGAATACCATTTGTATTGTCCTTCTTTTCATTGTATCTAGACCTTCTCGGTCAAATTTTACAGTTCCGCGCATGAATAGCCTTGTGGGTCCCACGGCGGGGCTCACGGCGCTGTAATATACCCTGAATAACTTGGGGGTGTTACAGAATATGGTATCAGAGCTTAGGTTTATGGATACCTAGGCTGTCGGTCTTTTGGGTCAATTGAGTCGTCATTTGTCCACAGTATCACTACTCTGCCATCATCACAGTGCGACCGGTACTTGTAAGTCCTCTCACTCTTCTTGTAATTTTCTTAATCGTTTCGTTTATAGCTTGGTATTCTTGGGAATTGGTCACTTCAAGAATGTGCGATTTGGATTATACTTACGCACGTATGTGCCCTTCAGAATGTTGGCTGAAAGTAGGAAGAATCGTGGCCGTGGTCACGGACGTGAACTCTTCCTTGAGATTTTGTTAAATTGCTAATTGCGATATTGGTGTGTATCGGTATTATGTTGAGACTTTGTTTAGGAGTCGCATGCTAGTATCACAGGAGATCTTCGACTTCACAGACTTGTAAGTATGTTGTTCGGATTACTCGATAATTCTTGGTGAATTTGAATTTCCATTGAAATGTTTTTTGTGCGAGTGATTGCAAGTTTCGAGGACGAAACTTATTTTTAAGGGGGGTAGAGTGTAATACCCTAATTTTTTGGATATATTTTTTTTTTCATTTATATGTTGGATGTCGTTGATGGATAATTGTGCTTGAGGATGATGTGAACGTATGACAATGTTGTTGAATGCGTATATGTATTCATTGTGCCGTATGATCGTTTGGTATGTCGAGATGTTGGTCGAGAATAGCAGAAAATGGTTAAGTACAGCTACGTTAGCGCACGCTACAGGGTATGCCTAGCGCGCGCTAAGATATATACTTAGCGTACGCTAAAGTGCATACTTAGCGCACGCTAAGAGGTTCGGTTACGTACGCTAAGGAGGACCCCTAACGTACGTAACGACTTGCTGGGTTAGTTCCGAAAGGTGACCGACAGGTAGGCCCAGGTTGATTTTTATATTCAGTTAGCGCACGCTAACGCATGTTGGTTAGCGCAAGCTAACATCAGATCGCCAATAATGGAATCTTAGCATTCGGCGGGTGGACGCGGCCATGTTCGACGCGTGTCCAGATAAGGTCAGTGAATGTTTGTCGTGTAGAGCTAGCGCACGCTAAAACCGTATGATTAGCGCACGCTAATTCCATATGGATCAAAGGAATCCCGGTAATCGCGGATGCTTTCAGCATGTGGGGGCACGATACTGTAGCAAGTCAACGCCTGTTTGCGTACGCTAATGCATGGGCATTACGTATGTTAGATGAATTTCGAAGCAATGTAGTAGCTTCTGGACTGCCCGATAGCGCACGCTATCAAGGAAGGATAGCGCACGCTAGTCCTGTAGCGCACGCTAAATATAAGGTCTAGCGCGCGCTAGTGATGTGTTTTATAGAGAGGATAGACGAGTGCTGAGAGGCATTTTGTCCATTCTCCTTCTTTCAGTCAATAGAGAGAGCCTTGGGACGTACTTGAAGTTCCTAAACATTGAGAGAAGATTCTCTTAAACAATATTAAGATTGGAGAGCTCGGATTTAAGTATTGTTCTTGAAGTTTTTGATGATTCTTGGAATGGAGTTCAATTATTCTTCTTCGTGGTTCGTCCATACAAGGTAATCCCCGTATCCCTTTGACAGTGGTTCGTTTTTTTTTAAGGATTACTACTTGGGAGGGAGTATGTTGGGAATCGTGTATTTTTATGTTCGTCTTATTTCAATGTAAATGCATAAATTGGACTGTACTTTTATCCGCTGCGTGAGTATTTTGAAATGGCTTTTGGTATTTTGCCAACTGAATTTTATTTTGTAAAACCGATTCCCTAAACTGAGTTTTTGGCATTTTGGCCTTGATCGTTTTGACGGTATATGGAAATTGATTTTTTTTAGTATTTGAAAAATATTACCGCCATCGGTCTTTTTGGCATTTTTGAAATGACGTGGAAAATTGTGCTTAGCCTGGTAAATTCTTGTGAGAAGGGTTTATGGCGTGTAATATTCCCAGGAGGATCTGGGGTGTTACAATTATGGTATCATGTGATAATGTTATACGAGATTTATTGGAATTGTAATAAGAGATTTCGGATGTTGATATGATTATTGAGATCTTCTTCATATGATGATAAGGGTTTTGTTGCGATTCTTGAGGTTGTATGAATGGCATGATGAAGAAAATGGTAACATGGAGATATATACCTCGGATATGTTGTTCTGAACGTGATTTCGGATATTTCATGTTCTTGAAGAACTCTTGAATTATACGAGGTGATGAAAATTTTTAAGAAGTGTTGATGTTTTGAAAATGAATATGGAATATTCATATCTAGAGATAAACTATGTGTTTGAAATAATATTCGTATAGGAATACGAATGTGGTTATGAGTTTGATGAGACTATTATTCATCTCTGAATTTGGAAGCCCATACGTATGGAGCAAATGTTAGTCGAATGATTGGATTGTTTGATAACCTTTCTAATATGATTATCTATTGTTTTGAACCAGTCGGATGATTCGAATTGATGACGGTCATAAGTAGATTTTAACGATGGATTTACGAGAAGGGAACCTTGTCAATTCGTATTTAAGAATTGAGTTTGGAACATTTAGACCCTTATTATTGGTCCGAATTGGTTGTTGGTATGATCATCATATCTCGACTCGTATTTTGGACAGGATTTGTAAGTGTCTGAGTTGGATTGTTCAGACTGTGATTAGTCGAGATATGGTGAAACAGTTGAGTTTGTGGTTTGGTGGTGTTGATATTGGTCGTCATCGAACCTGTTGATTATTAATCCTTTGTTTTACAATAAGATATGATGTTTGATCATGGATTATGACTGTTGTGTTGCGGTTGAGGTTGAAGAGTTCGTAGATTACCTTGGTCGGGACTGAGGAACTCGTAGACGAAATTAACTGAATTGGTAACAGTCCGTTGTATTGATATCGAGGCAAGTTTTATACTTGTACTAATCAATGAGATTAATGTTATCGTGTAGGTGTACGAATGTGTGTATCATTTCGAGACTTGAACTCTTTATGATTGTACTGATATCAGGGGATTGTTTGATACGACACTCGTCGACAAATTATGCCAAATATTATTGTTGTTCGTAAATGGCCGATTTAAGGCATTGCGATACTTGGTGGTAATATTTGTCGATAGCCGGTTCGCGGTATCGACGTATCGATTGTTATTATTGATTGATGTTCCATCAAGATATTTTTTGTGAATCGTCGTTATTGATATCAGTGTTTTTATATTGATGTTTGGCCGATTGAAGGCATTGACGTATTCGATTATCATCTTCGTTATCGGTAACCGATTAAAGGTGCCGAGACATCCGTTGTATAAATGTTATCGATTGTCCGCTCTAAAGGTAATCGATATATTGAATTGGGATTATCAAAGATAATTCCCATCCGTTGTCAAAAATATTCTCATCCGTTGTATCGTTGTTATTGATTGGCCATTCTACGGTAATCGAAGTATTGAATTGGGACTGTCGAGGATAGTTCCCATTCGTTGAATTATTATTGTCGTGTTGGCCGACTCAAGGCAGCACACTATTATTCTTGTGAACTCGGTAATTTTGTGATCGTTGAGGGTTGAGGATTTCCCGAATTGTTGTGTTGTGATTGTTGCTCGTATTAATCGGTCCTTAAGGATTTTGATCCCAGGATGGTTTTTTTGAATATTGTTGGTCGTGTCGATCTTTCATTATTCGTGTGTCATCGTTCACTTGGTGAGTCGTATGATCCGTATTGGATATGTTATCCTTTGAGTTCGTTGTCATGTTGTATCGTGGCATATCTGGAATCATGTCTACGTGCCGATTGGCTATGTGTAGGATTTTTAGCCCGGCACACGATGGTCATGCGTGGATGTTTCCGCAATGGACCATGCACACGAGACGTAGTTCGTGAGGCTAATTAGGTACATTGTCACACGTATATTTTGGATTCCGTATACGGGGTGGACATGTGCACGGACACATTTCCGGATCGGGCGTACTGTGATGTCCCTCTTGAGCCTTATTGTTTGGTCGTTCGTAGTCCATGTTGTATTGGATATGTCCGACGATTTGCGACTGGTTGTTCTTACGCCGGGGGGTATGTCCGACAGTAAGGTTTGCTTTCTTGAGATCTGTATTGTGATGAGTTACAGCTTTGGGCTATTCGGCTTTCAGGCCATCGTGATATACAGCTTCGGTTGAGGGGCTTTCAAGCCATTGCGATGTATTGGTATTTCTGTTGGAGCCTTCAGACATTGTGATTCGTATTTACTTCAACGTTGGCTTGGATTACCTTCGGGTAATGTATTGTTGTGTTGCTTGTAACGTTCCGCCGTTGGGCGTAAGTTACGCATTTCTTGTGTATCTCATTGAGTTTTCCTGGCGGGATATTGCTTCTCCCTCGTTGTTTTAAGTTTCGGGACGAAACTTCTTTTAAGGAGGGTAGAATGTAATATCCGCAAATTCGATTTCCGGTAATTTTCTTTTTATTGGCGAAAGTCCGTTTTGACGAATTTCTTGGGACCGTTTCGTCATTCTGGGAATATTTTATTCTGCACTTTTTGTCATCCGAGATCGTTTCGGTGTCGTTCTGTTGAATTCCGTGTTCTTTAGCGACTTTTCCACGTATGAGTTCGACTTTGTTAGATCACCATTAATTTTTGGAAACTCCAAAAATTCTGAATCTTTGCAATATTATAAAGCATCGAGTTAGATTTCCAATGGTTCAAACGGTGAGTCAATCGGAGTCCAGACGAGGGAGTTATGGTCGAAATAGCTAAGTCACTCTCATTTCCCATATTTGGCCGAGCAGCCTGTACCCTATGCCGCGGCACATGCCGCGAGGCGCTGCACACCGCCGATCACCGGGGCAGATCGGCCCGGTGCCGCGGCACACTTCGCCGGGCCGCGGCACACCGTGCGATCGGCTATTTAAGGCCCCGCAATGATCGGGTTTTGGCCATTTTTCTCCTTCTTCTTCTTCTCTTCCGCGGCTGGAGCTTGGTTAATCATGGAGAGATGTTGTTGGAAAATCAAGCCATGAAGTTTTGGAGTTCATATCATCCATCCTATAACATCCTCCGATCTACCGAATCAGGTCAGATTTCCTAGAAATCTAGTTTTGGGGAATTTGGGCATTTTGGTTGATTTCATCCGTTTTATCTGATTTAACTTAGGATTATGATGGATTGATGATTATTTAGATGTATTATATCATTTCCTTTATTATTCCATAGTTGGATCGTATCGATTCGTTGTTTTGGTCGAGTTCTGGATCGACGCCTTGAAGGTGTCCGGTAAAATGTCATAGAGGGGTTTTCGGGCATTCTACGATTATTCTTCCTCGTATGATCGATGATTTATTGATTATATGTTGTTAGGGACGAGTTTCTTGTGAAGAAACCAAGTTGAACCCTTCCGTTCGTTGTCATCTTTCCTTTCGATAGCATCGGGCGTTTCGAAGCTTCCCGGTCGAACCGTGTTCTTCGGAGTATTCGGTAGCGGTTATTAAGGCAAGTATATATTTATGATTGTACGTTCTCGACTTTGAAAGTAAGAAATATTGATGGTATGATATGAACGAACCATTTCTACGGGATTCATAGATATATTGATGGCATGATATGAACGAACCGTTTCTACGGCATTCATACATGTATTTATGGCATGATATGAACGAACCGTTTCTACCGCATTCATACATGTATTTATGGCATGATATGAACGAACCGTTTCTACGGCATTCATACATGTATTGATGGATGATATGAACGAACCGTTCCTACGGCATTCATACACGTCTTGATGTGACGCTATGAGATTTAGTTATTCCGGAATACTAGTCTTGAATTGATGAATTGACGGTTACATTTACTTTATTGTCGAGGAGTATTGTGTTTCATACTTGATATACTTGCACTAGCTATTCGACGGCTAACCCCTTTATGGGGGAAATACTTTTTATGTATTTCAGGTTCCAGGAGAACGGACAGGCGGGTATCGGGTCGGCATGAAGATGGTGGGCAAGAGTGATACTGTGTCTTTCCTCCGGTTATGTTTTGAGTTTTCCATTCAGTGTTGTTGTACTGGAATAGTTATTGAATACTCGAGTATTGTTTTCCATTTTTCTTGATGTTCCGGCCTGTGTTTGCCGAGGTATTGAATTGTGTTGTGATGTCTATGGTTTCATTGGTTATGGTTTTGAATACCATTTGTATTGTCCTTCTTTTCATTGTATCTAGACCTTCTCGGTCAAATTTTACAGTGCCGCGCATGAATAGCCTTGAGGGTCCCACGGCGGGGCTCACGGCGCTGTAATATACCCTGAATAACTTGGGGGTGTTACAACGGTGGTGCCGGTTCTTGAGACGACGAGCCGACCTTTTCTTTTCCTTTTGACGATTTCTTCGGTGCCATCCCTGAAATTAAACAAAATCAACATCCTTTTCATCATACGACTATAATCATCAATCAAAACCAACAAAAACATAAAAAAATTTCAAAGATTTTCGTTGTGGCATTTCGTCGGACACCTTGAGTTCATAGTTTTTTAACAAGTTTTTTTATTCAAACTCAAATCCACAAAGTCACCACAAATCAATGAATCAAATAACCACACAAATATCAACTATACTAACAACTAAACATGATTCAATCAACGAATCTTACGAAAATAGGAATCAAAAAACAAATATGATGCGAGAAACTAAAACTTATAAAAATCAAAAAAATATATAAATTGAAACAAGGATTGAAAGAAAACCTGATGATTTATGTGTTAATGTTGATAGGAGAATGAATTGTATTGAAGAATTTGAGTTTCAGAAAGTAGGGATTTAGAAGGGAAAAAAAAATTTCGGAACTCCTCCTCTTCTCCCGCCGGGTTTGTGAATCTGTGATGCCCAGTCCCACTTTTTTTTATAGAAGTATAGTTATGGCCGTAACATTCCCTAGTTACGGCCGTATGGTGCATTCGTTTTTTTGAAAAAAAATCGGGTTACGGCCGTAACATACAATAGTTACGACCGTATGTAACGTTCGTTTTTTAGACGATTTTTTAAGTTACGGCCGTAACGTACAAGAGTTACGGCCGTAAGGTGCTTTCGGTAAAATTATATTGGAACAACATACGGCCGTAAGACTTTATAACTTACGACCGTATTATTATTAATTATATATATATTTTTTTGGTTTTTTAAGTTTTTAATTTGTTTTTTTTTATATTTTAGAAAATTATAATTATTATATGTGTGAGAATATTGAAAGAAAGACTCCCTGGATTTTATGAACGATATGATCCTTGCTCTTGTTGTTGAAACTTTCTGTGTTACCCCCAAACTTATTTTGCGAAATAATAGAGATTGGGTTGCCTCCCAATAAGCGCTTTGTTTAACGTCCTTAGCTTGACTTCTCGTCTGATCAATTAGGTATTTCCAGCATTAGGATTGACTTTGTTGTCGAGAATTCTCCTCCCAGATATGGCTTTAACCGTTGGCCGTTTACTTTGAAACTCCCGTCGGTTGTATTATAAATCTCCACAGCTCCATGAGAGAACACTTCTTTGATCGTGTAAGGGCCCGTCAATCGTGATCGCAGCTTACCCGGAAACAGATGCAGTCGTGCATTAAAAAGGAGAACTTGGTCTCCTGCTTTAAAATCTCTTCTTAGAATTCTGCTGTCATGCCATCTTTTTGTTTTTTCTTTGTAGATTTTGGCATATTCATATGAGTCGAGTCGGATTTCATCCAACTCATTTAACTGCAGCAACCTTTTCTTTCCAGCCAACTGTTCGTCAAAGTTTAATTTTTTTATAGCCCAAAAGGCTCGATGTTCAAGTTCTACTGGCAGGTGACAGGCTTTTCCAAAAACCAAACGAAATGGAGACATGCCTATCGGTGTCTTATAAGCTGTTCTGTAAGCCTAGAGCGCATCATCCAGCTTTTTCGACCAATCTTTCCGAGATGAGTCGACTGTCATCTCAAGTATATGTTTCAGTTAACGATTGGAGACCTCGACTTGTCCACTGTTTTGTGGGTGATAAGAGGTAGCGACACGGTGTTTTACTCCGAATTTGGTCAATAGAGCCTTAACTTGGTGATTGCAGAAATGAGATCCGCCATCACTGATAATAACTCTCGGAGTTCCGAAGTGAGTTAATATATTTTTCTTTATAAAATTTACCACGACCTTAGCTTCGTTTGTTGGTAATGAAACAACCTCCACCCATTTAGATACGTAGTCCACAGCTACAAGGATGTATTCATTAGAGAACGATGATGGAAAGGGTCCCATGAAATCAATTCCCCAAACGTCGAAGATTTCAACTTCAAGGATGAAATTCATTGGCATTTCATTTCTTTTTGACATGTTTCCATGTGTTTGGCACCGGTCACACTTAGAGACAAGTGTATGTGCATCTTTGAACATAGTGGGCCAATAGAATCCTGCTTCCAGAATTTTTGTCATTGCTGAACCCCAAAATGTCCTCCATAGTGAGAGGAATGACATCTTTCTAATACCTTCTCCATTTCTTCTTCCAGTATGCATCTTCGGATGATTTGATCAGGTCCTCATCTGAACAATAGAGGATCTTCCCAGTAATAGTATTTCAACTCGGAGAAGAATTTTTTCTTTTGATGATGGGAAAAATTTGGGTGAATTATTCCACTAACAAGGAAATTAACGATGTCTGCATACCATGGTGCATTTTGTTTTTCGTGGATATTAGAGATTTGGAACAGTTGTTCATCCGGAAATACTTCATTTATTTCCTTCTCTTGAGCATTGTTTTGGTCTAGTCTAGAGAGATGATCCGCCACTTGGTTTTCTGTTCCCTTTCTGTCTCTGATTTCTATGTTGAATTCTTGCATAAGTAGAACCCATCGGATTAGCCTTGACTTTGCATCTTGCTTTGTCATTAAATATTTCAAAGCTGAATGATCAGTATAGACAATGACCTTCGATCCCAATAAGTAGGATCGAAATTTGTCAAAGGCATAAACCACTGCAAGCATCTCTTTTTCAGTTGTTGTGTAGTTCAGCAGAGCATCATTCATAGTCCTGCTAGCATAATGGATCACTTGCATCATTTTGTCCTTATTCTGGCCCAGCACGGCCCCCACAGCATAATCACTTGCATCGCACATCAAAATGAATGGAATAGTCCAATCTGGAGAAATGATGATTGGAGCTGATGTAAGCTTATCTCAAAGTTGCAAAGGCCGCGTGGCATTCATTTGTGAAAAGGAATGGTGTACCTTTCTCTAGCAAAGAATAGAGAGGTTTTGCTATTTTTGAGAAATCTTTTATGAACCTCCGATAGAATCCTGCATGCCCGAGAAAACTCCTTACTCTTTTCACCGAAATTGGTGGAGGAAGTTTTGCAATTACTTGGATCTTTGCCTTATCGACTTCAATTCTATGTTGTGAGATTCTATGGCCAAGTACGATTCCTTCCTGGACCATGAAGTGACATTTCTCCCAATTGAGAACTAGATTTGTGTCTTCACATCTTTCCAAGACCATGCCTAAGTGATTTAGGCATTTATCAAATGAATCTCCAAAAACTGAGAAATCGTCCATGAAAACTTCAATGAATTTTCAAACCATGTCTGAGAATATTGACATCATGCATCTATGAAATGTGGCTGGAGCATTGCACAATCCGAATGGGATTCTTCTATAGGCAAATGTTCCATAAGGGCATGTGAATGTTGTTTTCTCTTGGTCTTCTGGGGCTATTACGATTTGGTTGTACCCTGAATAGCCGTCGAGAAAATAGTAGTAAGAATGTCCCGCCAATCTATCGAGCATTTGATCAATAAATGGGAGTGGAAAATGATCTTTTCTGGTCATTTTGTTGAGCTTCCTGTAATCAATGCACATTCTCCATCCTATGATTGGTCGTGTTGGTATAAGTTCATTGTGCTTGTTCTCTATGATTGTGATTCCACTCTTTTTGGACACCATATGTACAGGGCTCACCCAAGGACTATCTGAGATTGGATAAATGATTCTTGCGTCAAGTAATTTAAGAATCTCTGCTTTCACAATTTCCTTCATGTTTGGATTCAAACGTCGTTGATGCTCAATTGAAGGTTTGCAGTCATCTTCCATCAAAATTTTGTGTGTGCATATAGAGGGGCTTATTCCTCAAATGTCCGCAATAGTCCATCCAATTGCTCTTTTGTGATTCCTCAATACCCTTAGTAATTTCCCTTCTTTAAGTTCGGTCAATATGTTAGATATGATGACCGGAAGTGTAGAGGAAATGCCCAAGTAAGCGTATCTCAAATGTGTGGGTAGAGGTTTGAGATCAAGTATTGGAGCTTCTTGTAAAGAAGGGAGGGGTTTAGCGGAGCTTGTCCCCAATTCTTCAAAATGTGAATGCCTTCTTAAGGATGGTAGTGCTTCTAGATAGTTAACTGTTTCGGCGAAGTGATATTCTTCTTCCATGCTGGTTAGAGAATATGCTATACATGTATCAAGAGGATCTTTAGATAGAATTTTCTCCAAAGACTTGTTTACCATGGCTTCAATTGCGTCTATTCTTAGACAATACTCATATGTGGAGGGATTCAAAGTTTTTAGGACATCGAAGATGACATGTTCGTCTTCCACTCTGAGAATTAGCTTTCCATCATAGACGTCAATAAGAGCACGTCCGGTTGTGAAAAATGGTCGTCCCAAAATAATGGGAATATCCTGATCTTCTTCCATGTCAAGAATGATAAAATCTGCTGGAAATATGAATTTATCAACTTTGACGAGCACATCTTCTATTATCCCACGTGGATATTTGATTGACCGATCAGCTAATTGTAGTGAAACTGTTGTTGCTTTTGCTTCTCCCAAGTTCAGTTTGTTGAAAATTGACAGGGGCATCAAGTTAATACTTGCCCCTAAATCACAAAGAGCTTTGCCAAAATTCACTTCATCAATTGTACACGGGATTGTGAAAGTTCCCGGATCTTTTAGCTTTGGTGGCAACTTCTTTTATAGTATTGCACTACATTCCTCTGTTAGCATGACAGTTTCGTATTCTTCAAGCCTTCATTTGTTGGAAAGAATATCTTTCATAAATTTGGCATAGCTTGGCATTTTTGCTAGATCATCGGCAAAAGGAATGTTGATGTGTAGCTTTTTGAAAATTTCCAAGAATTTCCCGAATTGAGCATCGAGCTTGTGATTCTTCAACCGTTGAGGAAATGGGATAGGTGGAACATAAGATTTTGTAGCAACAGGACCTTTTTGAGATGTAGGTCCTGATTCAGATTCTTTTTCTGATTCTTGATTTTGTTTATCTTTTTGTTTTTCCATAGAAATTTCTGGCACCTGCACTCCACTTCTTGTTGTGATAGCTTGGACATTTTCCCTTGGATTTACCTCAGTATTGCTAGGTAATATGCCATGATATCTTTCTGAAAGTATTTTGGCCATTTGGCCAACTTGTGTCTCCAGATTTTTAATTAAAGCATCATTGCGTTGTTGATACTTCAATTGTTGTTCAGCTAGCTTCGTGATTGCTTCTTCCCACCCTGGCTTCTTTTCTTGATGCGTTGGATTCAACACATTGTTGTTGTTTACATAAGAAAAAATTGGATGATTTTTGTACCCTGGATTGTATGTTGGCCCGTAAGGATTGTATGCTTGCCTTTGGAAATTCTGAGCATACGCCACTTGTTCTTGTGGTGGTGGTGACTGCTCCTGTTGCACTAAGGGACAGATAGTGCTGTTGTGAGTTGCTCCACAAATTTCACATGAACAAGCTGAAACTTGTGGAGTTTGCACCGTCTTCACAGATTGAGGAGTTGAGAAAGACATTTCCTCGACTTTCTTTGATAGAGCTTCTATTTTTGCCAACATAAGTGAATAAGAATCCACTTCAAAAACACCATTTGGTTTCTTTTGGATATTTCTGTCCGGCCATCTTGCACTTTGTTCACTTATAACCTCAAAAAGATTATAAGCCTCCTTCATAGTTTTGTTGCCAAGTGAGCCATTTGATGATGAATCGACATTGGCTCGGCATGTAGGTAAAATTCCAGAATAGAAGTAATTGACTTGTGCTCCCAAATTGAAACCATGGTTAGGACATTTTCGTAGCATATCTTTGTATCTCTCCCATGCTTCGTGGAATGATTCTGAATCTTGTTGACGAAATGTAGAGATTTCGTATTTGAGTTTCGCCACTTTTATTGGTGGAAAGTATTTAGTGTGAATTTTTGGACAAATTCGGGCCAATTTGTTATGCTTCGTGGTCGCAAAGTATCTAGCCACTCTCTTGCTCTGCCCTTCAAAGTGTGCACGAAAAGTCTCATTTTGATCGCCTCGTCATTTACATTTGGATATTTGAAATTTCCACAAATCTCCACAAGACGGTTAATATGGAGATATGGATTCTCATTGGTTCTTCCATAGAATGAGTTATTGTTGGAGAAGAGATTGATGACATCGGGGCGAATTTGAAAATTGTCCACTCCAAATGGTGGATAGATTACACTTGATTGAACGCTCAAAGATGGGGGATTCATGAATTCCCCAAAGAGCATGTTGTCTTCATCTATTTCTGGCACAATAAGATATTGTTGATGTTGAATGTTTTGAACAATAGGTATTCCCCCTACCGGAGGAATTATTTCGTTATCATTTCCTTGGGAGAGACGTGGATTTAGTTCGTCCGCCATTGATGGTGAAGAAATAATATTTTTCTTTTGTTCTCTTCGCCTTCTTCTGAATGTGGCTTCGATCTCGGGATCTAGTGAAACTAAATCGCGATTGTACGTCCTTCGAAAAGACAAGAGAATCTACAACAAAGACAAAGTTGTATTTATAACAATAGTTAATAAAGTAATATTTCAAATATACCACTTATACTTCCCCGGCAACGGCGCCAAAAACTTGACACATTCTTAGTGTAACTATCGCAAGTGCACGATATCATATCAAGTAGTAAGTGGACTTTTTGAGTCCGGTTTATCGATCCCACGAGGAAGTTTGGTTATAATTTGAATTATACACTATTAGTCTATTTTTATAGATACTAAGATGAGTGAAACACATAATTAAAGAGCTCGGTTTAATATTTGCAAAGCAAATCCAATAATAGTTCTAATATTTTAAGGAAATAAAAAGATTGCAATAATAATAGATTGATTAACGATAAAATGAAATAGTTGGGATTACAAACTTAGTTCGTCATTAGTTATAGAAGATGTATAGGAGATCATAAGATGAATTTACTTATTATGTTGTGTAGATTCGATTTTCCTTAAAAAGACGGTTTCTCTTTCGAACTATAAAACGCCCCTTACATATTGAATCAATCCACTATATTTATATGTTGATTGGCTTCAATACATATCATTAGGATTTATGAAAATAACTCAAAGAATCATCTAAGGTCTAGAGGTATATTTCTATCCCCTAGAACAACTTAGAGTGAAGATCATTTGATCTAATCAAACATATTTTCTTTCGAAACATATGAAGACCACAATAATAAGTAATTCACAATAGATCTTTATACAAACTTAAATAACATGACTAACCTTGTTTATAATCCCAACTAAAGGTAACTTAGCACATGAACGGTTTAATATACATAATACAAGCTTTGGTGGTCATTATTAGTTGAATCAAGAGAAAGAATTGATCCTCACTCCCTTAGTAGATAAAGGAGAAAGAAGCAATAAACTCTCAGAACAACATATGCTATACCACACTTACACAAATCACTCAAGAACAGAAGTGTGTTCTTCACACAAAAAGAAAAGATTACAAAAAGTGAAAAATTATAAGATGAATGATGAAGGATGAAGGATCTAAGGGGTCTATTTATACACTTAAAGTCATCTAATAGCTCCAAAACTCCAGCATTATTATAATAGATCGGATCAATGCCATCCATCCCCTCAATAATACACAAAAAGTATAAAAAATTAGACAAATTTTAACAATCTGTCAAGAGTTACGGCCGTAACTCCTTAATGTTACGGCCGTAACTTGGATGACTTACGGCCGTAACATTCTGTAGTTACGGCCGTAACATGGCTTCGTCAATTTGCTCACTGGTTGCTTTGAGAGTTACGTTTTCAGCCCAGAATTTCTCAGACTTTGCGTTTTTGCCCCAAATCTTCATCGGATGATAACTTTTGATATATAACTCTAATTTTGAATCCAGATAGACTGCCAAATTCGTCTCGGAAAGCCCTACAACATGAATATATCAAAATTCAACAAAGAGAATGTTTAATAAACATGTTATTTCTTGAGTAAATCAGTTATTTAATCCGATTAAGACTAGATTTACATCATCATCCGATAAAAATAAAATTATTAAAAACTAATTAATTAAAAGCAAAAAACGAGTAGACTAGCTCAATTGTGGGTGGATTTTATCGATACAAACCATGAATAAGTGTATAAAACTGACACTTATCAACACACGCTAGGCAGCGGCTAGCATACGCTATATGTGTTGCGTAGCGCACGCTAGTGCTCAGTGTTAACGCACGCTAGCGGACTGAGACAGTGAACTGAGATTTTGGCAGGACACCAGTTAGCGCACGCTAGGGATGTTTCGTAGCGCGCGCTAACGTCTTATGACAGTAGTCACTGGACTACCAGGTGACCCATTAGCGCACGCTAATATTGAGGCGTAGCGTGCGCTAGACTGGGACAGTATATAAGGGGACAGTCAACCCCTGCACTTGTCATTTCACATCATTTCCACTTTTTCCAATCAGGAGAGCTCGGGAGAGGTGATTTGGGGCGATTTGAGGCAGGCCTTCTTCAAATATCGTCATCTTGGGTTGGATAACAAGGATTATGCAACATCTAATACATTTCTATCCTCCAAATCAAGGTAAAATCCTTAGAACCCTATTTTTGGGAATTTTGGGGTTTTTCTTAGATTCGTTTGATTTATCTGGTTTGAGGATTGAAGACCTTGATATTATGATGTATCTATCCCATATGCATGGTTTTTCTACGATTTTACGGATTGGATTGTGCCGTTTTCGGACTTGTGAGGGTTTGGACGATTTTCCAACCTCTAGTTGTTTATCCGTGTATTTTCATGAATCGTAGATGGGTTTCGGGAGTTTCTTCGTGTAATTTGAATATGGATAATTGATTATCATATTCCTTGCGAATCGTTTAGGTGCCGGAAGCGTGTTCTTGGACCTACCGAACTCATACCCTTTTTCCGTTCGATTTCTCGATGTCTCAAAGGCAAGTATATATTTATGATTGTACGTTCTCGACTTTGAAAGTAAGATATATCAATGGCATGATTTCTTATATCCACTCTGGGGCGGGCCGATGGGTCCCCTAAGGGTTTCGTAGCCTCTTGGTGTGATTCCACGGATGATATGAACGAACCACTCTGGGGCGGGCCGACAGGTCCCCTGAGGGTTCCGTAGCCTCTTGGTGCGGTTCCACGGTATTCATATATGTATTGATGTGATGCTATGAGATTTAGTTATTCCGTAATACTAGTCTTGAATTGATGAATTGACGGTTACATTTACTTTAATTGTCGAGGAGTATTGTGTTTCATACTTGATATACTTGCACTAGCTATTCGACGGCTAACCCCTTTATGGGGGAAATACTTTTTATGTATTTCAGGTTCCAGGAGAGCGGACAGGCAGGTATCGGGTCGACATGAAGATGGTGGGCAAGTATGATACTGTGTCTTTCCTCCGGTTATGTTTTGAGTTTTCCATTTAGTGTTGTTGTACTGGAATGGTTATTGAATACTCGAGTATTGATTTCCATCTTCCTTGATGTTCCGACCTGTGTGCCGAGCATTTGATTCTGTACTGTGATGTATTTGGATACATTGGACATGGTTTGAATACCCTTTGTATCGTCTTTCATTTCATTGTATTTGGACCTTCGCGGTCAAGTTTTATAGTTCCGCGTATGATTAGCCTTGTGGGTCCCTCGGTGGGGTTCACAGCGCTGTAATATACCCTGAATAACTTGGGGGTGTTACAAATATGAAGGGTTACATTGAGCATCCTGAAAGGCTAGGAGATCTTATCAGTCAGGAACTCGCTACAAATATGATCTTAGCTTCACTGCCTTCATAGTACGATCAGTTTGTAGTAAACTTCAACATGCACAACATGGAGAAGACTATTACTGAGTTGCATGGGATGCTAAAACAAACTGAGACAAACATTAAGAAAGTTGTTCCTAATGTTTTAATGGTTCAAAAGAAATGGAATAAAAAATAAAGGGAAAAATATGGCCCCGAAAGATAAAGGTGTAACACCCCCAAGTTATTCAGGGTATATTACAGCGCTGTGAGCCCCTCCGTGGGACCCACAAGGCTAATCATACGTGGAACTATAAAACTTGACCGAGAATGTCCAAATAAAACGAAATGAAGGACAATACAAAGGGTATTCAAACCATATCTAATGTATCCAAGTACATCACAACGCAAAATCAATACCTCGGCAACACAGGCTGGAACATCGAGGAAACTGGAAAACAATACTCGAGTATTCAATAACCATTCCAGTACAACAACACTGAATGGAGGAACACAAAACATAACCGGAGATAAGACACAGTATCACGCTTGCCCATCATCTTCATGCCGACCCGATACCTGCCTGTTTGCTCTCCTGGAACCTGAAATACATAAAAAGTATTTCCCCAATAAAGGGGTTAGCCGTCGAATAGCTAGTGCAAGTATATCGAATATGAAATACAATACTCCTCGACCATAAAGTAAAGGTAACCGTCAATTCATCAATTCAAGACTAGTATTCCGGAATAACTAAATCTCATAGCATCACATCAATACATACATGATCAACCGTGAAACCGCACCAGAGGCTACGGAACCCTCAGAAGACTTGTCGGTCCATCCCAGAGTGGTTAACTCATATTATCCGTGGAATCACACCAGAGGCTACGAAACCCTCAGAGGTCCCGTCGGCCCATCCCAGAGTGGATATAAATAAACATGCCATTCATATATCTTACTTTCAAAGTCGAGAACGTACAATCATAAATATATACTTGCCTTTGAGACATCGAGAAATCGAACAGAAAAGAGTATGAGTTCGGTAGGTCCAAGAATGCACTTCTGGTACCTAAACGATTCGTAAAGGATATGATAATCAATAATCTATACTCATAATTCATGAAGAAACTCCCGAAACCCATCTACGATTCACGAAAATACAAGGGTAAACAACTAGAGGTTGGAAAATCACCCAAACCCTCACAAGTCCGAACACGACATAAACCAATCTGTAAAATCGTAGGAAAAGCATGTATACGGGGTGGATATATCATAATCTCAAGATTCTCAAGCTTCAAACCGGATAAATCGGACGAATCTAAGAAAAATCCCAAAATTCCCAAAAAAGAGACTTCTAAGGATTTTTACCTTGATTTGGATGATATAATGGATTAGATGTTGTGAAATACTTGTTCTCCAACCAAAGATGTTGATATCTGAATAAACATCGCCTTCGAACTCTCCAAATCGCCGAAACCCGCTGCTCTCGATCGGAAATGTGAGAAGAAAGAGAAAAATGACGAAAAGGAAGTCAACTGTCCAATATATACTCGCCCAGTCAAGCGCACGCTACGCCACTAATATTAGCATGCGCTAGCGGGGTCACCGGGTAGTCCAGTGGCTTCTGTCGGCCCTGTTAGCGTGCGCTAATCGTCTACCTTTAGCGTGCGCTAGCCGAAAATGGTGTCCAGAAATTGGAGTCCAGAATCTACTGTCCTCTGCCCTGATCGAGTCTTAGCGTGCGCTACCGCGATAGCTTAGCGTGCGCTATGCAGCCTTTATAGCATGTGCTAGCCTAAGCCTAGCGTACGTTACCTGATAGTCCAGACATCCTGACAACTTCACTGCCTCTGCCGACCCAGCCCGTTAGCGTGCGCTACAGAAGTATTTAGCGCGCGCTACTGACCAAGAATAGCGTGCGCTAACTAACTCCTAGCGTGCGCGAATTACTAGTCTAGAGAGCAGAATGAGTTACTGGTTCTTAGCGCGCGCTACGACTCAAAGCTAGCATGCGCTACTCAAGGATAATTAGCGTGCGTTAGCCTAGGCCTAACGTGCGCTATCTCTCTAACCCAGAACATTCCCGCAAGGTCTAAACAACACGATCGTGATCCAAACAAGGTGTGAAACTCTATAACAATATCGACAACATCACCAAGAGTTTATAGAGTGACAAAATAGGAAGGACGACAAGGTCAAACAGTCAATAAAATGTACGTGCATTACAAAAGGTAGGGGTAAAATGCGAATGTTGCCTAAACCCAAACCTAAACCTTTCAAGAAGTCATTGAAACAACCCAAAGAAGGGACTTGTTACCACTGCAATGAAACTGGTCATTGGAAAAGCAATTGCAAGGTCTACTTGGAAGTTAATTTATCTACTTCTTCATCATGGGTATTAGATACCGATAGTGAAGCTCACATCTGTGGGAATGCGCAGGGGCTGCGAAGGAGTAGACAACTGGCAAAAGGTGAAATGACCTACGTGTTGGAAATAAAGCAAGAGTTGCTGCTATTTTCATAGGGACTTATGATATAAAGCTACCAAGTGGACTTGTATTGGAACTTAATATTTGTTATTGCATTCATGCTATGGGTAGAAACATTATATCAGTTTCTTGCCTTGATTTGGAAGGTTATGACTTTACTATTAAGAATGGTGTAATGTCCATATTTAATAAAGGTATTTTTTATGGAGATGCCTTGATGAGTGGGAGATTGTATCCCATAAATCTTGAAAGTTCCAAATCTATCTGTAACATAAATGTCAAGAGAGTTAAATCAAATGATTTAAACCAAACATATTTCTGGCAATTGTCGTTTGGGCCATATAAACGAGAAACGTATAACCAAACTCCATAAAGATGGAATCTTGGACATATTTGATTTAGGCAAAATCTTGGACATATTTGATTTCTGGCAATTGTCGTGCGAATCTTGCTTATTAGGCAAAATGACCAAAGCTCCTTTCACGGGACATACTGATAGAGCTGCATATTTGTTGGGCCTAATACATACTAATGTATGTTGACCAATGAGTACAAATTCTAGAGGAGGTTTCCAATGGTTCATAACATTCACGGATGACTTAAGCAGATTTGGATACACTACCAAAAATCAGACTTTAGCCGACGACTTAAAGTGGTCGGCTAAACCCCAAAGTCGTCGGCTAATCATGCCAGCCGTCGGCTAAAAAACCGTCGGCCGATATTCGTCGGCCAAGGTTTAGCCGACGACCTTTGTGCAGTCATCGGCTAAAGTTCAACCATTAGCCGACCACTAGTACACGGTCGTCGGCTAAACCTGTTGGAAAAAAAAAAAATTAGCCGACGACCTTAACGAGACGGTCGGCTAAAACCATTTTTTTAAAAAAAATATATAGTTTAGCCGACGACCGTCTTATATGTCGTCGGATAAAACCATTTTTAAAAAAAAAAAAATTAAATTATTTTAGTCGACGACCGTCTTACAGGTCGTCGGCTAAAACCCTATTTTTTAAAAAAAAAAATTACTTTAGCCGACGACCGTTTTATTTGTCGTCGGTTAAAACCCTTTTATAAAAAAAATAAATTACTTTAGCCGACGACCGTCTTATATGTCGTCGGCTAAAACCCTTTTTTAAAAAAAAATTAATTCAGATTTTGGGATCCCAAAACCTGTATTTTTTGCACCTGCAATTTTTATACACCAGCTCTCATTATCAACAACAATCAACGCACAACATATTCAAGAACATTAATTTCATCAACATACTAGTAGCGTCAATAAAATCACTTACACAATTGTAACACAAATATAAATATACAAGAGTACTACAACAACACAACTAGAATCCACTGCCAAAATCATCTAAATGTCGAAATGTAGTAGTAGAAGGATTACCACCATCCCCTAGATCCTCGTCACGAGGCTGTGAAGATGGGGTCTGTCCAAGAGAGAAGGCGGTGGAGCAGTGCTCAGCCCACTGAGTAATGGTCTCGAGTCGGCGTCATCATATAGTCCATCATGGCCTCGCTGTCTCTCGGAAACTATCTAACCGCGACTCGGTCCTCTGCTCGCTCTCATGTAACCGCTCGAGTCCTCCTTTCATTCTCGCCCGAGCTCCCTCTCCGCCTCAACCGCTCCTCGAGATAGGCGGTCCGTGCATCCGTCCGCGAGGGCGCCTGAAGCCGGGGTATCTTTCAATACATGGTGACCCTCGGCTCCCATCATCTTAGTGCGGTACCGACTACCTCTAGGAGGGTAGACGGTACCCCACACCCTAGCGCGAACATAAGGATCGGCTGATCGATCTGTCCAATGGCGTAATCGAGGTCGATCTCGCTAAGTCCGGATCTTGCTCCCGAGCAATCTCAGCAAGCATCCTCTGAGACTCCTCCCGCGCACGCTCCTAAGTTAATATGAAAATAAATATTTGAATATCAATAAAAGTATGATACAAAGGCATTTATTTTATTACTAAAATAAAATAAAAAAAGACTTACATGCTCCTCGGGACGGTTCGGAAATGCTTTCTGAGTCACGTAGGCAAATGCATCCAACGAATCAGAAGAAATGGCCTCGTGCGCAACTTTGGCTAACGACCGGGAACCCAGACTGAGATGGTCAGTCAGACTAGCACGATTGGTCGTGTTGGTCAATCTAGTCGCCTTCAAAAAAATATTATTTAGAATCGAGTTTATATTTAGAATTCAAAAAAAATAAAAACTGAAATATTATTATTTTTTATTAAATACTAGCATTTTTTTTAATAAATAAAATACAATATTCAGATTTTTATTTTTTATGGAAAATAATATTCTAGTTTTTATTTTTATTAAAACAATTTATTTCCACTTTTGAATAAAAAAAAAATCCGATTTTTTAATATTAATAATATTCCAGAATTTTAAAAAAATACATGAAGTTCCGATTTTTTCTAATTTAAAAAACCGGAACTTCAAGTATTTTTATATTCTGAAACATTAATTTAAGAAAATGGAGTTTATATTTAGAATTCAAAAAATAAAATCAAAGAGGAAGAATGAAATGAGGGTATTTTAGTCATACCATGAACTCGGGTCGCGAAAATGGGCGCGTAGCCACTTCCACTCGTACTCCGGAACTTGAATTCTTCCGGTAGCCTCTCGGGTATCACCCAGTACATCTGAACATGTGCATCTCATTTTTCCAAGATTTGTACCTACAACACACGTTGCACAACATATATCATTCGTAAGAAAAAAATTACGCAAACAATGTAGATACAAAATAAATTAAAATGACTTACTTGGTAGATCGCACCTCGTCACACCAAGTACGTAGTAGAGTCGGGAATGACAAACCACACCTATGAACAAGATAAATACGCAATAATTTAAAAACATCACATATTGCATTTTCAAGAACTACGTGTTGATTGAAAAACACTTATTAAATATTTATTAACTTACCGACATAGCATTATTCAAAGCATCCTTCACGCATCTGCGCACGCCCCCAATCGGGCCACAAAACGGGGACTTTGTCCCGAATGACAAAGCCAACATTACGGCTATATGACGCCGCAGCGTCAGAAGACATCACCGGCCGGCCGTGTCTGTCTAGAGGAATCTCATAACGGCCATGCTTACTTACGTACGAGTCGAGCGCCAGACCCTTTGCTGGGCCACGAGTCTTCTTCTTTTTCTTCTCCTCCTCGACTACATTTTTCCCCTTCTTCTTCTCCCTCTCTATCTCCTCATACAGTTTCGTCTTCGAAACCCGACAACTGCGCCTAAACATGTTGTCTGGCCAAGACTCATAGATGTATGCCTCGTCAGGGCTAATCAATCGAACGGGAACTCGGGCTCCCGACTCATCGACCTCCGGAATAGTCGGAACCATCGGAGGCATGAATAGAGTCGGCGGCGGACCGTGGGGCACCGCGGACGAGGAACTCCGTACATCTCCTGATGTGTGAGGGCTAGACGTGGGTCGGTGGATGGGAGGCATACGAGTCTCCGGCTTCGAGGGGGTCGGCCATGGTGTCTGAAAGGATAAACGCCGCGCTAGTGCAGCGAGCTCATCTGTCGCCCTATAAAAATCGTCAGCGTTCATGCCGGTAGCTTCTAGTATCTGGCGGGCACGAACGCTGCTCTGAGATATGTATAGTGTACCGGGATCCGCCTTACTAGAGGCTGCGGAACTCCCCCCCGAATCGGGAGTGGTCGACTTTGTCGACTTCTTCCCCAACGCTTTCTTTATTCTATCCATAATCTAAACAAATAAATCAAATTCACAACTCAACACAACATTAATTATCAATGCCATACCACGTTAATCTTTCGATTAACGCCGGCTATAAAATTCCTTCCTCCTCAAACAAATTCATCAAATATTTCTAAACAAATTCATCAAATAATCTAAACAAATTCATCAACTAAACAATTCAACACAACAGTAATTATCAATGCCATACCACGTTAATCTTTCGATTAACGCCGGCTATACAATCCCTTCCTCCTCAAACAAATTCATCATATTCGCAACTCATTAAACACAAAATATTGAAAATACTAAATTCATCAAATATTGCATCACAACTCATTAAACATTTTATCTAATTCATCACATAATCTAAACAAATTCATCAAACAAATACAATAAATTCAACAAACAAAATAAAAAAAGGACAAGGGTTGCCGCGGCCGGGCCGAGGGCGACAGGCGGAGCGGAGGGCGACAGGCGGAGGGCGACGGCCGAGGGCGACAGGCGGAGGGCGTCGGCGGCGGCGGGCGACGGACCGGGCCGGGCGGAGGCGAGGGTCAAGGGCCGGAGGGTCGGGCCGGACGATCGGCTAAACCAGAAGATTGGGCGACGGGTGACGATCGGCGGGCGATTGGAGTTGGGGCTGGGTGACGATCGGCGGGCGAATGGCTAAGGGGGCAGAAGAAGAAAATAAGAAAAGGGAGGTATGAGAAACGTATAAAAGGTGGGAGTTTAGCCGACGACAAGATCTACGTTGTCGGCTAAAGTTTTTTAAAAAAAAATTATACTTTAGCCGACGACATATATGACGGTCGTCGGCTAAATCCGGAAGTGACCCGACCGTGTTAGACAAAGACGGCCGGCAGCAAACAGATTTGTTTTCAATTTGGCGGGTGCGACACGGTCGTGTTGATGGACACGGTCGGGGGTTTAGCCGACGACCTTCTTATAAGTCGTCGGCTAAAGTTCAATTTTTTTAAAAACATTAGTCGATCGTGTCGGGGGCACGGCCGTGTCGCACCCGCCTAATAGGAAAACACATCAGATGATCGACCCGACCGTGTTGTCTAACACGGTCGGGTCACTCGGTTTAGCCGACGACCGTCATATATGTCGTCACTAAAGTATAATTTTTTTTTAAAACTTTAGCCGACGACGTAGATCTTGTCGTCGGCTAAACCCTGTTTTTTTTTAATAATATTATTGATATTATATTAATGTTATGATTATGATTATTATTATTACTATTTTTTTAATTATATTTAACAAATAAAAATATACATCTACTAAATTTATGGCTCATAGTTTGAGTCATCACTACAAATGTCTCATTATCTCGAGTTGATTTCCGCAACATATGCCTCAAGTCGTCCACATTATCGTCATCGAATTTTCAAGTAATTCGTTTGTATCAACGTCAACGCACTCCGCGAGCATCACCATCGAGTCGATGACTCGTCCTTCAGAACATTATTCATTGTAATTGTCGTTGATGGTGGAATATTTGCCGCATTTGGCTCTTGATAAGCATCATCGTCATCGCACTGTTGTTTCTCCCAAAGGTAGCAAAGACTAAAAATATTCCTCGTTGTCACAACATTCACTACCTTCCATGTGCCTTTCTTCACCAAGTCGTCCAAATAATACACCGACTTTGCCGATGTAGCAAATAAAAAATGTTAACTTTCATAACATGAAGTGGAAGTGTCAACAGATAACAGCCCGTAGTCGTCTTGCATATCGGTTCCAAGATCGGTGTCGTACCATCGACACTTAAACAAGTAAATTGTCATGCCTTCCCCGTAAATTAGTTCTACCACTTCCAAAAGAACACCGTAATATCCACCATCTATCATAACCCCAGAATTTTGACATCTTCTTTTTTGGTCTCTCCCAAGGCATACGAATGTGACACCGTTGACTTTGGCCATCGAATAAATTCTTGACATAACCGGCTTCATAGAAATAAGCATAAGTTCACGCGACCAGTTAGGGTGTCCGTCATCTTGTATGTGTGTCATCTATCGTAAATAAACTTTTTATGTAAAAAAATATCTTAAGTCCAAAATGCAATAGCAATTGAATGTATACGTACCCATTCTCCAAAATAGTCGGCAAAAGTGTCATTGTGGAATCTAGTGTCACCTCGCACCATATCGCATGACAAGTGGATGTCTTTCCAGTACTGAACTTCTGGACAATTGAGCAATATCCACCAATGTGAAATTCGTGACTCGTACGGGTCTAATTGTCTTCCTGGAAACCTCCCATAGACGTCAACCTCAGTGGATATGATAGAAAGATTGAATTGTATTTTATCTGCTGGAATAGAGCGGGAAGGGGGATCGAAGTTGCCCAAATACAACTTGATATGCGTAATACACTCCGACGCAAGGTAAGATTCTGCAATGCAACCTTCAGTGCGGACTTACCGCCACGGAGTCTTTATAATCACCGAGTTGCCTTTCAACCGGTACATCCACGTGTAGTGCCTTTGGACCGATGATCAATAAATGCACAGGAAGGTGGATCATGAGGTGAGGCATGAGGTCAAAAAGTTTGGAGGAAATATTCGCTCAAACTTGCACAAGATATAGATGATCTCATCTTGCATTTTACGCAAATCGATCTCTTGACTTCTCTCGTACATAGTTTCGGAAAAATCTTGACAATGCAACACACGGCTCGACCAATTGTTTTGGTAAGTACGGTCGAATAAATACCGAAAATAGGCGTTGAGTAGGATATGACAATCATGACTCTTCAAACCAGCTTAACTTGTTCTCCCGAAATTAACACATCTTCCTATATTTCCAGATACCCGGTAGGATACCTAGCCTTTATCCAAAGAAATATCTCGCCTTCTCTTCAGTTGATGGTGTAAGTTGCCTTAGGCATTTTTGTTTTCCTTGACAGCTTTCAACCACAAATGTTTTCTTATGCTCATTTCTTCCAAACCTTTGCGTGCTTTTGGCCCGTCTTTGGTCTTTCCATCCCAACCTAAGGTTGTCCCAACCACACTTTCGAGACATTCTTTTGAATGTTCATGACATCCAAGAAGTTCCTTATCGCAACTTGGACCGGTAAGGCAATTCCTAATATACTTTTGTGCGACCAATACTTATACCGTCGGCCGTTCAGGGGTTGCCGCAAGCACATCAGATGGTTGCTAAGTCGACCAAAATCGTACTCATTAAGAATTGATAGTATTTCATCACTGTCACCGTCGTGGTGACTCGCCCATTTCTACGGTGCCATCAAATGCCGCAGATCCATACGCCACTCATGTTCCTGTCAAGCCATATCCGATGACGCATTCGGATAACTTTCCTACTGGGTACCTAGCACAATGCATTCAAACATCTTGGACAACCTCTATATCCGCTAATAACAGATCCGCATAAAGATTCCATATGCAGGAAAATCACTAATAGTGCCGATACACATGGCGTGCAAGTAGAATGTCTCGGACGAATAACTGTCGTACGTGGGATGACCTTGCTCCCACAACAATTTCAGCTCCTCTATCAAAGGTCTCATATACACATCGATACACTTTCCCGGATATCCCGGCCCCGAGACTAACAAGGTCAACATATTATACTCCTTCCGCATACACATCCACGGAGGAAGATTGTAAGGAATCACTACAACAGGCCATATGGTATATGAAAGACTCATGTTACCAAAAGGGTTGAAACCATCAAATGCAATCCCGAGCCTCACATTTCGGATATCTGAAGAAAAATTTGGATACTCCCTATCTATATGCTTCCACGCTTCTCCATCTGAAGGGTGTAACATAGTATCCCTGTCATTAGTGCACGGCTCGGCATGCCATCTCATTGCTTTTCCGTGTGAGGAGACATAAAAAGCCGTTCCAACTTGTCCTTCAGTGGAAAATACCAAAGTACCTTCACCGGTTTCTCTTTTCCAGAAGGAGTGATCCTATATCTCTCTGTATCACATACAGGACATCTCGTGAGGTCTTCATTAGGATGCCCCCAGAATAGAAGACAATCATACATGCAGACGTGGATCTTAATGTAGGAAAGACCAAGATCTTTCAAAATTCGTCTCATTTTTGAATATGTATTAGGAAGATGATGACCCTGTGGAAGCATATTACTCGTAAGCTCCAAGTAATCATCTACAGACTTGATGGATGATTTGTTTTCCACATTTAATCTCATCGTTTCCATGACACAATCAAGAACAGTCATGTTACACCCTGGGTATAGAGGGGTCTGTTGGAGTTGAATTAGCTTATTGTACCTGTCAAGCCCAGCAGTATTGCAAGGCAACGGTCTACGGGGTCGTGGGATTTGCTCAGTTGGTACAAACGTCTCGGAAAAACCAAACACATCATCAATCAACCTCCTCTTCGGATCGGTGAACCCGCCGTTACCACTAAATTGTCCGTGATCATACGGAATAACAGAATTCGGTGCTTCACCGTGGTATATCCAACATGTATATTTACTCCAAAAACCATTCTTCTTTAGGTGTTCCCATACCTCATCAAATGGAAAACGAAACATATCACTGCGACATCTACATTTATTACATGGACAGTAGTGCAACATATTACCACTGTCGTGCTCTTTTACAAATCTCATAAACTGCTTCATCCCATCCATTACACTTGGATCCCATTTTCGTAACCCAATCTAACTCTTATCCATCCTGAAAATGTATACATTTTCCAATATTAATCCAACTAACTAATATTGTTCAAATTATAAATGAAATCACAACAAACAATTAATCATAATGATTATCATCATAAAACTTAATCGTTTTACATAAAAGCTATCGAATGTAACATGAATAATACAAAGTTTCGAAATCACAATAAAAAATACAATAAAATACATACCTTAATCGAAATGGTGATTATAACAACCGATAGAAACCTTCGCACTCCAAATTAGCACAACTCAAAGTAGCAACTCACAAGCTTTTTTCGGGAATAATTGAAAGAATCGGGAATAGAAATGTGCTCTTTAGCGAGGAGAGGTGCAAGATTAGGTTGGTGTTCCCTGAACTATAAATAATTTTCACTTGGAGGTTTAGCCGACCTAGATCTAGGTCGTCACTAAAGTATATTATTTTTTTGTGGAGTTTAGCCGACGACCTATATCTAGGTCGTCACTAAACCATTACATTATTATTTTTTTTTCGGAAAGAGTTTAGCCGACGACCTCGATATAGGTCGTCACAAAGTATATTATTGTTTTTTTTTAAAAGTTTTTAGTCGACGATCTAGATCTAGATCGTGCTAAACCCTTACAATATTATTTTTCGGAAGGAGTTTAGTGACGACCTAGATCTAGGTCGTCGGCTAAAGTAAATTATTTTATTTTTGTAAAGGAGTTTAGCCGACGACCTAGATCTAGGTCGTCGGCTAAACCATTACATTATTTTTTTTTCGGAAGGAGTTTGGCGACGACCTAGATCTAGGTCGTCGGCTAAAGTATATTATTTTTTTTTTCATAAGGAGTCTATGCTCGATATGGAGTATTCCTTGAGAAGGAATTTATTTCCAAGAAAAATAGTTGGAGTAAAATAACTCTTCATGAGATGAGAGAGCTACAAATAGATAATGAACCTTTAGATAAAACTGATTTAAACTCACATAGAGATGTTGAGACCACTTCTTCTATACCAGCTCCGCGTAGGTCTATACGTAATCATCGTGAACCTGAGAGATATGGATTTCTCAGCACAGATGATAACAATGTGGAACTCATGGATCTAGAAGAGCCCACAACCTACAATGAAGCAACTACTAGCATTGAATGCGAAAGTTGGCTTAAAGGGATGAAATCCGAAATGTAATCCACGTATGATAATCAAGTATGCACTTTGATTGATCTTCCTGAAGGTTCCAAAGCAATTGGTGTAACACCCCAAACTAGGCGGATATTACAGTGCCGTGAATCCCCGACTGGGACCCACCAGGCAATGAAAATGATGAATTAAATAATATAATTGTAGTACCGAACCACATTATATTACCAAGTACTCCGATGAGGAGTTTAAGTACAACACATCAGGACAATACCGAATACTAGTGTATTTTATATGAAGATAAAATACACCACCTGAATAAATAAACATCTCAAACGAAATCTGCAGCGGAAAATACAAATGACTGAAATGACTGAAAATGACTGAAACAAACGGAATGACTGGGGCCCCCTACTAGTATCACTGGGACTCGTCGCCGTCAACATGCTCTTCCCGTGCCTTTGCCTTGCCGTGACCTGAAAACAAAATCCCCCAACGGGCCGCCATACGTAACAACAATCCTCAAGAGTTGAAATTACACAATCATGAATTAACTGAAGTTATGAAATATTCTCAATTATGAATTACGCTGAAGAGGAGTATCACAGTACGCCCGTAATGTTCTGTGCAAGTGTACAAGACGAATGACCGGACACACCCGTCCTTGTACCTAATTAGTCTCACGGAGGTAAGCGTTACCGTGTGCACGTTCCAATGTATCGGTGAACCCGATACATGACCATCGTGTGCCCGACTAAAAATTCCACACAGCCACACTCGGCCACGCAATATGAACCCAGAAGGTCACATGAACGAGAATGACCATGATGAATATCAATGAATAATAATTAGACAAGGCCAAGATGACTCACCGATATGAAAGTAATAGTGACGTGATGGATAACCCAATGAAATGATTTGGAACCGTCGTTCCTCGTGAATGAAATGATTATTCGACAATTACAAGTCTCAAAATGATTAATATTATGATGAATGAATTATGATTATGAGCAATCAACAACAAAAGGAATGAGTATCCTTTTAACCGAGTAAGATTTAACTTACATAATACCGATGAAGAATGTCCGTCCACGAACAACGTCCTAACCAAGATACCGGTCGCTCGAACAACCTTGAATAACAATAATTACCAACAATCGTTCAATACACGTATCAAGCAACAAAACACGACTAACCCAAAGGTCGAAACAACGATAATCAAACTCGTAGGGCATTCCAACGGATACATAACCAACCACACAACTTCGGAAATACCCAATCCCGAAAATGTCGAAATCCACACCAAAATGAGTATTTCGAACTACCAAAGCACTTCAATGATATCAATAATCCATTAGGAATCCATAATTCATGATTACAACAACATCAATCGGAAAATCCCCAAACTAACCGAAGTCAACCCCAAGGGTTCTTGAAAACAATTCCGAAAATAACCATTAAATCCGTGGGAATATATTTATCGAAGGTAGATAATGCATATCTAACATATTCCAATGATAATCCAAGCTTACACAAAGAAATCGGAAGGAAAAACCCAAAAATCCGAAATTCTAGATCCAAGAGGTTAATACCTTTGATTCGATGTTATGGAGGTGATGAAGTGATGATTAATCCAACTCAAAGGCTTGAAGATGATGATTGATGATTACACCTTGAAGAATACTCTCTAAATCGCCCAAATCGCCTAGAACCGACGAGAGAAATGATAATAGAGTGATAAATGACGAACTCAAGCTGACTGTCCAATTTATAGCCAATCCAGGTTAGCGTGCGCTAGCCCTTGTGCGTAGCGTGCGCTAACGAGTAGTTTGGGTAGTCCAGTACCCACTGTCCGAACACGGTAGCGCGCGCTACGTACCTTTTGTAGCGTGCGCTACGGCCATACTACTAGCGTACGTTAAAACCCATAGTTAGCGTGCGCTAACGAATAATTTGATGCCCAGTACTAGAATCCAGAACTGCCTGTCCTCTGATCTGACCTCGATAGCGTGCGCTACAACCATTATTTAGCGTGCGCTATAATATCGGTTGCGTACGCTAAAAACAACACATAGAGTGCGCTAAGAATTAATCCAGTGTAGTCCAGTAGCCACTGGACTCAACCTGATCTTTCCTTAGCGCGCGCTACTTACCATTCGTAGCGTGTGCTACTTATAACTCTCCTGCAGTCCAGTACCTCCTGGACTGCAGCCAGGGCAACCTTAGCATGCGCTAAGGCTTAGTGGTAGCGTGCGCTACCTATACCCAATTAGCGTACGCTAAAAGGAGTACGTAGCGTGCGCTACCCCTCACGCACAGCTCGCAACGAAAGTGACAATGATGATAAACACGGCACGAAACTCCAATCAGATTAATGATGAATGACGATTGATCACGATACAATCACTCTGAATGATGAATACAATGACTGAATATGAGTGACAAATGATCAATAATGAGTGAAATTACTGAGTATCAATTACTGAATGATAAATACTGAATGATAATTGCTGAATTACAACCGGGTATTACATACACCCCCCCTTAAAAGAGTTTCGTCCCCGAAACTAAGGGTCAAACAACTCGGGATAACTCTCCCGCATACTATCCTCGGTTTCCCAAGTAGCCTCTTCGACTCCATGTCTAGACCACTGAATTTTAACCAAAGGAATCGTCTTATTCCTCAACTGTTTGATTCGTCGTTCTAAAACTCGCATAGGACGCTCCTCATATGAATAATCGTCGGCGATCTCGATTTCGTCGAACTGAAGTATGTGACTCGGGTCGGCAACGTACTTCCGCAGCTGGGAGACATGAAACACATTATGAATTCGGCTCAACGCCGGAGGTAAAGCCAATCGATAAGCTAACTCGCCTACTCGATCCAAAATCTCAAACGGTCCAATGAATCTCGGACTCAACTTTCCCCTCTTCCCAAAACGGAAGATACCACGACTCGGGGATACCTTGACCAACACATGGTCTCCAGCCTCGAACTCTAATGGTCGACGACGGTTATCTGCGTATGATTTGTGTCGACTCTGAGTGGTCAACAAACGACTTCTGATCAAAGCTACCTTATCACGGGCGGCTATAAGCATATCGGGCTCGGTGCCGATTGATTCTGATAAGTCATCCCAACACAACGGAGATCGACAACGACGACCATACAAGGCCTCGTAAGGTGCCATCTTGATCGAAGCATGCCAACTATTATTATACGTGAACTCGATCAATGGTAGTTGGGCTTCCCAATCGTCTTTCCAATCGAGGACGCATGCCCTCAACATGTCCTCTAATGTCTGAATGGTCCTCTCTGATTGTCCGTCGGACTGAGGATGAAAAGCGGTACTGAGATTAAGTTGGGTTCCCATAGCACGATGAACTGATTTCCAAAAATGAGACACAAACCGTCCGTCACGATCGGAAACGATACTTTTAGGAGTACCGTGCAGTCTGACTATCTCTTTGATGAACAGTTGAGCAAGTCTCTCGGGACCCCACGTCTCCTTGATCTCAAGGAAATGAGCTGATTTAGTTAAGCGGTCCACGATCACCCAGATCGTATTCATGCCACGACGACTCGTCAGAAAACTTGTGATGAAATCCATAGAAATGTCTTCCCACTTCCATTCGGGAATAGGAAGAGGTTTCAGCATACCCGCCGGTCGCTGATGTTCAATCTTAACTTGTTGACAGGTTAAGCATCTCGAAACAAATTCTGCGACTTCTCGCTTCATATTACTCCACCAGTAATTTTGTTTCAAGTCCTTGTACATCTTGCTAGACCCCGGATGAACAGAATAAGGGGTAGCATGAGCTTCTTTCAAAATCGAGTTTTTCAACTTGACATTCGCCGGTACGCACAACCAATTCTTAAACCTCAAAAGTCCATCCTCGTGGACCACAAATCCAGGGGCTTTCCCCTGAGCCACATCCTCTCGGATGCGCAACAATGATGGGTCTGAACCCTGATTCTCTCGAATTGCCTCCTCGAGTGATGATGAAATCTCTAACATACAAAGCTGCCCCTGAACTCGCTGAAGCCAGACCTCGATCTCGGGTCTAAGGAATTCCTGCTGAAGCTCCTTCTGAACTGTTAAACGGGCAAGCATCTGCTCCTGAACGGACTTACGACTCAAGGCGTCGGCGACAACGTTCGCCTTGCCCGGGTGGTAGAGGATCTCGATATCATAATCTTTGATTAATTCCAACCACCGTCTCTGACGCATATTTAACTCCTTCTGAGTAAATATATACTTTAAACTCTTATGATCGGTGAATATCTGACAGGTGACGCCATAAAGGTAATGACGCCAAATCTTCAAAGCGAACACCACGGCTGCTAGCTCCAGGTCGTGTGTCGGATAATTAACCTCGTAAGGTCTCAATTGCCGTGAAGCATAGGCAATAACCTTCCCGTTCTGCATGAGCACACATCCGAGACCCTGTCCGGACGCATCACTATAGACCACACTGTAATATCCGCCTAGTTTGGGGTGTTACACCAATTGCTTTGGAACCTTCAGGAAGATCAATCAAAGTGCATACTTGATTATCATACGTGGATTACATTTCGGATTTCATCCCTTTAAGCCAACTTTCGCATTCAATGCTAGTAGTTGCTTCATTGTAGGTTGTGGGCTCTACTAGATCCATGAGTTCCACATTGTTATCATCTGTGCTGAGAAATCCATATCTCTCAGGTTCACGATGATTACGTATAGACCTACGCGGAGCTGGTATAGAAGAAGTGGTCTCAACATCTCTATGTGAGTTTAAATCAGTTTTATCTAAAGGTTCATTATCTATTTGTAAATCAGTACAGGTGCTGAAATTAACCGGCTCTTGAGTTCCTCAAAACTCCGTTGACACGCGTCGGACCACATGTATTTCTTATCCTTTCGCAAAAGGCTCGTCAATGGCTGAGCAATTTTGTAAAATCCTTCCACAAATCGCCGATAATAACCCGCTAATCCGAGGAAACTTCGGATTTCCTTAACATTCTTCGGAGGTAGCCAATCACGAATAGCCTCTGTCTTCTGAGGATCGACACGAACTCCGTCTGATGAAATTACGTGTCCGAGAAACGTCACTTCGGACATCTAGAACTCACATTTGGAAAACTTCCCATAAAGTTGTTCTCGTCTCAACACGTCGAGCACTTGATGAAGGTGAAACTCGTGTTCCTCCCGGTCACGACAATAAATCAAAATGTCATCGATGAAGACAACAACAAACTGATCCAAAAAGTCGATGAAAACCCGATTCATTAACTCCATGAATACCGCAGGTGCATTAGTTAATCCGAACGGCATAACCACAAACTCGTAATGACCATAGCGTGTTCGAAACGCCATCCTCGTGATGTCCGACTCTCGGATCCACAACTGATGATATCCAGACCTCAAGTCGATCTTGGAAAATACTGAAGCTCCCTGGAGTTGATCTAAGAGATCATCAATACGGGGTAAGGGATACTTATTCTTGATCGTCACCCTGTTCAACTCCCGATAATCAATACATAAGCGGAATGAACCATCCTTCTTCTTGACAAACAACACTGGTGCTCCCCACGGGGATGCACTCGGTCGGATATAACCTTTCTCGAACAACTCCTCAAGTTGGTTCTTTAATTCCTGCATTTCGGTCGGGGCCATCCGGTACGGTGCCTTCGATATCGGGGACGTACCAGGCTCCAACTCGATCGTGAATTCCACATCCCTCTGTGGAGGCAAACCAGGTAACTCGTCTGGAAAAACATCGGCATATTCCCTCACCACCGGAATATCCGTCAACATTACTCATGACTTCTCGGTTTTGGCCATATAGCACCAATAACCAACACATCCCTGATTGAGTAATCTTACTGCTTTCATCAAATTAATGACCTTACCAGAACCGCCAGGATTACCTCCCTGAAACACGCATTCAACCCCATCGTCTGAAATGATAGTGATCATACGCTTACGGACACTAATGATGGCATCATGACGATCCATCCAATCAATACCCAAGATGACGTCGTCTCTCGGCAAATCTACTACGATTAGGTCCGCTGGCCACATACGACCATGAAACTGAATCGGACAATTCTGAATCTCACGATTACCGATGATTCGTCTACCATCAGGTAGGCCAATGACATAAGGCTCACAACTAGTAGCACTACCCAGACGTAGTCTACTCAAACATGACTCGGAAATGAATGAATGCGATGCACCAATATCAAAAAGGGTACACACAGGTTGAGATAGAATATCGAGTGTACCTGAGATCATTCGGGCCTCAGGATCATCGGTCTTCTTCATCTCATAAATCCGGGGTTTGTTAGTCCCGGCACCGGACGCTCCCGTCTGCTGGCTATAGGCTCCACCTTTAGTCGCTCCTGTCGTTTTAAACGATGCTGATTGAGTGGCGTTATTCTGAAAGGCTGACTGCTTAGGGGCCTGAGATGACGTCTGAGTAGGTTTGGAGTCCCTACGGCAAAAACGGGCCTTATGCCCAGCAATCCCACAATTATGACTCGTGATAGTTTGTCTCGGACACTTGGTACTGAGGTGACCAAGATCCCCACAGTTAAAACAGGTGATGGCCGAACTGGCCGCTCGAGACTGAGATTCCGCGGGTTTAGACGACACAGGAGGTCGCTCAGAAAAAGCAGAGCCCGCACGGGGTTTCTTGAAAGTTGTCTGACCGCCTTCAGACTGATTACGATTCTTCGATTTCTTGCTAGCAGACGAAGGTTGCTGCTTAGCAATTTCCTTAGCAGTAAGCTCGTAGGTGAGAGCTTTCTCAATGAATTCGGCCAACGTGGTGCAATTATGATTAAGTAACTGAAGTCTCATACGGGGTTTCAGCCTCTTGCTGAAATACTTGATCTTATCCGCCTCTGAATGAATGATGGATGAGGCAAAAGAGAGAAGTTCCTGAAATTTCTCGGCAATAGCGAGAACATCCTCGTCTGTTGAGGGGTCGGGGGTGAGCAATTCTGACAGCTTGGCCTCTCTGAGTGGGGCCGGATAATACCTCTCCATCATGAGAGTCTTGAACTGATCCCAAGTACAAGATCCTTCGGTGGGCTTCAACGATAACCACCAAGAATGTGCGCTCTTACCCAGGTAGTAAGCCGCAACAGACACTTTGTGTCCTTCGGGACACTCTACCATAGCAAACAACTTCTCGAAATGCTCGAGCCAATGAATGATATCTGCCGGCTCAGACAAGCCCTCAAAAGTAGGTGGCCTCTGGCGAGAGATATCGCCGATGATATTACTCACATTCCTCTCTTGCCTCTGAGGTGGCGGCGGAGGAGCCTGCTGATTTTGATTGACGGAGTTATGCATCGTCTCCATCAACTGAGCCATCTGCGTCATTTGGGCCATCATGCCCTGCATAAAAGCGAGCGGGTCAACCCGAACACCCTCCGACTGAGCTGTGTCCCGAGTACGACTCCCTGATAGTGAATGATCGCGTCCAGGTGAATGAGTGGCAGCGTCGCTGCTCGATGAATTAGCATTATTTATCGCGTTTGCACGTGTATTCACACGAGCTCTCGAGATTCGGCCCGCTCCACGGCCTCGTCCTCCACGTCCTCTTCTTGCCCTCTCCATACTGAAGTAGGAAAGTCACATGATGATTATATTTCCCGCATGAATATCACGTTATGATTATGACATGAGATGATGAAAATGAGCATACGCGCTCTAACACAGTGATTACATGAATGATTAACTGACGTGACATGATTATCTGATGAAATTATTGAAATGATTATCTTGAATGAGTTAACAAGATTAATGATTCGATCTTCCTGATCAACAACTGAACAATGAAATGAATTGACTGATTAATGAGTTAACTCGACTGGCCCCGTCAAAATGACAATGATGATTGAGGATTGTTAACTGATGAATTATGAATGAATGATTATTGCCAGAAATTATACCATGGCATTAGAAATCTTACAGTTCTTGGTCTGATTGGCTCGGCATTTGCACAGGTCACACATGACGCGAAAGTCCAATGATACTAGTCCGATGACGATGATTTCAAACGAGACATGACTTGGAGGGTAGTATTCAAAACCACGCTCCGATACCAACTCTGTAACACCCCAAACTAGGCGGATATTACAGTTCCGTGAATCCCCAACTGGGACCCACCAGGCAATGAAAATGATGAATTAAATAATATAATTGTAGTACCGAACCACATTATATTACCAAGTACTCCGATGAGGAGTTTAAGTACAACACACCAGGACAATACCGAATACTAGTGTATTTTATATGAAGATAAAATACACCACCTGAATAAATAAACATCTCAAACGGAATCTGCAGCGGAAAATACAAATGACTGAAATGACTGAAAATGACTGAAACAAACGGAATGACTGGGGCCCCCTACTAGTATCACTGGGACTCGTCGCCGTCAACATGCTCTTCCCGTGCCTTTGCCTTGCCGTGACCTGAAAACAAAATCCCCCAACGGGGTCAGTTACACAGAACAACAATACTCAAGAGTTGAAATTACACAATCATGAATTAACTGAAGTTATGAAATATTCTCAATTATGAATTACGCTGAAGAGGAGTATCACAGTACGCCCGTAATGTTCTGTGAAAGTGTACAAGACGAATGACCGGACACACCCGTCCTTGTACCTAATTAGTCTCACGGAGGTAAGCGTTACCGTGTGCACGGTCCAATGTATCGGTGAACCCGATACATGACCATCGTGTGCCCAACTAAAAATTCCACACAGCCACACCCGGCCACGCAATATGAACCCAGAAGGTCACATGAACGAGAATGACCATGATGAATATCAATGAATAATAATTAGACAAGGCCAAGATGACTCACCGATATGAAAGTAATAGTGACGTGATGGATAACCCAATGAAATGATTTGGAACCGTCGTTCCTCGTGAATGAAATGATTATTCGACAATTACAAGTCTCAAAATGATTAATATTATGATGAATGAATTATGATTATGAGCAATCAACAACAAAAGGAATGAGTATCCTTTTAACCGAGTAAGATTTAACTTACACAATACCGATGAAGAATGTCCGTCCACGAACAACGTCCTAACCAAGATACCGGTCGCTCGAACAACCTTGAATAACAATAATTACCAACAATCGTTCAATACACGTATCAAGCAACAAAACACGACTAACCCAAAGGTCGAAATAACGATAATCAAACTCGTAGGGCATTCCAACGGATACATAACCAACCACACAACTTCGGAAATACCCAATCCCGAAAATGTCGAAACCCACACCAAAATGAGTATTTCGAACTACCAAAGCACTTCAATGATATCAACAATCCATTAGGAATCCATAATTCATGATTACAACAACATCAATCGGAAAATCCCCAAATTAACCGAAGTCAACCCCAAGGGTTCTTGAAAACAATTCCGAAAATAACCATTAAATCCGTGGGAATATATTTATCCAAGGTAGATAATCCATATCTAACATATTCCAATGATAATCCAAGCTTACACAAAGAAATCGGAAGGAAAAACCCAAAAATCCGAAATTCTAGATCCAAGAGGTTAATACCTTTGATTCGATGTTATGGAGGTGATGAAGTGATGATTAATCCAACTCAAAGGCTTGAAGATGATGATTGATGATTACACCTTGAAGAATACTCTCTAAATCGCCCAAATCGCCTAGAACCGACGAGAGAAATGATAATAGAGTGATAAATGACGAACTCAAGCTGACTGTCCAATTTATAGCCAATCCAGGTTAGCGTGCGCTAGCCCTTGTGCGTAGCGTGCGCTAACGAGTAGTTTGGGTAGTCCAGTACCCACTGTTCGAACACGGTAGCGCGCGCTACGTACCTTTTGTAGCGTGCGCTACGGCCATACTACTAGCGTACGTTAAAACCCATAGTTAGCGTGCGCTAACGAATAATTTGATGCCCAGTACTGGAATCCAGAACTGCCTGTCCTCTGATCTGACCTCGATAGCATACGCTACAACCATTATTTAGCATGCGCTATAATATCGGTTGCGTACGCTAAAAACAACACATAGCGTGCGCTAAGAATTAATCCAGTGTAGTCCAGTAGCCACTGGACTCAACCTGATCTGTCCTTAGCGCGCGCTACCCCACATACTAGCGTGCGCTACTACAACTCACTAGCGCGCGCTACTTACCATTCGTAGCGTGCGCTACTTATAACTCTCCTGCAGTCCAGTACCTCCTGGACTGCAGCCAGGGCAACCTTAGCGTGCGCTAAGGCTTAGTGGTAGCGTGCGCTACCTATACCCAATTAGCGTACGCTGAAAGGAGTATGTAGCGTGCGCTACCCCTCACGCACAGCTCGCAACGAAAGTGACAATGATGATAAACACGGCACGAAACTCCAATCAGATTAATGATGAATGACGATTGATACACGATACAATCACTCTGAATGATGAATACAATGACTGAATATGAGTGACAAATGATCAATAATGAGTGAAATTACTGAGTATCAATTACTGAATGATAAATACTGAATGATAATTGCTGAATTACAACCGGGTATTACAATTAGTTGTAAATGGATCTTTACAAATAAAAGGACATGGATGACATTGTACAAACATACAAATTACGACTCGTGGCGAAAGGATACAAACAGACTCGTGGTATTAACTATGATGAAACCTTTTCGCCAGTCGCAATGATGAAATCAATTAGAATTATACTGGCCATATTAGCATATGATGAATATGAGATATGGCAAAATGGATGTCAAAACCGCTTCTCTTAATGGGAAGTTAGATGAGTATGTGTATATGATACATCCCGAAGGTTTTGTCGATCCTAATAATCCTAATAAAGTATGTAAGCTTCTAAGAGCCATTTATGGTTTGAGGCAGGCATCCGAAAGTTGGAATCTTCGTTTTGGTGAAAAAATCAAAGAGTTTGGTTTCATTAGAAATCAAGACGAACCTTGTGTATACAAGAAGATTAGTGGGAGCGCAATTGTTTTTCTAGTACTCTATGTGGATGATATTATACTCATTGGGAATGACATCCATACCTTGAAAAGTGTTAAGCTTTAGCTAAGTAAATGTTTTACAATGAAGGACTTAGGGAAAGCTGTCTATATACTGGGTATAAGGATTTAAGAGATAGATCTAAAAGGCTTCTTACCCTAGTCAAAGTACATATGTTAACAAGGTACTGAAACGGTTCAATATGCTTAATAGTAAGAAAGGGTTCTTACCTATGTAACATGGTATAAAACACAAAGTCCTTGTTCGAAGGAAGAGAGATATAGAATAAGCTTGATACCTTATGCTTCGGCTATAGGATCTATCATGTATGCCATGATATGTACTAGATCGGATGTATCATTTTCATTGAGTGAAACCAGCAGATACCAGTCTGACCCTGGTGAGGCTCAGTGGACCGTAGTCAAAAGCATACTTATGTACTTGAGAAGGACTAAACTTATTGATATATGGTGGTCAAGATAGTGACTTGTTCCTTAATGGCTATGTCGATGCCAGTTTTGAGACAGACCAGGATGATTCAAAATCGCGGTCTGGATATATATTTTGCTTGAATGGTGGTGCTGTTAGCTGGAAGAGTTCCAAACAACCAACCATAGCTGATTCTATAACCGAAGTTGAGTACATAGGCGCTTCGGAAGCAGCTAAAGAAGCTATTTGGATGAGGAAGTTCATTGGTGAACTGGATGTGGTTCCTAGCATTGTTGATCCAGTAAATTTGCAATGTGATAACAATGGAGTTATTGCACAAGCTAAAGAACTAAGATCACAACAAGCATCCAAACACATACTTAGAAAGTTTCACATCATTCGAGAGATTGTCACTCGTGGCGATGTGAGGATATGCAAAGTTCACACAGATAATAACATAGTGGATCCTTTAACCAAGCCGATTTCTCAAGCGAAGAATGATGGTCATATAAAGGCTATGGTTCTTCAGTTATGTCTGTATAGGACTAAGAGCAAGTGGGAGATTGTTAGTATAATGCTCTAAGTCTACTGTTTGATAATAATGTGGAGACATATATTATTATATAATATTGATTATATTATTGAATTAATATTCTGCTTATGATCATCAAGTATGTGACTTGATAGTAAAGCTCGTTAAAGCATTAAAGAATATTTTTTCTAGATATCCCTAGTAATATGATTACTATTATGATAGTGATATGTTGGCTATGTTTTACTGGTCATGAGCATGAGATGTTATATCACGTCATAGATACATGTAGAGATATCATATTGGATATGACCTAACAAGGAGAATTATATATGGATTAAATCATTATAATTCCTCTGATTGTTATATATTATTTAAGTCCTTATTACCTAAAGACACTACAGTTTCCTACATAATGAGTATCGTATTTTAACACAATACCAACATCTTCTATAACAAGGGACCATACAGTTTGTGATTGGATACGCTACGATTTATGCAGAGGGAAGTAGTTTTATAGAGGGGACTTGTCCCTCCTATAAAACGGAGAAGATATCCACGGGCCCTTGATAAGTTAAATTATTTAAATGCATAGCCATGCTCAAATTGATCAATAAAGAGTTATTGATAAATATTTGAATTGGACGATTGTAACTTGAGATCAACAATATTAATTAAGCTATATAAGGTCGACTTATCCATGCCTTATGCTTAATTAGGATATCACGCGATGAGAGGATTAAATATTATACAGTAATGGGATTTCGTTCGTGCCGTCGAATTAATTCTTTTGATGCGGGTTGACTGCACTGTCGTGATGCGTCAAAATTAGTTATTTTTATTTTCCTCGGCTTACTTCTACTAACTAGTAGTATCGGCAAGTAAGTGTCGATCCCACGGAGAACGGTAAATCAATTATACTATTTAAGGATTAAGTACTTTGTGCAAATAAAATAAAACAAAGGGGGGGATTTGTTTCCGATCTTAACTAAAATAAATTGCGTAAGATAAAATGAAATAAACAAAGGAAATAAAAAGTTGAAAATATCAATTGAGGAATAATCTAGTCCTTAGCTCCGTTATCCACCATTTCGAATTAATTCAAGTTTCAATGCAGCACTTATCTCTTCTATATCTCATGAACTCTTATTCCGAAGCCAACAACAAGCTCTGTTGACCCCAATTATTTCTTAAGTTTATTCAATTAAAACAAGCTCTTTAATCGAACCTATCTATGCGGTGGATTCAAAACAAGCTCTTCAAATCTCGCTCGCTAGATGCATTAAAAACCAAAATAATGGAATAGGCAAGATATTAAGTTCATAAGCTTAACTTAAGGGATCTCGATTTTGTGTTACTCAATTGGGAAAAATCAATTGTTTGCTACTTGTGAAATTAAAATTGCAACAATTACGGATTATAACTCAATTTCTAGCATAAGACATAAAACTCCTAATCTAGTTGGCCAAACCAAATCAAGAAATTAAATGGCATAGTCTTGAATTCAATAACACAAAAGTAATTCACGAGAATTGGAGTTGAGAATATGCTACGGGATTAAAACATGAATAATTAAAATACGGTTTCAAACTTTACTATGAACTAGAATAGAAAATTAGCCGGACATGTTGGCTTTAGAAAACAGCAAATTAATAATATACATAAGAAGAAAGAAATTCAAACGGTGTAGTATTCTTCTTCGCACGTCGGAATCGGCTCGGTTGCTCCAGTGAGAAAACGATTCGGTCGCTCCTTTTATCCTCCTGCTCTAGCCGTAAAAAGTGATGCTCCAAGATTATAATAATTCCAGCCCTCCTTTCCTTTTATAATAATTCTTAGTTTCATTCCTTAACTGGATCTCCTTCCTTCTTATCCTTCTAGAGTTTTGATTTCCTTGGAGTCTCTCTTCCCAAATCTATTCCCATTCCTTTTCCTAGCCTAGGGACAGATTTATTGCCTTGTGGAACTGATTGAGGCGGTTTGGAGTCGTTTCTTGGGCCCTAAGTAAGATTATTTTTGAAACAGGACTGACACTGGGTCACCGAACTGACACTGGTCCACCCAGTGTCGCGCGATATTTTCTTCATTTATGCCCAAATCACCTTGGCTTGGTCCGTTTGATGGCCCAAATTATTTCTTAAGCTTAAAAACTCCATCAAACACCTAAATTAAACAACAAATTGCCAAGTGAAGTATATTGCATCCAAAATATAAATATATGGAAAATAACCAAGTGTGCCAACATAAAATTCATGAAAACCTTATAATTAACAATGATTTTAGCACACTATTTTCCTCCTATCAAATCTCCCCAAACTTAAACCAATGCTTGTCCTCAAGCATAATTCGAGTGAAAGAATTTCAAGAAGCATGTATTGAAAAATCCAAGATGATAGCCATATTCAAGGGAGAATAAATAATCATGAACAAGTAAGAAGAAAATTAAAGTGCCTCAACCAATCTCAACATCTTCATTGGCATCAAGTGGGAGAAAATTCGATGGCCTCACAAGGGGTCACTCTCGCTCAAGTAGATATAGGGATTATTAAGCAATCACTCACGTCAAAACATGGTGTGTCATTACCATATACTCGCATAAAAATCAAATCTCCACTACTTAGATGAACTCATGCATATAATCAAAAGGGCTTTCATGGTTGTAACGGGGCTTTAGGTATGGGTAGGATAAAAAGGATAAATAAAGGATTCGTTCGTCAAGACTAATCATGAAATTAACTGCATAACAAATCCAACAAACAATGAAGCACCATCCTTTCCTTGAGCACCCTTTTAGGCACATGTAATCGCATAGCCACGAAGGATTAGTTGAGGTTAGTGGCTTAACAACATTCGAGGGGGGTATTTTTGCGGCCACCTCCCTATTTTTTTTTTTTTTGCCTTTATATTTTTCATCTTAATTTCAGCACTTTTTTCTTTTCACTTCACCACCCACTTTTTGATAATTCCTCGTCCTTCCTTCGACTTGTTATACACCTAATTCACAACCAAATCTTGACCAAGGGTTCAAACGGATAAATTTTCACCAAAAATTAGATAATGGCTAATCAAATATGCTGGATCAAAGAATAAGGCTTAGGTCCAAATGGGCTTCTAACGGCGATTATGTCGAGGTGGGAAAATATAAGCCAAGTGGGTTATTCCTAATTTGCCTTTATCACTTTACTGCATGAGAACACTAACATAGTCTTGACATGAATAATTGATTAAGTTCTAGTATGAACACAACATGTTCGACCCCACAAGAAGAAATAGTGAGCATGTATATGTATAATTATTCATATATGTGTATATGTATATTTTGCTCTACGGCTCAAAACTCACGAATAAAACGGGCTTGTGCCATGAATACCTCACACTTTTATCCAAATCCAAAATCAAGATAATGAACTACCCTAATTAAAATCAAACTAGTCAATTATATCCATCTCCTATGCCATACCATACTTAAATCCCCAATACACGAACTTGATTCAATCACACAAATTTAGCTAAGGACGCAAAATTAAATTCATCACAATTTCCAATTCAATTAATCATTCCGACTCCAATTTCCCCAAACTTAAAACTAAGTACACAACTCCAAATAAAAGAAGGAAAAGAAAAAGAAAAATAAAAGATAGTAAAAAGTCTAGAGTGGGAATCAATGGGCTAATGAGGGAGAAGGAATTCCAGCTGCTCGGTTCGGTCCTCCATCCCATGTTTCTTGTGCACCTCCATCGCATTAGCTTTGACACCTTGACGGCGATCTCGAACGGCGGCAGCGTATGGTGTTAGGCTGCAGAAAGAGAGGGGAAGAGAGGTTAGATTTCTGACACCGAGCGGGGGCGAGGATAGATAAAGAAGGGAGAAAGATACGGGATTTAAGGATAAAGGAAATAACTAATAATAATAAAGGTAACAACTAAGTAGTGGAAAAATAATAATGGAAATAAATTTTTAAAGGAAATAAGCAATTAAGAAAATTAAAAGAGGGGCAGAATAATATCCTAATTTATAATAAAAGATTACTTAAAGGAAACTGAGTCCTAGCAAGCAAATAAAAAAACGAAGAAAATAAAAAAAATGCAAAAATTAAAAAAAAATTGGGTTGCCTCCCAACAAGCGCCCTTTTTTTTTACGTCGTTGGCTAGACGAAAAACTTCCCTTTTTAGTGAACACACCAATGAGTTTTTGGTATGGGTCTCAATAAATATATGACTGATGACTCGTCTTCTTGAACCACACCAAACTTTCTCGGAGTGTTTATTGAAAACTTTCCTCGCTTGAGATGCTCATCGAAGGCTAACTCTTGTTCACTTTTTCCATATAATTCTTCATATATTGGCTGTAATTCTCTTTGAAGCTCCGCAAAATTATTTTCTTTATCAGCCTCCAAGTTTTTAGTAAGCACCACTTAGAGTCTACTCCTGCAATGCAACTCCAACACTTCCTCGACAAGAGGGTCAATCACGCTTAATGCAAAAAGAGAGCAATCTTCCTTAGAAAATTTCATAGCATCATAAATATTAAATCGTACAATTTGGTCATCAAATTCCATCGTGAGAGATCCCTCACGAACATCTATTTTGGTATTGGCGGTATTTAGAAATGGCCTTCCTAATAAAATAGGTGTTGAATTTGATGACTCGTTCTGCATATCATGAACGTAGAAGTCGGCTGGAAATACGAGCTTATTGACTTGGACAAGAACGTCCTCAATTACCCCTTCGGGATACACAAGGCTACGATCCGCCAATTGTATAATTATCCTTGTTTCCCGAAGAGGTCCTAGATTTAAGGAGGTGTAAATAGAGCGTGGCATAACATTTATTGATGCTCCCAAATCTAGCATAGCTCGTTCAAAACCCATATTTCCAATCCGACAAGGAATAGCAAACATACTTGGATCTTCCCATTTTGGTGGCAATTTATTTTAGAATACCGCGGACACACTTTCTCCCATTACTACCTTCCCATTCCCTTTTAACCTCCGTTTGTTGGTGCATAAGTCTTTAAGGAATTTTGCGTATTTTGGATTTTGTCGGACTGCGTCGAGTAAGGGAATGTTGATCTCAACCTTTCGGAATACGTCGAGGATTTGCTTCTCTTTATTCACGATCGCTGTCTTTTTGACCCTAGATGGAAAAGGTAACTCGTTAGTCTCAAAAGGAGCAGTTTTAGACGAATTTACCTTCTTTGTCCTGGCAGCTTCGCACCGGGTGCCGATTCTCGCACCGGGTGTCCGGTGTTGATACATTCAAGGATTTTTCCTCCTTGTTTTCAGCTTCCTCCACCTTCTTAGGCTCCTTAAGATGCTTCCCACTCCTTATAGTTACAGCACTCATGTTCCTTGGGTTCGGCTGAGGCTGGGATGGTAATTTCCCACTGTTTTGGCTTTCCATGCAGCTCACCGTGGTGGCTAGTTGACTCACTTGATTTTCGAGAATTCTGATACTCGATTTAGTGTCATGCTGGAACTGATTCAAGCCCTATTGGAATTGATTCATGCCCTGTTGTAGCTGCATAGTATTTGCCATAAGGGTCTTCATCATATCCTCCAAAGATTGTGTCGGATTTTCAGTGGGGTGCTTGTTGAATTTGTCCTTTATTTTGTAGGGCCGCCTCTTGCTGATTTTTCCATCGAAAGTTAGGGTGATCCCTCCATCCTGGGTTGTATGTGTTTGAGTACGGATAGTTCTTCTTCCCATAAGAATTTTCAGTTCTAATTGCATTGGCGTGTGCCTCGATTTCACCAAGAAAAATCCGGCAATTGTCCGTTGTATGCTCCGTGGTTTTGCAAATGCGACAAGCGACTGGAGTGCTATTACCTACAGCAAGTTTTATAACAAAAGTAGTTAGCTCATTCAATTTTTCCTCAATGGACGAGTCATGCATCTATTTCACCATCCTGATCGGTGCATCGCGACATCCAAATTGTTGTGAATTAGCCGCCATGTTGGATATGAGAGCCCTTGCGGCCGTGGGAGTTTTGTCCACTAGGGCTCCTCCACTTGCCGCATCTATCGTGTTTCGCTTCATCGGATTAAGTCCTTCGTAGAAATACTAAATAAGGAGTTGCTCGCTAATTTGATGTTGCGGGCATCGAGATACCAATTGTTTGAATCGTTCCCAATATTCATGCAATGTTTCGTCATTCATTTGCCTTGCACCACATATTTCTTTCCTTAGGTTGGCCGCTAGAGAGGCTGGGAAATATTTTTGTAGAAATAAGATCTCCATCTCGTTCCACGTTGTGATGGTGGCCGACGGTAAATAAGATAACCAATCCTTAGCCGAATTTTTTAATGAGAATGGGAAGGCTCTAAGCTTGATTTGTTCTTCGGTGACACCGTTCGGCTTCATGCTTGAACAAACGACATGGAATTCCTTGAGATGTTTGTGCGGATCCTCTCCTGATAGACCATGAAATGCAGGTAGCAAGTGAATCAATCCCGACTTCAATTCAAAGATGTTGTTGTTGTCAATAGCCGGGATCGTGATGCATAGTGGTTGTTGACGTAGCTCTGGGTTGGCTAATTGCTTCAGCGTCTTTTCAGCGTTATTTGACATGACTCCAATTTTGTCCTCCGACTCGTTAGGTGATGTTTCGAAAGAAAATAATAAGTGCTCGAGTGCTTCTTTGGTTTCTTTTGCTTTTCCCCTGAAAACTCGATCTCGTTTGGTGATTTCTGGAAAGTATTGTAAGTCTTTATCCCCTCGGAACCTTGTATTCATGCAAATCTAAAACAAACGGATTAGTGCACAACTGACAATTATAATGAATTTCCAGTACTGACACTGGGTGACCCAGTGTCGAAATTGCAGAAAGTTTTTAACCCAAAATAAGTAAAATTAATTTAACACCGTTCCCCGGCAACGACGCCAAAATTTTGACCATGCTGTCATGACGCGTCAAAATTAGTTATTTTTATTTTCCTCGGCTTACTTCTACTAACTAGTAGTATCGGCAAGTAAGGGTCGATCCCACGGAGAACGGTAAATCAATTATACTATTTAAGGATTAAGTACTTTGTACAAATAAAATAAAACGAAGGGGGGGATTTGTTTTCGATCTTAACTAAAATAAATTGCGTAAGGTAAAATAAAATAAACAAAGGAAATAAAAAGTTGAAAATATCAATTGAGGAATAATCTATTCCTTAGCTCCGTTATCCACCGTTTCGAATTAATTCAAGTTTCAATGCAGCGCTTATCTCTTCTCTAATCTCATGAACTCCTATTTCGAAGCCAACTATAAGCTCTGTTGACCCCAATTATTTCTTAAGTTTATTCAATTAAAATAAGCTCTTTAATCGAACCTATCTATGCGGTGGATTCAAAACAAGCTCTTCAAATCTCGCTCGCTAGATGCATTAAAAACCAAATAATGGAATAGGCAAGATATTAAGTTCATAAGCTCGACTTAAGGGATCTCGATTTTGTGTTACTCAATTGGGAAAAATCAATTGTTTACTACTTGTGAAATTAAAATTGCAACAATTACAGATTATAACTCAATTTCTAGCATAAGACATAAAACTCCTAATCTAGTTCGCCAAACCAAATCAAGAAATTAAATGGCATAGTCGTGAATTCAATAACACAAAAGTAATTCAAGAGAATTCGAGTTGAGAATACACTACGGGATTAAAACATGAATAATTCAAATATGGTTTCAAACTTCACTAAGAACTAGAATAGAAAAGTAGCCGGACATGTTGGCTTTAGAAAACAACAAATTAATAATATACATAAGAAGAAAGAAATTCAAATGGTGTAGTCTTCTTCTTCGCACGTCGGAATCGGCTCGGTTGCTCCGGTGAGAAAATGGTTCGGTCGCTCCTTTTCTCCTCCTGCTCCATCCGTAAAAAGTGATGCTCCAAGATTATAATAATTCCAGCCCTCCTCTCCTTTTATAATAATTCTTAGTTTCCTTCTTTAACTGGATCTCCTTCCTTCTTATCCTTCTAGAGTTTTGATTTCCTTGGAGTCTCTCTTCCCAAATCTATTTCCATTCCTTTTCCTAGCCTAGGGACAGATTTATTGCCTTGTGGAACTCATTGGGGCGGTTTGGAGTCGTTTCTTGGGCCCCAAGTAAGATTATTTTTGAAAGGACTGACACTGGGCCACCCAGTGCCGCGCGATATTTTCTTCATTTAAGCCCAAATCACCTTAGCTTGGTCCGTTTGATGGCCCAAATCATTCCTTAAGCTTAAAAACTCCATCAAACACCTAAATTAAACAACAATTTGCCAAGTGAAGTATATTGCATCCAAAATATAAATATATGGAAAATAACCAAGTGTGCCAACATAAAATTCATTAAAACCTTATAATTAACAATTATTTTAGCACACTATTTTCGTCCTATCACGAGTAGTCATAATGTATAGCTAGAGGCCTCTTATGAATTATGAGTCGTATAAATTGTTTTATACTCATTGTCGTATCAATTATAACCTACAGGGTCACACACTTAAACGAGCAGAGCAACCATTTTGTTCCGGTTGATTATAAGTTGGTGAAAGGGTTGGTGAACCCTTAGCCATGTAGAGGACTATATAAGAGTGTCTTATGATAGCCCTCAAATAAGACTTAATCACAAGTGAAGACATATTTGTGTATGGAGAATCAAGAATCTGAGTTTGATTTTTCTCTAACTAAAAGTCTTGAAGATAATATTCAAGAGTTGAATAATCAAAAGGATCAAATATATATCATTATATCTTTGAAGGTTGATTCTTTGATCAAGAAAAGTATTTAGAATACTCGTCTAATCCTGTGAGTTTGATCTTTAATAACATATTGAATAAGATTCATAGTTGTTATTTTAGATCAAAGTTCAAGAACATTTGAATAAAATTCTTGATGTTCTTGTTCTTACCATAATCAAGAACATACCTATATTCAAATTGATTTAAGTGAAATCTTGATTGAATCGGAGCTAGCAATCCATTAGATGCTCGGGACTTGTTCATTATGTGGATACCATAGAGGACGCTCGATTCTTGAAATGTCTCTAGAAGGCTCGATCGAAAACACGCTACAAGAGGCAACAATCTTGTTCTTCGTACTTTGATAATATACTTGGATCCTCGGAGGGTTTTAAATATTATATTTATATTTCTTATACACTATTTCGATATAAGATGAGATCATAAATCTTATTAGTTCGATAAAAACCCAACACCTCGAACCACATTACATATTGTGCCTTTACTTGCTTACTTACTTTTGCATTACTGTTCGTGATTTATTGATACTTATCTTGTAAAATACTATAAGCCCAAAGCTTACAGGAGTACTTAAAGTTGTTGTCCTTACAACAACTCACTTACATACTTTTTCTACGTAAAATCTTCGTAAAATTCTACAAAGAATCAATCGATTTTCAACCTGAACTAGAACCATAATCACTAGCATTTGGAACTGCGTATTTGTCTTTCAAAATCATCTCTTATCTCTCTACATGGATTCCTCTATAATTAATAAAGTTTCAATATTCTCGATTAACAAACTTGATGACTGGAGAATTAGAAGTGAGTCACATCTTGATGCCATGTATGAAGAGATGCGTTTTGTGATATAGGAAGGACCTATCACCATAATGAAGGTCAATCCATCGACCAAAATAGAAGGTCAACCCCATACAGAGATGCCGAGAAGCCACGCGATCAGTGGACTACTGATGAATGGAATTGTGCAATCATGGACAACATAACAAAGAATTCACTATTTCTCACTCTTGACAAAGGCACATTCTCAAAGGTAAAATGTTGTAAGACAACAAAAACTGTCTTGGATAAACTGAAGATGATATGCAAGGGTATTGAGCTCTTGAAAGAAAACAAAATTTTTAAACTCACTCAATAATTTGAGTCTTTCGAAATGAGATTTTGACTTCAAGTTCATTGCCATTATTGGTGAATTTCAAGCGCTGGGCAAAGAGTACTCCCATAAGGATAAAAACCTCGAAATACTTGAATCTCTCCCTGCTCGGCGGGACATTAAGACCACATCTATGTGTGTCCCCTAACCTTAATGAAATATATACTTCTGATCTCTTATCTGAACTCAAGGATTTTGAGTATGACATTGATAGAAGAGATAAAGAAGGGGAATCACCTGACAAGACTATAGGTCTTGCGGCTGCAATTCCACCCCCTAGCTCATATCATAAGCTGCGGAAAGCACAGTAACAACCCCGTCCCGGTTCGGAACTGTTACAGCGCCGTGGATCCATTTCGGGAATCCACAAGGCAATACCTATTTAACACACCTATACACACACAACGACCACTCAGGTCGAACGTAAAACCAAAAATAACCCACATCAACCGGCAATGTCAACAAAACAACATACCCATAGCATCTCGACTGATAGGGTCGATTACGACCAAAGTCAAAACTAGCTCAACAAATAGGTAACCACTTCAAGACGGTACCCAAGCCCATACACGACATGACATCATTAAAAACTGTACTCGCGAGTACTTACCCAAAACAAGATCAACTAACACGACACTGGCGTCATGAGAGAATATCACTGCTGCTCGTCATCCTCATGCCTTTCCTGCACCAGCTCACCATTAAGACTTGTACCTGAATACACAAACAATATCTTCACCCCTGAAGGGGTCAGCCAATGACTGGTGCAAGTACAATGATTCAAGAACGTGTACAACAAGTGAATACATCAACAAAACCATAGCATCATCACTCATATTCCGGAATATACATATGAAACAACCTCCCGAGCTATACTGGCCCCGTACCTCATGCGAGATACGCACCCTAGGAGTCCTCGTCAGGCCCTCTGTGGTTGAATAGCCCAACCAAATGATTTGTAGAAATCACAGTCTAGCGGACCCCAGGGGACCCTCACTGGTTTTAATTGGCTCACACACTTAGTGACCACATGTCACACTTTCTGAAATTACCACTTTCTAAAATCACATTTTCTGAAATTACCACATTTCACAGAAATCACATTTTCCACATATTCATTCACACGAAGTACATAAAACGTAATCAAAGTACTTGTCCGGCATTCCAGTGAATGGAAAAGTTCGACTGACACGAAAATGGGATGGACGATTCACCATACTTTCGATCTTGGCAAGTCTCATGAATACTCCGAAGAACACGGTCAATCAGAAACTTCTGGACCTTGATGAAGATGATGAACGGAAGGGTGTAATACCAGCTCATTGCAGGGAATTCGACCCTAATGTCCTAGCATCAATCCAACAGTGATCACGCAAGGAAAAACATCGTAGAACGCCCGAATTCTCTTTACGGCATTTTACCACGGATTGCGGATGATTAAACCACGGAAGAATAATGAAACTAGTATAATACTGCTAGATTATTGATAACCCTTCAATAATCAGGGCTGATTCAGAATAGACGGGCCAAATCATTCAAAAAAATAAATTTCCCCAAACTAGGATTTTAGAAAACTTACCCTGATTCGGTCGATCGGAGGGGACTATGGGATGCTTGAATCGATGTTATGAACTCAAAAATTTGTGGATTGATAATTTTACACCATGTCTTTGCATACTCAAAGCACTCACTGCGGAAAAGAAGAAGGAGAAATGAGAAAACGCACGAAAAACTCAACTGCTCGGTCATATTTATAGACCTGCACGCTGCCTTCCGGACATGCCCGAGAACCTTCCAGACAGGTCCTACCCACCGCCTTCCAGACAGGCCTGAGAACCTTGCAGACACGATCTGCCTGATGCCTTCTGGATAGACCCGAGAACCTTCCAGACACATCCTGCCCACCGTCTTCCAGACAGGCTCGTGAACCTCCCAGACACATCCTGCCCATGCCTTCCGGACAGTCTCGAGAACCTTTCAGACACGTCCCGCCCACCGCCTTCCAGACAGCCTCGAGAACCTTCCAGACGCATCCTGCCCGCCCAGCGCCGCACGAGCATCTGCCTATGTGGGCAGCTCCTGCGCGCCTGGCCAGTCCCTGCTGCACATGGCCGATTCTTGCCGCACCCGGCGGGCCAGTGCCCAGCCGCCATGACTCGACGAATCGATTTTCTGAAATTGCACGGAAACGAACGTGACGAGACGCTCGGTAAGTGTCTCGATCACCAATTCAAATTTTTAATTGGGCACTGGGAGAAAACATAGCGGGAGAAAAGAAAATAGAGGATAATAATAATACATCGGCATAACGAATCACAAAAATCAAGATATACGAAAATGGAAAAATAGGATTATTACATTCTACCCCCCTTAAAATAATTTTCGTCTTGAAACTTAAAACAAAGAGCGGTAGAACAAACAAGGAAGGGTAACTACTTTGCTCCGCCCCAAAACGCCACGGATAATATGTGAATGCAGCAATCCTCGAAATGTGATGAACCGACTAAGCGAACATCCGATATATGAGTCGAGGCGATAAACATCCATATGAACACGAGGAATCGAAGTGGAGGAGTATGAATTCAAAAATGAATGCTCCAAGATTTAGGGAAAATTATGAAATGACGCAAACATCTTGGAATCACGTCTTGAGCTCGAGCAACAACACCCAAGCTCCCAACACGTCTGGAATTACTGATCGCACAAGCAGAAACCATTAAATGATAGTTTCAAATGAAATTTTCAAGGATTATGCATGAAGGTTAACGTACGTTGTGGGGGTTCGAGATTGGAAGATCAACACTCTTGAAATCCTAAGTCGGTTGAACCGTAGTGTATGGTATACATATATGATAGCGTATGTTATCCTTGGTCACGTCTTTCCCATAGTTCAAGCAATGGTCATAATTTAGTTGTCGGGTCTAAGATGGATTTAAGAATGATGAAAGACGATGAAAGGATCTTCAAGCGTTAAAACAACTTCATAAGGTTGAATGACCAACCTCTAAGCATTCTGACTAATGTGGAATGACTACTAACTTCACGATAATTCTCGGTATTGACGCGGTTTGGTTAACAACACAAGTCAAAACCAAAACAAAGCACAACACACAAATGGAAACGGGTTGTTCGAGTGGAATCATGAGTTACCAAGGGGAATATGGTTCAATATTCATCGATAATGGGATTATATAATGAGGTCTTGAAATCAGTACATGGTGGAAACCATAATCATGATCAGTTCAGACATCAGGCTAATAATCGCAGCACAACAGAACTCGGAAGTTCTACAGTGCGACAACAGAATCCAAACATAAGGGTTCAAATCCCTAAATTGTACAAGCGCAAAAATCCCGATTTACCACACTTGAAGCAATTCACCTTAGGCGAGCGACAATTCTGCCGTACATGGCCCACACGACTGCAGTTGAAGCAAGTCTTCACACCACTCACCTTACCCACCACTGGAGTAAGATTCTTAGACTGACCAACCGAATGAAAAGTGCTCCCAGAAGTATGATGCGAAGAAACCGTCTCACATAACTCACTGTTTTGATCTCTGGAAAAACTACCCGAGGTCTTTTGCCTTTTATTTCCCGAACTAGTTTCTGACACAAAAACAGCCATATCGATGGCTAATGCTCGGTCCTGATACTCTTTCAATGTTGTACACCTAAGAGGAGCCATAATCTGACGTATATGAGGTTTCATATGCATACGAAAATAACGGATCTTGTATGTTCCACTTCTCACTTGCTCACGAACATAACCTAACTGTTGATTATAATCGAATATCGCCTGGGATATCGGCACATCATGAGGCATGGCTGAGAAAAACTCAACAATACTGCGGTCTCGAAAAGGAGGCGGACAATACTCAGCCTCCAAGGTAGTCTTGATCTAAGCCCAAGTATCCATACGATCTCTAGGCGCTACGGCCTCCCACCAGTGTGCAGCTTCCTTGTCGAGACGATACTGAGCAATAGGTACTCTCCTCTCATCCGGACAAGATAGAACATCAAATGTTCTTCCCAACTGGAAGAGCCAGTTCCTCCAACCTAACGAATTAGAGGCACCCACAAAATGAGGTGGATGCATTCTCATCACATCTCGCTGTAATATCCGCAATTTTCGATTTTCGGTAAATTTCTTTTTTCGGCCGGAGTCCGTTTTGACGAATCGCTCATGACCGTTTCGTCATTACGAGAATGATTAATTCTGCACTTTTTATCATCCGAGTTCGTTTCGGTATCGTTTTGCTGAGTTCCGAGCTTTTTAGACGCTTTTCCGCACTTGAGTTCGATTCTTGCGAATCTCGTTGGAAACTGCTATTTCGAGTTTCCCGTAAGTCCGCTTAACTCTGTTAGACGTGTTGTGAACTTCGGTTTGGTTATTCGATCACGTATCGTGATTTTTGGACGTTTTGGGCCATTTTTGTAATTTCCCAAAGTTTGGGGTAATTACTTCCGTTGTCGAATTTTGAGCCTTCGGGTGGTCAGAATCGTGTGTTCTATTAGCGCTTGGATTCGTCTTTGCGAGTGCTTCGTAACCGTATCTTCGATTCATATTCAAGTTCGGGTTTCGGGGTCGTCGGGGCCGTCGGAAGTGGCCACAGCCGAGACGGCCCCAGCAGGTACTGGCCTGGCCGAGTTACGGCCGTAAGGTGCCGGTTACGGCCGTAAGTGATCGGCAGGCATGGACTGACGAATGTTGGTTACGGCCGTAAGGGCCGAGAGTTACGGCCGTAAGGTGCCAGGCAACTTCCAGACGAATGCTGGTTACGGCCGTAAGGGCCGAGAGTTACGGCCGTAAGGTGCCAGGCAACTTCCGGACGAATGCCGGTTACGGCCGTAAGGACCTTCCGGGTACGGCCGTAAGTGCCGAGTTACGGCCGTAAGGCCGGCCGGTTACGGCCGTAAGTGATCGGCCAGGGTCGGCTATTTAAAGGCCTGGACGTGGATCTTTCGGCCATTTTCCATTTTTCCTTCGTTTTTCGCGACCCTTCGACGGAATTTGAGGGTTTTTGATCGGGAACATCATGGAACATCATTTGTGGAAGGCTTGTGTTGATTATATCATCATCTAATCCGTGTTCTTCGTCCAAATCGAGGTATTTTGGCTTGAACCCTTGTTTTTGAAGATTTTAGGGGTTTTCCTTTTGATTTCGATTCCAATCCGTTTTTGATCAATTAATTATTGTATAAACGTTGTTTTGGACATGTTCTATGGATAGTATATCCGTATTTCGAGTTCATTGGAACCCAATCGGGATTTTTGGTTTTCTTAGGAACCTTGAACATTTAGTATCCGATTAAATGTCTCAAAGGGTTCCCTTCAATTCTTGACCGTGTTTTCCTTTGTTTTCAATTGTTAATCTCATAGTAACCGTGTTTCCGTTGGATTTCACGGAGGATTGTAGGTGTTCGGGGTTTTCCGGGTTGTGCCGTATTCGTCGGAATATTCGGGTGCCGATTATCGAGGCAAGTATCTTATTATACGACTTGTATCTTGTGAATAGTAATTACGTATGATTTGTATGACGATTTTGCTTGCCTCCGTAAATATGTTCCGTTGAGTTGGTTGTGTTTTCCGAATTTTGAAGGCTTTGTGATAATAGTGATATATTGGTATACGTGTTAGGCGTTGTGCCATTTGTGCAGGATTGCGATGTACATATGAGATAGTTGTACACGTGTTTGTTCAATGTATTGTGTACCGAATGTGTGTTGTGTTGGTTAAGAGTCGTTGTGATGATCATGATGTTTGTGTTGTTTTGGTTTACATGCTTGATTGTACATTTCGGCGTAATGTGGAATGACTTGACATTTAATGATTATGAATTGTGTCGAGTCGATGTGTGTGTGATCCAGGTAGGGTCTGACGAGGCCTCTGGAGTTCGGTACATGATGTGTACGAACAAAGTGTGTGACCCAGGTAGGGTCTGACGAGGCCTCTGGAGTCCGGTACATGACGTGTACGGACAAGGTGTGTGATCCAGGTAGGGTCTGACGAGGCCTCTGGAGTTCGGTACATGATGTGTACGAACGATGTTGTAGCCGGGTAGGGTCCGTTGAGGCCTCCGGAGTTCGGTACATGATGTGTACGAACAGTGTGTGTGGTCCGGGTAAGGTCCGTTGAGGCCTCCGGAGTTCGGTACATGATGTGTACGAAGTGCGTGTGTGGTCCGGGTAAGGTCCATAGAGGCCTCTGGAGTTCGGTACATGATGTGTACGAACAATGACCGTGTAGCAGTGATTGTTTGGGTAACATTTTAAATATGGGTCTCGGACTCATAATGATATATTATCTAGTGTGCTTTGAAACGAGAATCAGGCTAAGGCCCTAATGTTTACAAAAAGATTTTGTAAATTGGGACTCGAGGTCCAAAAGAATTTCTGCTTTAAAAATACCCGAGATGATGTGTTCCTTTTCAAATATCTCTTACTTGAGTTCGAAATTCTAAAACTTCTCGGGAATAATTTGATAATTGATTTCCGTGTTAAATTCGTAGTTGCTATTTGCTTGTTACATTTCGTATGGTTTGGTACTTGCACTAGTAAAACAGTGGAGTTTTACTAACCCCCGAGTAATCGGGGGGTGGATGTCTGTTTTGCGTCCAGGTACATGCAGATTCAGGGGAGCAGTCACAGGATTGGCACAAGAGGATGACGAGCTGCGATACTAATCATGAGTCGAGAGTTGTTTTGATTTTTGTTGTGTTGTCAGAGTTGATTTCAGTCTTCCGCTGTAATGTATTTCGACCCCTGTGTGGGTAATGTTATTTAAGTCAGTTTTATCGATTGGGTTGTGTGACCTCATCGGTCTGTGTATTCACGTGTAAGTGACCATATCGGTCTGTATCATTTTATTGTTTGACCCTGGCTGGGCAAGCATTTGATTGTTTATGGATGTTTAGCCTGGTAGATCCTTGTGGAAAGGGTCTACGGCGTGTAATATTCCCATATGGTTTTGGGGATGTTACATTTATGGTATCGGAACTTTAGGTTGCGGAAACCTAGGCTGTCGGGTTGAGTCAAGTCGTGGTTTGTCGAGTAATGTGTTGTCTTGTCGTTCGAGTCGTCAGGTGACAAGTTGAGTTGTGCGTAGTCACAACTTTTCGGATATGTTTTCGGATGAGATTAGTATCGTGGGCGACCGTCATCTCCGTGCGGCCTGTGGATGTAAGTCTCCTCCTTTATGCGTAATACCTGTGTATCTCGATTTTATCTTAATGAGTTAATTGCGGTGCATAATTTTATTTGTACGGTGTTGTGAATATAGTTGTATTTAATACGTGTGATATATAATATATGTATAAAACTGGGCCTATTGTTGTTTTACCTTTGAACCACTGTGAGGGGTGGTATGGTGTAAAAATTGAGAACCTTGATGGGTTTCGAATAAGGTATCGACGATTAAGTTCGTGAGAAACTCCGATGAATGGTTTTGTTGTATGTTTAAACTAGATGCTGTGAGATGTACTCAATTGGATTGTGCATGTTGGACTGTATTCCTTTTTCCGCTGCGTGAGTTCTTTTGTAATAACTTTCGGTATTTTACCGGTTGAGTTTTATTTCGAAAACCGATTCCCTTAACCGAGTTTTTGGCATTATGGCCTTGATCATTTTGGCGAAATTCTTATGACGGTATTTAGTATTTTGTAAATGGCCTTTGTGAGTTTTGAAATATTACCGTCATTGGTCTTTTTGGCGTTTTTGTAAATGGTTTTTAGTCTGGTGGGTTCCGATGCGGGACCCACGGCGCTTTAATGTTCCGTGTAATTATCTGAAATTTTTGGGCATTCTAGCCCATTGAATTATATTTGAAAAAACCTTGAGTATCTTAGAAAATAAATTTCGAGACGTACTTTTAAAATGAATTGCTTCCTCGTGGTGCTTCCAAGGTGCCACAATATGTTTCAAAATTCTTCTACCTCGAGGACCAAAATGTTTTGAGATATTTTCAATGTTTTAGAAACACTTTTACTTAGTCCCGAGGGTCGAATATTTCCGAAAGTTTTTCACAAAAAGAAAGTGTCCTCATTTTTATCGAATGCGAAATAGTTTTCCAAAGTCTCGATAACGATGTTTCACGATTGTACCTTTTTTGAAGGGTGATACTCAAGATCAATCGGTGTTTCCAAAATTATTTTCAAAAGGAGGTTTTCGTTTTTAAAACCTATCCATTCCCGTTTGAGGGCTGGGTATGTATGTATGATGTTTACGTCGTCGTTATGATGTTTGCTCCCGAGTATGATCGAATTGGTGGCATGAACGTCGAGGCGTTGCCACGCATTTGTTGTACTAGCCCTCTGTGAGAGGTGTGAACCGGTGTTTTCTGTTTATCGCCTCGTGGTGATTTGCGTGTTGTCGCACGAGTGTGAGCTGTTGAAGCTTGGGTTTGTACGTTTGTGTACATGTGTGATTATTTCATAATGTTTGTAATTATGTGTTGGTTATCGTTCGGGCCGTTGAGGTCGCCGAACGATACCGTCATTGTTGTAGTGTTTGTGTGTGTATTACTTTACGATGGTAATCGTTGTATATGATATGTGTTATGATTCTTTGTTGTGCTGAGTTGGCATCTCCGCTATATTGTTTTGCGACGTTATGCCCCATTGTATCTAGAATTTGTATTTTCTGTATGACGAGCCGAGGTGTTTCGGGCTTCACCGTGATGTGCCGGGCATGCACGTGTAAATTGTCCTTCTCATCGATGCGCGTTTCAAGTGCGGACTCGAGGACACCGAATTGATTTGCGAATTGGCTATTGAGACTTTCGGAGTTCGCGCTTGAGACAGATATCGTGGATCGGCTCTGAGAGACCCATGGGAGATTTTCCTGATGCTTTTTGTGTTGTTACCTTGTTTCCGTTGTTGTGAGTTGCGGGGAGGAAATTTCTTTTATAAGAGGTCGGATGTAATACCCGTACTATATTTGACTTCTGCAGTTTCTCCTTCTAAATTCTATCGACTTGCACGTGTTCGTCGATACTTTTTGAACTTGTTTGATGTCTCAGTTGTCATCGTTCGAACTGGTTGTGACCTTGTTGCAGATCGACCTGTTTGTCATCGTGACCTTTCCGAGTTCGGTTCGATTCTTGTGAACCTTGTTTGGAAGTAACATCTTTCACTTCCTACCAGCTCTTTTAATGTCTGGAGATGAAGTGGGGACTTCGGAGTCATTGTTCGACTGTTGTCATTCGATCGTTGTTGTTCGATCATTTTTATTTGATCATTATTGTTCGATCATTGTTATTTGATCATTGTTGTTCGATCATTGTTATTCGATCGTTGTTGTTCGAACGGGGTTGTCCGACTGTTGTTGCCTGATCTCGTACTACGAAGAATTGTCGTTCACCGTTAGTCAACTATTTCGAGTGTGGCCAAGTGGGTCACCGAGTGGTGCATTGTGAGACCGTTGCCAAGATGTTCGGGAATTGGGTTTTCGTTCCTACTCGGGGAGTGCCCAGTGATGTCTAGTGATGGTGTTTTTGGTACCCGCTACACGAATTGTTTCGCGTGTAGAGATGTTTCTGTGACGCTTTTACATTTGGAACTTGTTGAATGATATTTTGTTTTGTGTAAGTTCCCGTTTAGTTGTTGAACCTACGGAGGCGTGTCAGTGGACCACGAGGTCATGATCATGGTATTTTATTATGTGTCGTTATATTTTGTTTCGTATCACTGTGATAACCCTAGTTTAAGTTTCGGGGCGAAACTTATTTTTGTGTGATAGAATGTAATATCCGGTATTCTCATTTTCTGTTATCTTGAAATTATTTGTGTTCTGACGTCGGACATTTTCTTGTTGATGAGTAATGGAATGATTTCTATCATGTTACTCTATTTGTTTCTTTCACAAAGCCGTTCTAGTCGGGTGCGGCTTGTTGTCGCGTGCGTTTCTTTGATTTAATGTGTGCATGTGATGTGACGTAAATTGCTCGTTACTGTTTCAAATCATAGGCAGTGGCGTTGTGTTGATCGTCGCGGAACGTGTTTTCACGCCGTATATTCCTTTGCGTTGTTTGTAACATTTCGCCGTTGGGCGTTAGTTACGCATTCTTGTGTATCTCGTTGAGTTTTTTTTTTCTGGCGGGATATTGCTTCTCCCTACTTGTTTTAAGTTTCGGGACGAAACTTCTTTTAAGGAGGGTAGAATGTAATATCCGCAATTTTCGATTTTCGGTAAATTTCTTTTTTCGGCCGGAGTCCGTTTTGACGACTCGCTCATAACCGTTTCGTCATTCCGAGAATGATTAATTCTGCACTTTTTGTCATCCGAGTTCGTTTCGGTATCGTTTTGCTGAGTTCCGAGCTTTTTAGACGCTTTTCCGCACTTGAGTTCGATTCTTGCGAATCTCGTTGGAACTGCTATTTCGAGTTTCCCGTAAGTCCGTTTAACTCTGTTAGACGTGTTGTGAACTTCGGTTTGGTTATTCGATTACGTATCGTGATTTTCGGACGTTTTGGGCCATTTTTGTAATTTCCCAAAGTTTGGGGTAATTACTTCTGTTGTCGAATTTTGAGCCTTCGGGTGGTCGGAATCGTGTGTTCTCTTAGCGCTTGGATTCGTCTTTGCGAGTGCTTCGTAACCGTATCTTCGATTCATATTCAAGTTCGGGTTTCGGGGTCGTCGGGGCCGTCGGAAGTGGCCACGGCCGAGACGGCAGCATGGCCTGCTTTGGCGAATTCTGGCCGTAAGGTGCCGATTACGGCCGTAAGTGATCGCGGGCATGCCTCGACGAATCTTTACGGCCGTAAGGGCCGGAGTTCTGGCCGTAAGGTGCCGGCAACTTCCGACGAATGCCGTTACGGCCGTAAGGGCCGAGTTCTGGCCGTAAGGTGCTGGCAACTTCCGGACGAATGCGGTTCTGGCGGTAAGGACTGCCGCATGCGGCCGTAAGTGCCGAGTTACGTCGTAAGGCCGGCCGATTCTGGCCGTAAGTGATCGGCCAGTCGGCTATTTAATGGCCTGGACGTGGATCTTTCGGCCATTTTCCATTTTACCTTCGTTTTTCGCGACCCTTCGACGGAATTTGAGGGTTTTTGATCGGGAACATCATGGAACATCATTTGTGGAAGGCTTGTGTTGATTATATCATCATCTAATCCGTGTTCTTTGTCCAAATCGAGGTATTTTGGCTTGAACCCTTGTTTTTGAAGATTTTAGGGGTTTTCCTTTTGATTTCGATTCCAATCCGTTTTTGATCAATTAATTGTTGTATAAACGTTGTTTTGGACATGTTCTACGGATTGTATATCCGTATTTCGAGTTCGTTGGAACCCAATCGGGATTTTTGGTTTTCTTAGGAACCTTGAACATTTAGTATCCGATTAAATGTCTCAAAGGGTTCCCTTCAATTCTTGACCGTGTTTTCCTTTGTTTTCAATTGTTAATCTCATAGTAACCGTGTTTCCGTTGGATTTCACGGAGGATTGTAGGAGTTCGTTGTTTTCCGGGTTGTGCCGTATTCGTCGGAATATTCGGGTGCCGACTATCGAGGCAAGTATCTTATTATACGACTTGTATCTTGTGAATAGTAATTACGTATGATTTGTATGACGATTTTGCTTGCCTCCGTAAATATGTTCCGTTGAGTAGGTTGTGTTTTCTGAAATTTGAAGGCTTTGTGATAATAGTGATATATTGGTATACGTGTTAGGCGTTGTGCCATTTGTGCAGGATTGCGATGTACATATGAGATGGTTGTACACGTGTTTGTTCAATGTATTGTGTACCGAATGTGTGTTGTGTTGGTTAAGAGTCGTTGTGATGATCATGATATTTGTGTTGTTTTGGTTTACATGCTTGATTGTACATTTCGGCGTAATGTGGAATAGACTTGACATTTAATGATTATGAATTGTGTCGAGTCGTTGTGTGTGTGATCCAGGTAGGGTCTGACGAGGCCTCTGGAGTTCGGTACATGATGTGTACGAACAAAGTGTGTGAACCAGGTAGGGTCTGACGAGGCCTCTGGAGTCCGGTACATGACGTGTACGGACAAGGTGTGTGATCCAGGTAGGGTCTGACGAGGCCTCTGGAGTTCGGTACATGATGTGTACGAACGATGTTGTAGCCGGGTAGGGTCCGTTGAGGCCTCCGGAGTTCGGTACATGATGTGTACGAACAGTGTGTGTGGTCCGGGTAAGGTCCGTTGAGGCCTCCGGAGTTCGGTACATGATGTGTACGAACAGCGTGTGTGGTCCGGGTAAGGTCCGTAGAGGCCTCTGGAGTTCGGTACATGATGTGTACGAACAATGACCGTGTAGCAGTGATTGTTTGGGTAACATTTTAAATATGGGTCTCGGACTCATAATGATATATTATCTAGTGTGCTTTGAAACGAGAATCGGGCTAAGGCCCTAATGTTTACAAAAAGGTTTTGTAAATTGGGACTCGAGGTCCAAAAGAATTTCTGCTTTAAAAATACCCGAGATGATGTGTTCCTTTTCAAATATCTCTTACTTGAGTTCGAAATTCTAAAACTTCTCGGGAATAATTTGATAATTGATTTCCGTGTTAAATTCGTAGTTGCTATTTGCTTGTTACATTTCGTATGGTTTGATACTTGCACTAGTAAAACAGTGGAGTTTTACTAACCCCCGAGTAATCGGGGGGTGGATGTCTGTTTTGCGTCCAGGTACATGCAGATTCAGGGGAGCAGTCACAGGATTGGCACAAGAGGATGACGAGCTGCGATACTAATCATGAGTCGAGAGTTGTTTTGATTTTTGTTGTGTTGTCAAAGTTGATTTCAGTCTTCCGATGTATTGTATTTCGACCCTTGTGTGGGTAATGTTATTTAAGTCAGTTTTATCGATTGGGTTGTGTGACCTCATCGGTCTGTGTATTCACGTGTAAGTGACCATATCGGTCTGTATCATTTTATTGTTTGACCCTGGCTGGGCAAGCATTTGGTTGTTTATGGATGTTTAGCCTGGTAGATCCTTGTGGAAAGGGTCTACGGCGTGTAATATTCCCATATGGTTTTGGGGATGTTACACTCGCAACCACTTACTATCTCTGCTATCCCCCTCGGGAGGCTCATTCAGGTTCGCTGCTTGATTCATCTGTGCCAACTGATTTGCCAACTGCTGTAGGATGGTGATGGCGCCAATATTAACATTATCCCCAGCTGACTGCTCCTGGTCACGCGACTGGTCATCCCGACCATCTGTACTGAGCTAGTTGGCACTCGACAACGAGCGAGTCACCAAATCACGATCCTGATTACGTCCACGGCCACGACCATGACCCCGACCTCGTCCTCTCGCCATACTGACCATACAATCGTTCAATATAATGAAACATAGCATCACATAATCATGATATCACGTACTCTTATCACAACATCAGCACAAAAGGTAATCAGATGTTACCACTCAACATCATCACAATCAACAGCACACAGGGTATCCCGTGGTCATGCTCTCTTGGCATCGACCCCCAGAGGTTTCACCGAACCATCCCTGGGTCGGCAATCTATTCATACATACAACAGAGAAAATAATGCATCATAACGCGTGCTAAAGTCACACTTAGCGTGCGTTAACTATCCAGTCAGGTTAGTGTGCGCTAAACATCATGTTAGCGTGCGCTAACTGGCACAATTCAGAGAAAAGAAAAATTTTGTCCACCCTTTTAGAAATTAAAATCATGTTGATTTTCAAATACCAAAATTTTATGGTGAAGGTTTTAAAATCGTTTACTCGAATACTTTGAAAACAGCACAATACGCGAATATCATTATCTTAAAATTCTTTCAAACACTATAAAAGATTGTTAACATAATATTTTACAAAATGTCCCAAAACATTTTAAAACACAACTTTCAAATACCATCACAAGATTTTCATTTGAAAATAGGAGGCCGACTTGCCAAGTTCATATCACTTTTCAAAATTACACACTAAACCGTCATTTGACCGCACCGTCAAAACATTTCAAAATTTGTTTTCCCACCAAGCACTAAGTCTTGGGATCTTTTAGAAAAGTCATTTCCAAACATACAAGCAGCGGATATAAATACATCAACTATCTTGAACGAATCAATCTCAAAATGTATGCCCACTCGGCATACAGAGTAGTCATCAATTTCACAAACAACTCATAAATACCGGGTTCGAACACATGTCAACCCATCCATCCAGGTTTAACAACATAACCAATGAACACCAATTCGAACATATGTCGAATCATCTATATGAGTTTCTCCACAAACTCTACCATCAATACACTTCCAAGAACATATCAAGGTTCAAGGTTTTCGCATCATACTACACCACTCGGTGTCCAAACCATCAATACATTTGGCTCAATACATGTAGTACATCACAAATACCAAACATAGATTTCATCACACAACATGCACATAATTGAAATTACGAAACACATATATCTCACATTGAAGGGGAGACTTACATACATAGGTCCCACGGAGAGGACAGTCGCCCATGATACTAATCTCACCCGACAACACAAACAACACGATGTGACAACACACAACTCAACTAGTCAAACGGAAACTCGAATGACTCGAGAACGACACAACTCAACTTGACCCGAAAGCCTAGGTTTCCACAACCTGGGATCCGTACCATAAATGTAACACCCCCAGAAATCAACCGGGAATATCACACGCCGTGGACCCTACACTCGAGGATCCACCAGGCTGAACACAACCAGGCAACCAAATATTTGACCGGCTGGGGTCAAACAAAACAACAAGACGGACCGATGTGGCCACATAACTAAATCAAACTGAAATAATTTCATACAACTCATAGGGGTCCGAAATATCAACCGATACAACACAGCGGAAGACTGATAATAATACAATGACATCACAATAACAACTGAATTATATAATCTTGATTAGTAACGCAGCCCATCATCTCTTGTGCCGATCCTGTGACTGCTCCATCGAATCTGCATGTACCTAGACGCAATACAGACATCCACCCCCCGATTACTTAGAGGTTAGTAAAACTCCACTGTTTTACTAGTGCAAGTATCATAATCATACAAAATGTAGCAAGCATGCAGCAATTACGAATTAGATACGACAAACAGATCAAATTATCCGTCAGAGAACCACAACTCAGATAGTCACAACTCAACCAATCACATGTTCCCGAGAGATTTTAATAAGCTAGACACCAAATATAAGTGAAGTTCCTGTAAAAGTAACTGTCATCTCGGGATTTTAGAAAACGTAAATCCTTAGGATCGTCTCAACCCGAAATCCCAATTTGAAAGTCAATATTTTACAATCCGAATATAATTCCACAAATCACTTGGGTCGTCAAACTTTTTTTTCAAACACTTTGTTTATCAAAACATACTTTCCGACTCCGTGATCCACCATCACGAGTCATCGTAGGTTTGACAACCAGCACGATCTTAGCCAAACACAACAATCAGAAATATCAGTCCTCGACTCTGTGATCTACCACCACGATTCACCGTAGGTTCAACAACCCGCACGGTCTTAACAAAACACAACAATCACAATATCAGTCCCCAACTCCGTGATCTACTGCCACGAGTCACCGTAGGCCCCTTCGAGCCCACACGGTTGGACATTCTGTGTCCTGACCCCATGATCCTCAAATTATGTCATCGTAGGCCTCGTCAGACCCAAACGATTGCACCGCAACACCACATACTAAGTTCTGATCCCATTGTCGTCTACCATGAATCCTCATAGGTCCCGTCGAACCCACACGAGTGAACTTAGCATTACCACACATAACATTCACGTTCACATTTCTCCAACAATGAGCACGGCCAATCAAACACATTGATCACCACGAAATCACACATCACGCGCACATAACACAATCTCATCAATTTAACCATCATCATCAACGACACACACTCTAGTGTAACTCATAATCAATATACAATATATATTTCGCAACCATATGCACAACCAAACCAACACTGTTATTACAATCCTGCACATATAACACAGCACACAGTATGTATACCAAGATAACATAATCATCACAAGTCTTCAAAACACGTAATACATAATCAATTCACACGAACCATGTTTATGAAGGCAACAAGTCATTAGAATTTCCATAAGAAACAACGACAACATAATCACAACGAGGATCAAGACCAACAATAATGGAAATCACATCAACCAATCGAAGCAAAACTCATTCGAACATTTAATCGGACATTAAATGTTCAATAATTTCCGAGAACATTCAAATCATCAATCGAGTTAAACAAACTCTAAATATGGATATATAATCTATAGGACACGATTAATAACATCGTACAACACCAACTGATTCATCCAAATCGGACTAGGATCAAAATCAAGAACAAATCTCCAAAAAGTCAACTCAAAGAAAAAATCAAGAAATTACCTCGATCCAACAAAGAACAACGGATTAGATGATGTTATAACCACCTAGGATTCTCCAAAACACCTTGGATGGAGCAAAAATTGGCCAGAAGTCCAAACCCTAGTCGCCATTGTCTCAAACCCGCAGAGAGAAGAAGAAATGAAGGGGAAATGAGAATTCTCGACTACTGTCCAGTATATATACTGGACAGCTTAGCGAGCGCTAATCATCTGAATTAGTGTGCTCTATCGAAGCACGTTCTACCCAAACATCTCATTCCAGTAGCTTCTGGACTGAACCTGACCAACAGTTAGCGTGCACTATTATTCCAATAGTGTGCGCTAACTTCTGCAATTAGCGTGCGCTACACTACTACGTAGTGTGCGCTATCGAACTCCCAGTCAAGGGCACTAGCTTTTACCTCACTTCTGAAACCTTTGGTAGCGTTCGCTAATGGAGCCTTAGCGTGCACTAACAATCTCAAGTAGCGCATGCTATCTCTAGCCCACAGCGTGCGCTATTTCCCACTGCACAGGCAGTGAGATCGCACTGAAACTCAACATAACAACGATACTACCAATGGGGTGACAAGCACAATATAATCTGAGTAGTAACCAAACACATGTCCATGCATGACACATGATCATAAAGGCACAAACAACACACAATCCTCTAAACAGTCCAAAAAAAATCAATCAACCGGAAACGAAAATCCTGGGTATTACATTCCCCCCCACCAAAAGTAAGTTTCGTCCCGAAACTTAAAGCAAGAGCATCACAGTGCCACATAACAAGACAAACCCAAATGATCAATCATCAGAAATCAACATTCTCGGGACCCCATGATCTACTATCACGTGTCTCCGTAAGTTTACAAACCCACACGGAATTATTTAAACCAAAACATCAACATAATGCACCGAACATAAAAACATCACATGACAAATCTTCACACGAGAAACAATCCACAATACGAAACACAAAATACTATCACTGAGCATCATCAGGCCCTCCAGAACTAGGAATGGAACTCCGGTTCCCTTCCATCTAAGAAATGGTCTCGCAATGCAACGCTTGGTGTCCCGATTGACCACACTTGAAACAATTCACCTTAGGCGAGCGACAATTCTGCCGTACATAGTCCACACGACTGCAGTTGAAGTAAGTCTTCACACCACTCACCTTACCCACCACTGGAGTAAGATTCTTAGACTGACCAACCGAATGAAAAGTGCTCCAAGAAGTATGATGCGAAGCAACCGTCTCACAGAACTCACTTATCTGATCTCTAGAAAAACTACCCGAGGTCTTCTGTCTTTTACTTCCCGAACTAGTCTATGACACAGAAACAGCCATCTCGATGGCTAAAGCTCGGTCCTGATACTCTTTCAAAGTGGTACACCTAAGACGAGCCATAATCTGACGTATATGAGGTTTCATACGCATATTAAAATAACGGATCTTATCTGATTCACTTCTCACTTGCTCACGAACATAACCCAATGGCTGATTATAATCAACTATCGCCTGGGATATCGACACATCATGAGGGGTGGCCGAGAAAAACTCAACAATCCTGCGGTCTCGAACAGGAGGCGGACAATACTCAGCCTCCATGGTAGTCTTGAACTAAGCCCATGTATCCATAAGATCTCTAGGCGCTACGGCCTCCCACCAGTGTGCAGCTTCCTTGTCGAGAATATACTGAGCAATAGGTACTCTCCTCTCATCCGGACAAGATACAGCATCAAATGTTCTTCCCAACTGGAAGACCCAGTTCTCCCAACCTAACGAATCAGAGGCACCCGCAAAATGAGGTGGATGCATTCTCATCAGATCTCGCAACCACTTAATAGCTCCGCTATCCCCATCAGGAGGCTCATTCTGGTTCGCTGCTTGATTCATCTGCACCAACTGATTTGCCAACTGCTGTAGGATGGTGGCGGCGCCAACATTAACATTATCCCCAGCTGACTGCTCCTGCTCACGCGACAGGTCATTCCAACCATCTGTACTGAGCTGATTGGCACTTGACAATGAGCGAGTCACCGAATCACGATCCTGATTACGTTCACGGCCATGACCACGACCTCGACCTTGTCCTCTCGCCATACTCAATATAATGAAACATAGCATCACATAATCATGACATCACGTAATTTTATCTGCTGATGGAGCTAGAAAGCCGATTGATCAATCACTCTATATGATGCTTATAGGCTCACTCCTATACCTAACGGCTAGCAGGCCTGATATCCAGTTTGCTCTAGGAGTGTGTGCTCAGTATCACGTAGCACCTAAGGAGTCACACTTCATCATAGCCAAACGAATCCTTAAGTATTTGAAAGGAACAATTGATGTAGGATTGTGGTATCCTAAGGAAGGGGATTCCATTTGGTAGGCTACAGCGACTCCGATATCGGAGGCTGTAAGTTAGATAGGAAGAGTACAAGCAGTACTTGTCACTTTCTTGGACCTAGACTTGTGTCATGGTTCAGTAAGAAGAAATTGGCCAACTCACTTTCTACAGCTGAGTCGGAATATTATGTCGCTGGAAGTTGTTGTATACAGATTCTTTGGATGCAACAGCAGTTACATGATTATGGAACCAGCACCAGGGAGACTCCAATCATGTGTGATAGCACGAGTGCAATTGCAATCGCGTATAATCCTGTATTGCACTCGCGAACTAAGCATATTGATATGAAGCATGATTTCGTCAGGAATCATGTTGAGAATAAAGATGTTCGGATCAAGAATATTCATACAGACATACAGTTGACTGACATATTTACAAAACCTCTCAGCACAACCAGATTCTGCATGCTTCGCCAAGAATTGGGAATGCTACAGCCGAATGCTCCTGAATTGAATGGTAATTGTAACACCCCAACCCGACAAGGGTAGAAGCATCACATTATGGTGACATATCAAAGCATACATAAAGAACATAATGAACAGTGGAAGTCTTAAATATAAATAATCAAAAGGAGTTAAATCAAAATGACTTAAACTAACACATAAGTTCAACGAAAGGAAATACTCCAAAGGGATGAATAACAAATCATACAACTCTAAACAATGTCATAACAATAGCAATATGAATCTAAGAAGACTAGGGTAAAGTCTCCACAAGCTCAACTCTCAACCCCAAAGCAGACCCCAACTACTAGCTTAGATACTTGCTGCAGGAAAAGGAAAATGCGGCTGAGCTTAAAAAGCCCAGTGAACATATATATATATATATATATATATATATATATATATATATATATATATATATATATATATATATATATATATAAACGAAACCAAAAGATAAGGAACGAACATATAAAGTATGGTGCATTGGGAAAGGCATGAGGTATAAACAAATGGGTATCAAAAGTAAGGAAAGGTGAGTAATCCACCATGAGCCCGAACACAAATCAAATCAAATATCATAGTAACCATGGAGTAACTAGCTCCCGAACATGTGAAATACGTGTATTGCACACAAGCATCAATCACCGAACATATCATATCATATCATGTCATATCCAATCAAATACAAATCGAACCTAGGATGCATCCATACGCCCCCGAACAATCTTATTGGCCATAACAAATATAGAGTGCACATATCATAACAAAATGGGACGGTGTTGAACATCACTCAACCACACTAGAGTCATGCCATTGGTGCATCAATGACACGGCAATGTTACCTTCATGGCTAGGAAACGAACTTGGCTCGGGTATCAAACTGAAGGGTTCGAATGTCATATCATATGAAAGTTCATATCAAAGGTTCATATCAAATGTACCATATCAAAGGTTCATAAGTTCATAGCAAAGGTTCATCATTAAGGTTCTTAACAAAAGATCAAAGCAAAAGTTCATAATCAAAGGTTCACAAATCTAAGGGTGCATAGCAAAGGTTCAAATAGAGCATAAGTCAAAGAAAGCCATTCTAGGAAGGCTCAGATCAAAGGTATCATAATCAAAACTAATATCTGTTGAGATTCGGTGCCTAAAACGCCAGCGGAAGCGGTAAAACAAAAATTAATTCGATCCGAATCCCTACGAGGATCGATCAAGCTACGTATATACGAATATATAAATGAATAACAAGAGTTGTAAGAAACTTACCCTTGAAGTCCGTTGATTAAATGGTATCCTTCTCTTGAGCTATTCCCCAAGCTATACTTGAATACTCTACGATCTGAAGCACTCCAAGCACTTGAATGATCCAATGCCGAAAGCACCGCGTCTCTACTTGCCACGCGCCAGAGAAACTAAGGAATTATAATACCCGATTAACCTCTAAGGTTACGGATAGAATCAAGTAATGAAGCCTTTTATTATTGCACTCTTAAGTGTATAATATATATCTCTCAATGTATCTTGAATTTTCTCCAAGAAAACTCAAGAACAAGATGAAGAACAAGATGAAGACAATTGAGAAAACTATTTTCTCGCTCTCTCTCTCTCTCTCTATTAACTCACGTATGGAATGGCTTTAGGAGAAGTGAGAGTTGTCTTCCTTTATTCTACTTAATATCTCCTCCACAATCAAGACCAAATCACCTATATAGATAAATAATATGATCTTGTCCCCTTTGAATCACTTAAGTCATCCACCAACATGTGGAGACAATGACCAAAGGAAAGGGGGAGGAAAAAATGGCGGCCATCTAGAAGGAGCTGGACGAGTTCGGTCCATTTCGGACTCCCGTGAGTCCAAACAGATAAACTCCGATTCAGTCCCGATGTATTTATATCGATTAATTAGTCTAATTAATACATAATGACATAATTAATTTCTCCAAGAAATAATTATATTCATGAATTAAATTAATCACCCGGTAATATATTTAATTTATTAGTCCGTAAATTAATTTATCCAATAAATCAATTTAGACATCCAATGTCCCAAATTAGATATCCAATATCTAATATTCATAATGAGAGATTAAGCTCAATTCATTCCGTCGTCAATCCTATTGCGCAACTCGGTAGGTTCGTCTCAGTCAGCAATGGGAGGAACCAAAGACTAGTAGCACCACCTAGCCAGCCTGGCGGCCTACACTGTACCCCAACTGAGAATGAATGAGTGGGATCATTCAAGAACTATAATGTCATGAATACCAGTATGCGTATAAACCCTTCTTTCAAATGTCCCGATCAAGTTATAGGGTCACGGTCAGTCAAAACCTATCTGTACTTGACTCTATGCATGCGTTAATGCAAATCGAGATCATTGAGCTCTCGTGTATCCAATACAACTAGCTCCAAAGCTTTGGCCAAAGACTTATGATCTCATCTGCCAATAACCTCATAGGACATATAACCCGCTCAGTAACGGGAGAAAGAATTCTATCTTGGTATTCAGTAGGACCTGCTACTTGCCCGTTAAGATGTACGTCGAGGTTAACCCCCACCTCCCAGTATAGGGTCGAACTACTCTAATGAAAATCGTAACGTCACAAGCACATCCCTACTAAATCCTCAAGTCGAAGGTTCACGAATACCTATCACAACCTTTCGATTCCGTCATTGACTATCCCGGAGTGAAATCCGTGTGACGAATCAAGGGTGAGTCGGTTCGAGTATACTAATCCAATTAGTATACCTATAACGTGTGCTCCCACTAACCATTAGTGTTCGACAGGCACTCTCCATGTCAAAGAACATGTCATACAAGTCTTCACATGAACTTAACGCCCAGTCAAGTTTCATCGACTTGCGAACGATTAAGTATTTGAGCTATAAACCTTTCCAGTGCCGACCCCCTTATCCAATAAGGAGTGAAACGTTTTGCTCTCAAATATACAGACTAGTTTCTATATGTATATTTATGAGTTAGGAATGCCAGTAACTGGCAGTAAATAAAGAAACATTCATTGCCTTATATTAATGATTTACATAATTACAAGTACAATGCCCTCACTCAACATCCTCTGAGTGGTATTCGAGGGCATACTCCTAGCAATATCCCACTTGCACTCAATGCCACACACTATGGTATCTAATAGCCATGTTCTCCAGATGACGCTCCAAGCTAGTCTGAGAAAGTAGCTTGGTCAGTGGATCGGCGACGTTGTCGGACGAGTCTACTCTATGCAGCATAATATATCCCTTCCGAATAAATTCTCTTACGAGATGATACTTCCTCTCAATATGTTTGGTGATGTTGTGAAACCTCGGATCCTTGGCCTGCACTACAGCTCCGTTGTTATCGCAGTACAGCGGAACAGGCAGCTCAGCACATGGTATTACTTGAAGTTCTCCCAGAAGATTCTTAATCCAGAACCCTTCCTTCGAAGCCTCTGAGGCTTCTTGATACTCAGCCTGACAGGTGGAATCAGCAGTCGCGCTTTGCTTGGCGCTACGCCATGATATTGCTCCTCCATTAAGAGTAAATAAGTAGCAAGAAGTAGACATCGAGTCGTCCTTCAGTCTTTGGAAGTCTGAATCAGTGAATCCCACCACATCCAATTCTCCACTGCCATACATCAGAACCATATCTCTAGTCCTTCTTAAGTACTTGAGAACGTTCTTTACAGCAGTCCAATGTTCCCTACCTGGGTTTACCTGAAACCTACTCACCACGCTTACAGCATGTGCGATGTCAGGTCATGTACACAACATAGCATACATAAGGCTACCTATGGCTGAAGCATATGGTATATTACTCATTTTCTTTCGTTGTTCCTCACTTTGAGGACACATCTTCAAGGAGAGTTTTATTCCATGTCGCATCGGTAGGAACCCTCTTTTAGAATCAGCCATCTTAAATCGCTTAAAGGTCTTATCTATATTGAGGGCTTGGAAATGACCTATTGTTCTCTTCGCTCTATCCCGGTAGAGCCGAATACCAAGAATATAGGTTGCTTCTCCCAAGTCTTTCATGGAGAAATTACTCGAAAGCCAAGCTTTCACAGAAATGAGCATTCCCACATCATTTCCTATTAGTAGAATGTCATCTACATATAGTACTAAGAATGCGATCTTGCTCCCACTAACCCTCTTGTATACACAAAGTTCCTCTTCATTTTGCACGAAGTCAAACTCTTTGACCGCCTCGTCAAAACGAAGGTTCTAACTATGCGACGCTTGCTTCAGTCCACAAATGGAATGCTGAAGCTTGCACACTTTCTGAATATCGACTTCGGACACAAAGCCTTTAGGCTGCTCCATTTATATTTCCTCCTCGAGGAATCCATTAAGGAAAGCCGTCTTTATGTCCATTTGCCATATCTCATAATCGCGGTAGGCATCTATAGCAAGCATCATGCGAATAGACTTGATCATGGCTACGGGCAAGAAGGTATCGTGGTAATCGATCCCTTCTTTCTGGGTATAACCCTTTGCCACAAGCCTGGCCTTATAGGCGTCAACCTTGCCATCACCATCAGTTTTTCTCTTATAGATCCACTTGTTCCCAATAGGCACTATGCCCTTGGGGCGGTCTACTGGAGTCCAGACCTGATTGACATGCATCGAGTCTATCTCAGCTTCCATAGCTTCACGCCATTTCGTAGAGTCTACATCCACCATCGCTTGGTCATAGGTCGTTGGGTCGGTCTCTTGGCTATCACTTGGAACCTCATGGAGACCCAGCTCCTCCAAGTGCACAAGCCCATACCTCTCAGGTAAATGAGACACCCTACTATACCTACGAGGTGGTTGTAGTTGTGTTTCAGAAGGTTCGGTTCTAGTTTCTGGCACAGGTGTCTCCCGAGGAGTTTCATTGTATTCTTCTAAAGAAATACTTCTACCTACTCCGCTTTCCTGAATGAACTCATCTTCCAGGAAGTGTGCTTGTAAAGCAACAACGATCTTTCGATCTTCGGGCATGTAGAATAGATATCCCATCGTCCCAGACGGGAATCCAATGAAACATCCCTTCGCGGACCTAGCTTCCAACTTCTCCACCTTAGTCTTCTTGACATAGGCGGGACATCCCCAAATCCTGATATGATTAAGACTTGGTTTCCTGCCTTCCCACATCTCATGTGGAGTTTTAGGAACGGATTTAGAAGGACTTCTGTTCAAGATGTAAGCGGTAGTTAGGAGTGTATACCCCCACAGGTAAATCGGTAAGTCAGTATAGCGCAGCATGGAATGAACCTTGTTCAACAAGGTCCGGTTCCTTCTTTCTGACACACCATTTAACTGAGGAGTACCTGGAGGTATTAGTTGTGAAACTATTCTATGTTCCTTAAGGAACTCGTCAAACTCCGTACTCATATACTTGCCACCTCGGTCCGACCGAAGTGCTTTGATATGATTACCAGTTTGTTTCTCCACTAGGGCCTTGAATCCCTGGAATTTCTCAAAAGCCTCGGATTTATGTTTCATTAAGTATACATAACCATACCTAGTATGATCATCCGTAAACGTGATGAAATATTGATATCCATTACGTGCTACTTCCAAAGCACCACATACGTCGGTATGGATTAATCCCAGTTTATCAACGGCTCTTTCAAAAGTCCCTGTGAATGGGGACTTAGTCATTTTGCCTTTAAGGCAAGATTCACAAGTAGGAAAGGGATCCGATCCCAATGGACCCATAAGTCCATCTTTTTCTATCTTGTAAACTTTGGTCTAACCAACATAACCAAGTCTAAGATGACATTTCAAAACTTGATTGGTTTCATCCCTACCATGTTTTCTAGTCATAGTATTCACAACTACTTTGTTGCTGAGATTTAGATGATACAATCCATTTAACAATGTAGCAGTACCCACTAGTTTATTTCTGAAATAAATTTTGCAGGAACCATCACCAATGAAAAATGAAAAGACTTTTCGGTCCATGACCGGAATGGATACAATGTTTTTGTGCCCCTTGGGCAAAACAAATACATCTTCTAAAGTCAAAACAAAGCTGGATTCTAAACCCAAAAGAAGTGATCCTATGTCGGCCGCCTCGATACTATGCCCGCTTCCGACTGTGATCATCACTTCTCCAGGTCCAAGCTTCCTACTTTGTTCCAGATCCTGAGTCACGGTACAAATATGAGAACTAGCATCAGAATCCAGTATCCAAGAAGTAGAAAATACAGTAGCAGAACAATTTGTTTCCAAAACTAAAAGTTTTGTACCGGAAGTGCCATGAAGAATCGGACACTCTCTAGCCCAGTGGCCCAGCTCACCGCACTTGAGACAAGCGTCTTTCTTCTTGCTCTTTGGAACCGTTGGGGCCTTGCCCTTGCCCTTGAAGTCATTAACATGTGGTCCAGTCTGCTTCTTTGTCTTTTTCTTCTTGTTCTTAGACTTCCGATTTCCAGAAGAAATTACAAGGGCAGACTCCTTCATCCGCGGAGTCTTCATTTGAGACTGAGTGGTCACAAGTTTGTTCATTAGCCCAGCTAAATTACATGCAATCTCATTGCAGTTGAAGTTCATAACAAACTGTGAGAAGGAATCAGGGAGAGACTGAAGGATAAGGTCGGTTTGGAGAGAAGTATTCATTTTAAAATCAAGAGCCTCCAATCACTCGATCATGGATATCATTTTGAGGACGTGTTCCCCAACCTTCTCACCTTCCTTCATCCTTGCACCGAACAGTTGCTTGGATATCTCATATCTAGCAGTTCAGCTGTGCTCACCATAAAGGTCGGTTAAGTGAGATAGAATCTGCCTAGCAGAAGTTATTTTCTCATGAGCTCTCTGAAGCTCATTGGACATAGATGCCATCATGTAAGCACGGGCTTTTATGTCATCCTTTACCCACTTTTCGTGGTTTTCGATCTCTTCCTGATTGGCTCTGGTCCACACTGGAGGCGCCGGAATGTCCGTCTCCAAGACGTATCCCAGTGCCTCTATACTGAGGACAATCATCAGATTACGGAGCCAGTCCACAAAGTCATGTCCAATCGGGGTGTTCTTCTCGAGTAGAATTGCGAGTGGATTCATTGTCATATTGAGAGTTATGTCTGCATTAAGTATAACAGATTAATTAGTGACTCGTTTAATTATGTTCTCAGTATAGAATTAAGGTCCTTTCTATTCTTGTTACCCATATCCCACTATTTTTATCGGAACAACACACTCCCATGTGAAATCCGGAAGTATCGTCGCTCTACTTCATAGTGGTGATCGAGTTCTTTATAAATCTTAATAGAGGGAAATCGAATAGGTTTCTAGTCTATTAATTTTCATAAAGTGGTCTCCAACACCAACCCATCTAATGGATGATTCGATCTTCTTTTTCCCCTTGTTCACTCCCCTCAACATATACGGTTTCTATGGTTCGTGAACAAGTTAAGTTTATACCATCGACGCAAATCAGTTTCACAATTGAATCTTATCCGGTAACCTATCAGGTTTCTCGAGATAAAATTTGCTCCAACCGAAGGCATCCAATGCGCTCCCGGTAATTTATCCTTCTTCCCCGAACGACTACCCGATAACTCGGAAGCATAGCACATCCGCTTTGGATTTCAATTTCCCGAAAGCTCGATGGAGGGAAGGAAAAACTTGAAACCTTATAAACTTAATAATTTGTTGTGGGAGAATTTTCGCGATTAACGTTACACTTTGCACATTAATCATTTAAGCGCGTTTGTGGCATTCATAAAATATGAAAAAAAACATTCACAACCTAGTTGCTACCAACATGTGGTTCATGGACCGTTCCTAGAAAACAAAAACTCCGTAATCTAATTAAAAGTCTTCGTCTTGAATCTTCATATTCTCGAAACGGATCTTCCTCCGGTCTTCTTCATTACATATAAATTTTACATTGAAAATTGCATCATATATACAAATATTTCTAGTAAAATAAATAGGCTCAAAACGGCCTTTACAACTCAATCGAATAAAACAAGCGATTCAAAAACTAAGTCCACGAACCACATCCCCATTCAAAAGCATTCATCTAATAAATACTAAATAAATGTAAAGCGTAGAGATACATTGATCCAATCAACAATATGAACAGATCCAATCGATTCACACAACCGGTAATATGAAAATACGTTCAAATATTTCGGTCGATCACAAGTATTCTAATTAATCAATATTTCCTTATAAAATGAAATACCATAAATCATTTTAATCATATTAGATCCAATATAAAATGTGCGAAATCATTTTTAAAAATACACGAAGAAAACAAGCCCGAAAGGGGTCCGAAAGGGGCTGGACCGCGCCCTAAACGAGCCAGGCAGCAAGCAGGGCTGCCCAGCAGCCCTGGGCCTCGGCCCCCAAGCCCTGGGCCGCGGCCTCCTTCTTCCGGACCACTCCCGGACTGTCCAACGGCGATTCGGGGCTAGTTTTTTGACCGGATATCCAATATCTATATTTTTCAACATTCATATCTTCAATATAAATCATATTTACAAGAAATTAAGATTTATATTTAGACATAAACTTACGAAAAATATAACTACAACGAACGTAAAAACATATACCACGATTATGACTAAAATGATTCCAAATCATTCACCATCTAATCAAGCATTCCAGATGCTAATATCGTATATACAATCGCAAGACCTATGCTCCAATACCACTGTTGAGATTTCGTGCCTAAAACGAAGGCCCAGCGGAAGCGGTAAAATGAAAATTAATTCGATCTGAATCCCTACGAGGATCGATCGATCTACGTATATACGAATATACAAATGAATAACAAGAGTTGTAAGAAACTTACCCTTGAAGTCCGTTGATTAAATGGTATCCTTCTCTTGAGCTATTCCCCAAGCTTTACTTGAATACTCTACGATCCGAAGCACTCCAAGCACTTGAACGATCCAATGCCGAAAGCACCGCGTCTCTACTTGCCACGCGCTGGAGAAACGAACGGAATGACAATACCCGATTAACCTCTAAGGTTACGGCTAGAATCAAGTGATGAAGCCTTTTATTATTGCACTCTTAAGTGTATAATGTAATATCCGGATTTATTATTGTGTATTTCATCTATTTTGAACCCTGTATTATTCAGAATTGTGATATCGATAATTGAAGTATGATATTCTTGTATTTGAACCCTTGTACATGAGTATGGCAACATGTAATTTTTCCCATGCAAATACGTGATAACGTGCGCTAATAGGGATAGCTTCACATACATTATCTGTTAGAATTAGCGTACGCTACGAATTAGCGTACGCTACGAATGTAGCGTAGCGTGCATTAACCAGTCAATTATTGAGCTGGGCGGCTAGAACTTGCGCCAGCCGGACGTGGGTCTGGATAAGATTCCCGCGGGCGAACCTGGATAGATTTGGAGTCAACGCTAGTTAGCGTGCGCTAAGGATAGTGCGATAGCGTGCGCTAAATAACGTACGCACATAAATGTTATAAAAGGGACAGCACCCCATTTTACTTGGTTTACATTTCCTTCACTCGTCCTTCGTTTTTGAGAGACCAGAGAGCCTTATATCCTCCTTAAACACACTTAGACCACCTCTACTTGATCATTAAAGATTGGATGTCACTTGTGATTGATCATTGAAGTGGAGAAGCACCTTGGATTGGCATACAAACAACCGGAGTTGGATTCTACCTTTTTAACTTGGTGTTTTCTGCATCTTAAGGTATGTTAATTCTATCCAGCCTTAAATTCGTGTTCTTGAGAATAAGATGATCATGCTACCAAGATATTGAGTTCCATTGATGAATTATTCAAACAAACATCATGTTTAGAAGTCGGAATGATTATGCTTATGAAATCGTCATTGAAAACATCGTAGTTGGAATCCTAGTACGTCAAATGATGAGAGGAATATTCTGAGATTGATTATCCGAATGATTAACATTGTCATATTGATCGTAAACTTGGAGTTGATATCACTTTTGTTATAAGGACTTAAGAAAGAATCATCTTATGTTGTATCTTGTCATTTGGGATTGTTAGTTCACCTTTAAGATGATGTCTGAATGTGATAATGGTAATGGAATCTAGTGCATCGATCTTAAGAACACCGAACTTTGCATAAGAATTGTAACCAAGATGGAATATGGTATTGTGATAAGTATACGTATTCTTGTATCTCGAAGATGTTTGAATCCGTGAGATCATTTGTAATGAGATGAACGTGATATACATGGGGATAACATATATTAATCACTGAGATCATAAGTTTCATCACCGTTAGAACAGTCATCTGCCCAGAAGTGAAACTGCTATGCACGCTTAGCGTATGCTAAGCTAAGTAGATTAACGTGCACTATCGGGCATAAGTTAACGTACGCTACGCTTGGAACGTAACGTGCGTTATATCATCAGACGAGTCAATCGACTGATTAGTGAGGTACTGACAGTGTATGGTTAGCATACGCTAGACTTCGTATAATTGCGTGCGCTAATGAGTAGCCTTAATGTACGCTACAAAGGATACGTAGCGTGCGTTAACCAAGCCAGACAGATTATGTTTTATGAACTTTCAACCGTAATTTGGATTGTTAGATGTTCGTACGATGTGAGATGAACTCTATATTATTTCTTTTATTTAAGGTTCGAGCTTGCTACGTGATTGATCGAAGGGGCGACCTTCGAGTGTTTCGTTTTTCGTGGAAGTAATATCCTTGTCTTCGAATCAAGGCAAGTACCTTAATTGTTTTACATATTGATGTTATACATATTGTCATGCATATATGTCGTTGTTGTATGTCCACCTCGTGTTGGTCCGACGGGATCATCGGGGGATCTATGCTAGCATGTGCTGGATCATCGGACGGGTTTTTCCACCATGGGTTGGTCTGATGGGATCATCTTGGGTTCTAGGCAGTGAACGCTGGATCGTTGGAATTACCATGTGTATGTAGTGATATCATGTTGTGATTATCATTTGTGTATGTTATTTATGAGTTTCTCGCAGGAGAAGACTCGTTGGTATTTTTTCATTTACGTTATTATTATTCTTCGTGAGATGTTGAATAATATGTTGTGGTACTTATACTAGCATCGTTGTGCTAACCCCTTCGGGGGTGAACATTTATTTATGTTCAGGATCCAGGAGAGCGGGGAAACAACCACTGGAGCTGCATGACGATGAGGGTGCAGAGTGATGTTCCGGCCGGGTTTATTATCTGTTGTTGGATATTTTAATAAGTACTCAAGTATGTAGTAATTTGTGATGTTTGGATTTCAGTGGTGTATTAATATTCTTCATTTGGATATTTGTACTTTCGGTATTGAACCAGAGCTGTCGTATTGTATTTCAGTGATTTCATAATTTGGTATCTGTCATTGTCTTTTCATTTATTTAGCCTTGTAAATTCTTATGTAAAGGATTTACGGCACTGTAATATTCCTGAATATATCGGGTGTAATATCCGGATTTATTACTGTGTATTTTACCTGTATTCGAACCCTTGTAATCATTGCTTGGAACCACCGTTTTGGGGTTTTCGTACTTCCATTTCGTGTTATTGTTTCCCAAATATTGATTCCTATTGCTTTTATTCTCTTCCCGGTTCATTTTTCATCATTTTTGGCCGAGCACTCTGTACCTTGTGCCGCGGCACATGCCGGCAGGGCCGCGGCACACTGCCGAGTCACTGCCGCGGCACACCCGTCCGGGCCGCGGCACACTCGTGTTGCATTTTCGGCCAAACCCGTCTGTACCTTGTGCTGCGGCACATGACGACGGGGCCGCGGCACACTGCCGAGTCACTGCCGGCAGATTTGGCCCTGTTCCGCGGCATACTTCGGCTGGGCCGCGGCACATAGGGAAGTCAACTCTATAATTGTGTTTTTTGAGCGAGATTCAGCTCATTTCTTCCATCTTGTTCAACCTTCGAGAGAGAGAGCTTGAGGGGAGATATTTTTCATCATCCATCACTTGAGGGTTTGATTTTCTTCATTTCCGTTCGATCGTGAAGCCCGGATAGTCGATGTAACGCGTGTTCTTCGAATTAAAGTGCTTGGATCTTCAAGAGGTAATTTCTTCAACATCTTGGATTTCGATTTTGTGTTGAGATATGATGTTTTGGATGTTAAGCTCATGTTGTATGAAGTGATATATGCATGATTATGGATATGTTTGATTATTCATTGGATTATTGAAGGATTATTCAAGAACACTTTGAATGTTGAGTTGAATTTGGGGGTTTTCGATTAATTGTTGTTGAAATCACGATTTTGGATATTCATAATGGATTATTGATCGTATTGAAGATGTTTTGTTGGTTGGAAACACTTCTTGGGGTTTTGATGTTGGTATTATTGAGGTTTGGTTATGAACAATCGAAGTTTGGCCACAAAGTGTTCGATATAATGCCCCAATGAACTTGGTTTAATCGTATCGACGTTTTGAGTTTGTTATATTCGTTTTTCAATCGTATATTGAACGGATTGTTGGTAATTGTATTATTTAAGGTTGTTCGAGCGACCGATATCTCAATTAGGACGTTATTCGTGGAAGTTTTATTCTTGTCAATGAACCGAGGCAAGTACTCTAATTAGAATTGTTTATATTATTATGACAGTTATGATGTGATTGTATTGTGTAAATGTGTTGTGATTATATGTCCACCATGCGTTGATCCGACGGGAATCATCATGGGAATCTATAGATGTGTGTGCTGGATCGTTGGATAGGTAGTTCCACCATGTGTTGGTCTGACGGGATCATCATGGGAATCTATAGCTGTGTGCGCTGGATCGTTGGAATACCATCAGTATGTTGGAAACTGTTATGATATGATATGTGTTGTTTATATTTTCTCGTTGGAGAAACTTGTTACGATATAATTATTGATTATATCACTGTTGTATGATTATTGTACTTGTACTAGCATCGTTGTGCTAACCCCTGCGGGGGTGAACATTTGTTTATGTTCAAGATCCAGGAGAGCGGGCAAACAACCACTGGAGCTGCATGACGACGAGGATGCAGAGTGATGTTCCGGCCGGGTTTTATTGTCTGTTGTTTGTTGGTTATTTCAATAAGTACTCGAGTGCGTCGTCAGTTTAAGACATTTGGATTTTGGTGATGTATTAATAACCCTTCATTGGATAATTGTATTCTCGGTATTGAACAAGACTGTTGTATTTTATTTCAGTAATTTCATAAGTTGGTATTTGTTATTGTCATTTCGCTTCTTCAGCCTTGTAAATTCTTACGTAAAGGATTTACGGCGCTGTAATATTCCTGAATATATCGGGGGTGTAAGATTATGGATATCTTGGCCATTAGGTTAAAATAGGGGTCATTTACGTCTTTTGAGGTAACCGGCCGTGAATGACATCACTGTACTGCCTACGTCTTCATGAGAAAAGTGGTTGTAAGTTCCCAAACTCTATCTCGTTATTTACATGTTGTATCTCCTTATACTTGAACATTGTAACGATGTTGTTTCCTGTATATTGAGTATTTATACTTACAGTATGTTGAGAGGCAGACGTGGACGTGGTCGCGGTCGTGGACGCGGACGAAGGAATGCTGAAAGGGAAGTGTCACCTTCTAATCAGGCCAGTCATAGCTCAGGCGAGCCGCAACGATCTATCAATAACGAACCGGAACCTGGTGTACCAGAAATCCTTCGTCAAGTTGTGAACCAGATGACTCAGTTCGCTCAGGTCGTGGACCGAATGCAAGTGGCGGCGGGATTTCAACAAGGAGATAGACAGCAAAGGATTCCAGAAATGGGAAATCGAGGTGACCGATGGTTACAAGAGGTGGCGAAGATGCAACCACCCAAATTTGGCGGTTTTCCCGAATCTCACACATGGGACCATTGGTTGAAGGAACTGGAGAAAATTTTTGCTGGAATAAATTGCCCTGACGATAGAAGAGCTCCTATTGCTCAGTACTTTTTGATAGGGGAAGCATCCGAGTGGTGGGAAGCTATCCGACCTGCAGATCATGATGCTGATTGGACAGAATTTAAAATGATGATGGAAGCTCAGTACTGCCCTCGTCCTGTGAGGGAAGCCAAGGTTCGGGAGTTTTTCTCCGCTCAGCCATCAGACGAACCTGTATCCCAGACCATTAAGACGTTTAATCAGCAGTTAGCATTTGTTCGACATCTGGTCAGAACAGATGTAGAGATGATAATTCACTTTGAAATGAGGATGAAACCAGAAATCCAGAGGTACATGTCCGGTTTTGAATGTACCACCCTCCGTCAATACCAAGATAAGGCGTTGGCATACGAAATCAAAGAAGCAGCAATGGAGAAGTTTATGGAGTCAAAGAAGCAGAAAGTCTCTGGTACTTTTACAGAGCACAAGAACAATGGGCCTCGCAAAGCCCAGTCATCATTTCATTCTTTCAAGAAACCTCCGCACCCATCTAAGAGCGGAAAGAATTTCGGAACAATGTCAGCCACGATGGATACAGCTAGGAAGTGCTTTAACTGTGGTCGCCCAGGCCAGCTTTGGCGTGATTGTTTGCGCACCCCAATTACATGTTTTGATTGCGGACAGGAAGGGCACCGTGCGATGTTTTGCAAGGATGGCACAAAGTACAATGGAACCCGTTCATCAAAGCCAGTTCAGAAGGAAGCTAGTATCCAACAGACGCAGCAAAGTGTACAGATGCCTCAGAATTTTGGCCGTGGACGAAGCAGAGGACAATGGGACCAAAAGGGGACATCGAGTGCCGGATCTACTCCCCCACGTCTGTACGAGATGAGGAGGACAGACGATCGATGATCTTCATTGCCGCATCGTGCATAATCAGATACTTTCCCAGCCAGTTAGCGTTTTATTCGATACGGGAGCTACACATTCATTTATATCCTCATCTTGTGTAAATCGTTTGAATATTTCTGGTTTTCATTACTGTGAACCTTATGTTGTTGGTTTACGAGTGGAGAGAGGATTGTTGGGAACTTAGAGACTAGAGATTTCCCTGTATCATTTGGGGGCAGGGAATGGCTCTCAAATCTGATTGTAATAGAAATGCAAGGAGACGACCTAATACTCGGAGACGATTAGCTTAATCGATATGGGGCTATTGTGAACTACCGAAGAAAGAACATTTCGATGATCGCTGATGATGGCTCCGAAGTACTATTTGAAGGATGGAAACTAGGAAGCTCAGGAAATTTGATCAAGGCGATGAAAGCTGTCAAATTGTTGAAACAGGGCTGTACGGATACTGGTGCTATGCAATGAAGAAAGAAGACGAAGTTGTGGAACTTTCATCCATTCCTGTTGTGAACGAATTTCCAGATGTATTTCCTAACGAGTTACCTAAACTACCTCCACGAAGGGATGTAGAATTTACCATTGAGTTAGAACCCGGAGCTACACCAATTTCTAAGGCACCGTATCGTATGGCACCTACTGAGATGTACGAACTGAAAAAGCAGTTGGAGGAATTAGTGGACAAAGGCTATATTCATCCAAGCATTTCGCCCTGGGGAGCGCCGGTTCTTTTTGTCCGAAAGAAGGATGGATCGCTTTGATTGTGCATCGACTATCGAGAGTTGAACAAGATGACGATTAAGAACAAATATCTGTTGCCACGGATTGATGATATGTTTGACCAGTTGCAAGGAGCAACAGTATTTTCTAAAATCGATCTGAAGATCAGGATATCATCAGCTGAGGATTAAGGAATCTGACGTTCCGAAATCAGCGTTCAGAACCCACTACGGACACTATGAGTTTGTAGTGATGCCGTTTGGTCTCACTAATGCACCTGCTGTATTCATGCAGTTGATGAACCGAGTGTTCATCGAATATTTGGATAAATTTGTGGTCGTGTTCATTGACGACATTCTGGTGTATTCTAAGAGCCCGGAGGAACATGCGCAGCATTTGCGGATTGTATTAGAACTTTTGAGAAGCGAGCAACTGTACGCCAAACTATCTAAGTGTGAATTATGGTTAAAGGAAGTAATGTTCCTCGGTCATGTGGTATCAGCTGAAGGAGTCCGAGTGGATCCTCAAAAGATCGAAGCAGTTTTGGATTGGAAGCCTCCAAAGAACGTGAAAGAAGTCCGAAGCTTCTTAGGACTTGCTGGATATTATCGTCGATTCGTGGAAGGGTTTTCTAAAATCTCCCGCCCACTTACTCGACTCCTGGAGAAAACTCAAAAGTTTGAGTGGAACGAGTCGTGTCAGACTAGTTTTGATGAATTGAAGGAGAGATTGACGACAGCACCAATTTTATCACTTCCACAGGGGACTGGAGGATTCATAGTTTACAGTGATGCTTCGAACCAAGGACTCGGATGAGTATTGATGCAGAATGACAAGGTGATCGCTTATGCGTCACGACAGCTGAAACCCTATGAAGTGAATTACCCAACACATGATTTAGAGCTAGCAGCAGTAGTTTTTGCTTTGAAAATATGGAGACATTACCTGTACGGGACTCACTGTCAGATCTTTACCGATCACAAGAGTCTCAAATACATCTTCAGTCAGAAAGAGCTGAACATGCGGCAAAGAAGATGGTTAGAGCTGATTAAGGACTATGACTTGGAGATTTTGTATCATCCAGGCAAAGCAAATGTGGTGGCCGATGCACTTAGCCGCAAGCCTATTACTATTCAGATGCTGGAGACTCTGACCTCCCAACTTAACCTTCAACGAGAGATGATTAGAGAAGGAATTGAAGTGTGGTTACAAAGAGTCCAAGGATAACTATGCGTGATGGAATTAAATTCATCACTAACCGAAGAAATCAAATCTAGACAGACAGATGATCCTCTGATGATTCGGTTACGTGATGAAGTGATCAAGGGAAAGGCCCCCGGATTCCTAATTCATGATGATGGAGTTTTGAGATTTCAGAACCGACTCTGCATTCCTGATGTCGATGTTCTGAAACAGACGATTATAAAGGAAGCTCACAGGCTACTATTCTATCCACGGGCACGGTAAGATGTATAAGGACTTGAAACAAAATTTCTGGTGGGGCAACATGAAGAAAGATGTAGCAGACTATGTTTCGAAATGCTTGACTTGTCAGCAGGTTAAGATCGAGCATCAACGACCTGCCGGGATGTTGAAGCCGCTTCCGATTCCTGAATGGAAGTGGGAAGACATATCGATGGACTTTATTACTAGTATGCCGAGAACTAAGATAGGAATGAACATGATTTGGGTGATAGTTGATCGTTTAACTAAATCAGCTCATTTTCTAGGCATTAAGGATACGTGGGGACCAGAAAGGTTGGCACGAGTATTTATTTCGGAGATAGTTCGATTGCATGGTACACCAAAGACCATTATTTCTGATCGAGATGGCCGTTTTGTGTCTCATTTTTTGAAAGCAGTTCATAAGGCATTGGGGACCGAATTGAACTTCAGTACAGCTTATCACCCGCAGACTGACGGACAATCCGAAAGGACCATTCAAACGGTGGAAGACATGCTAAGGGCCTGTGCCTTAGATTGGTCAAACGATTGGGAAATTCATCTACCGTTGATTGAATTTACTTACAACAATAGTTGGCATGCTTCCATTAAGATGGCACCGTTTGAAGCATTATACGGGAGAAGATGCAGATCGCCCCTATGCTGGGACGATTCATCAGACTTAATCGGAACAGAACCAGAGTTAATCGTACAGACTCGAGAGAAGATAGCTTTAATTCGTGATAGACTGTTGACCGCCCAGAGTCGACAAAAATCTTATGCAGACGTATGCCGTTGCCCTTTAGAGTTCAGTACGGGAGACCACGTACTTTTAAAGGTTTCTCCTACTTGGGGAATCTTTCGTTTTGGAAGGAAAGGAAAGTTGAGTCCGAGATATATCGGACCATTTGAGATCCTTGAGAGAGTTGGAGAGTTGGCATACAGATTGGCATTGCCGCCGTCATTGTGCCATGTTCATAACGTGTTCCACGTATCCCAGTTACGGAGGTATATACCAGATCCTAGTCATGTCATTGATTTCGGCGAGATCGAAGTCGCTCAAGATGGGACGTTTGAAGAAAGACCGGTCAAGATACTCGAGAGTCGAGTTAAGCAGTTGAGGAACAAATCCATCGTTTTGGTCAAAGTTCAATGGTCACGTCACGGAGTGGAAGAAGCCACATGGGAAACGGAAGATGACATGAAATCCATATATCCCGAGTTATTTTTGTCTTGAGTTTCGGGACGAAACTCCTTTTTAGAAGGAGAATATGTAATATCCGGATTTATTACTGTGTATTTTACCTGTATTCGAACCCTTGTAATCATTGCTTGGAACCACCATTTTGGGGTTTCTGTACTTCCATTTCATGTTATTGTTTCCCAAATATTGATTCCTATTGCTTTTATTCTCTTCCCGGATCATTTTTCATCATTTTTGGACCCAAGGGGGGTGTGGGCCGCGGCACAAGGAGTGTGCGCCGCGGCTCACACATTTTCCAGTTTTTGGCCGAGCACTCTGTACCTTGTGCCGCGGTACATGCCGGCAGGGCTGTGGCACACTGCCGAGTCACTGCCGCGGCACACCCGTCCGGGCCGTGGCACACTCGTGTTGCATTTTCGGCCAAACCCGTCTGTACCTTGTGCCGCGGCACATGCCAACGGGGCCGCGGCACACTGTCGAGTCACTGCCGAGTCACTTTTGGCTCTTTGCCGCGGCACACTTCGGCTGGGCCGCGGCACACAGGGCAGTCAACTCTATAATTGTGTTTTTTGAGCGAGATTCAGCTCATTTCTTCCATCTTATTCAACCTTCGAGAGAGAGAGCTTGAGGGGAGATATTTTTCATCATCCATCACTTGAGGGTTTCATTTTCTTCATTTATGTTCGATCGTGAAGCCTGGATAGTCGATCTAATGCGTGTTCTTCGGATCAAAGTGCTTGGATCTTTAAGAGGTAATTTCTTCAACATCTTGGATTTCGATTTTGTGTTGAGATATGATGTTTTGGATGTTAAGATCATGTTGTATGAAGTGATATACGCATGATTATGGATATGTTTGATTATTCATTGGATTATTGAAGGATTATTCAAGAACACTTTGAATGTTGAGTTGGATTTGGGGGTTTTCGATTAATTGTTGTTGAAATCACGATTTTGGATATTCATAATGGATTATTGATCGTATTGAAGATGTTTTGTTGGTTTGAAACACTTCTTGGGGTTTTGATGTTGGTATTATTGAGGTTTGGTTATAAACAATCGAAGTTTGGCCACAAAGTGTTCGATATAATGCCCCAATGAACTTGGTTTAATCGTATCGACGTTTTGAGTTCGTTATATTCGTGTTTGAATCGTATATTGAACGAATTGTTGGTAATTGTATTATTCAAGGTTGTTCGAGCAACCGATATCTCAATTAGGACGTTATTCGTGGAAGTTTTATTCTTTTCAACGAACCGAGGCAAGTACTCTAATTAGAATTGTTTATATTATGACAGCTATGATGTGATTGTATTGTGTAAATGTGTTGTGATTATATGTCCACCATGCATTGATCCGACGGGAATCATCATGGGAATCTATAGCTGTGTGTGCTGGATCGTTGGATAGGTAGTTCCACCATGTGTTGGTCCGATGGGATCATCATGGGAATCTATAGCTGTGTGCGCTGGATCGTTGGAATACCATCAGTATGTTGGAAACTGTTATGATATGATATGTGTTTTTGATATTTTCTCGTTGGAGAAACTTGTTACGATATAATTGTTGATTGTATCACTGTTGTATGATTATTGTACTTGTACTAGTATCGTTGTGCTAACCCCTGCGGCGGTGAACATTTGTTTGTGTTCAGGATCCAGGAGAGTGGGGAAACAACCACTGGAGCTGCATGACGACGAGGGTGCAGAGTGATGTTCCGTAGGGTTTTATTATGCATTGTTTGTTGGTTATTTCAATAAGTACTCGATTGCGTCGTCAGTTTAAGACGTTTGGATTTTGGTGATGTATTAATAACCCTTCATTGGATAATTATAATCTCGGTATTGAACAAGACTGTTGTATTTTATTTCAGTAATTTCATAAGTTGGTATTTGTTATTGTCATTTCGCTTCTTCAGCCTTGTAAATTCTTACGTAAAGGATTTACGGCGCTGTAATATTCCTGAATATATCGGGGGTGTTACATCGGGGGTGTTACAGAATATGGTATCAGAGCTAAGATTATGGATATCTTGGCCATTGGGTTAAAATAGGGGTCGTATACGTCTTTTGAGGTAACCGGCCGTGAATAACATCACTGTACTGCCTACGTCTTCGTGCGAACGGTGGTTGTAAGTTCCTAAACTCTATCTCGTCCTTTTCATGTTGTCTCTTTATACTTGAACATTAGAATGATATTATTTCCTGTATATTGAGTATTGATGCTTACAGTATATTGAGAGGTGGATGTGGACGTGGTTGCGGTCGCGGACGCGGACGAAGGAATGCCGAAAGAGAAGCTTCGCCTTCTAATCAGGCCACCCACAGCTCAGGCGAGCCACAAAGATCTATTAATAATGAATCAGAACCTGCTGTGCCCGAAATCCTTCATCAGGTGGTGAACCAGATGATTCAGTTCGCCCAGGTCGTGGACTGAATGCAGGTGGCGGTGGGATTACAGCAGGGAGATAGACAGCAAGGGATCCCAAACATGGGAAACCGAGGCGAACGATGGCTGCAAGAGGTGGCAAAGATGCAACCACCCAAATTCGACGGCTTTTCTGAGACTCCCACATGGGACCATTGGTTGAAGTAATTGGAGAAAATTTTTGCCGGAATTCATTGCCCAGGGCAATAGGAGAGCCTCTATTGCTCAAGACTTTACGATAGGGAAGCATCCGAGTGGTGGGAAGCCATCCGGCTGTAGACCATGATGCTTTGGGACAATTTAAATTGATGATGGAAGCTCAGTACTGCCCTCCTCCTGTGAGGGAAGCCAAAGTTCGGGTGTTTTTCTCCGCTCAGCCTTCAGATGTGCCAGTATCTCAGGCAATTAAGACGTTTAACCAGTAGCTGGCATTTGTTCGACATTTGGTCAGAACAGATGCAGAAATGATGATCCATTTTGATATGAGAATGAAACCAGAAATCCAGAGGTACATGTCCGGTTTTGAATGTACCACTCTTTGTCAATACCAGGATAAAGCATTGGCGTATGAAATCAAGGAAGCAGTAATGGAGAAGTTGGCAGAGTCCAAGAAGCAGAAAGTCTCCGGTAGTTTCACGGAGCATAAGAGTAGTGGGCCCCGCAAGGCCCAATCATCCTTTCATTCTTTCAAGAAACCTCCGCACCCATCTAAGAGCGGAAGGAACTTCGGAGCAGCATCAACCATGATGGATGTCACCAGGAAATGCTTTAATTGTGCCCAGACGGGGCACTATCGACGGAATTGCCCCCTACCTGCCGTGACTTGTTTTGATTGTGGTCGAGAGGGACATCGTGCGGTGTTCTGTGAAGATGCTGCAAAGTCTTTTAGAGCCCGTACACCACAGCTAGTTCAGAAGGAAGACAGTATCCAACAGACGCAGCAAAGTGTTCAGATGCCTCAAAATTTTGGCCGCGGACGAGGCAGAGGACAGTGGGACCGAAAGGGTACATCGAGTGCCGGATCTGTTCCCCCACGTCTGTACGAGATGAGGAGAACAGATGATCAGGATGCTTCTATCACATCAGGTACTGTTCAGATCCTTTCCCAGCCAGTTAGCGTTTTATTCGATACAGGAGCTAAGCATTCATTTATATCCCTGTCTTGTGTAAATCGTTTGAATATTTTTGGTTTTCATAATTGTGAACCTTACGTTGTTGGTTTACCGAGTGGATAGAGGATTGTTGGAAACTTAGAAACTAGAGATTTCCCTATATTATTTGGAGGCAGAGAGTGGCTCTCAAATCTGATTGTGATAGAAATGCAAGGAGACGACCTGATACTCGGAGACGATTGGCTTAATCGTTATGGATCTATTGTAAACTACCGAAAGAGGAATATCTCGCTGATCGCTGACGATGGTTCCGAAATACTATTTGAAGGATGGAAACCAGAGAGCTCAGGAAAGTTGATCAAGGCGATGAAAGCTGTCAAATTGTTGAAATAGGGTTGTATGGCATACTGGTGCTATGCAATGAAGAAAGAAGACGAAATTGTGGAACTTTCATCCATTCCTATTGTGAACGAATTTCTGGATGTATTTACTGACGAATTGCCTGGACTACCTCCACAACGGGATGTGGAATTCACCATCGAGCTGGAACCAGGAGCTACACCAATTTCAAAGGCGTCGTATCGTATGGCACCGACTGAAATATACGAGTTAAAGGCTATATCCAGCCGAGCATTTCGCCCTGGGGTGCACCAGTTCTTTTTGTCCAAAAGAAGGATGGATCGCTTCGACTATGTATTGACTATCGAGAACTGAACAAGATAACGATTAAGAATAAATATCCGTTGCCACAGATTGATGATTTGTTTGAGCAGTTGCAAGGAGCAACAGTATTTTCTAAAATCGACCTGAGATCAGGATATCATCAGCTCAGGATTAAGAAATCTAATGTTCCGAAATCAGCGTTCAGAACTCCCTACGGACACTATGAGTTTGTAGTGATGCTGTTTGGTCTCACTAATGCACCTGCTGTGTTCATGCAATTTATGAACCGAGTGTTCATCGAATATTTGGATAAATTTGTGGTTGTATTCATTGATGACATTCTGGTGTATTCTAGGAGCCTGGAAGAGCATGCACAACATTTACGGATTGTGTTAGACCTATTGAGAAATGAACAATTGTACGCCAAACATTCTAAGTATGAATTCTGGCTAAAGGAAGTAATGTTCCTCAGCCATTGGTATCAGCATAAGGAGTTCGAGTAGATCCTCAAAAGATCGAAGCAGTTATGGATTGGAAGCCTCCAAAGAACGTGGAAGAAATCCGGAGTTTCTTAGGACTTGCTGGGTATTATCGTCGGTTCGTGGAGGGGTTTTCCAAAATTACCCGCCCACTTACTCGACTACTGCAGAAAACTCAAAAGTCTGAGTGGAACGAGTTGTTCCAGAATAGCTTCAATGAATTGAAGAAGAGATTGACGACGAAACCGATTTTAGCACTCACACGGGGAACTGGAGGATTTATAGTTTACAGTGATGCTTCGAACCAAGGACTTGGGTGCGTGTTGATGCAGAATGATAAGTTGATCGCTTATGCATCACGACAGCTGAAACCTTATGAAGTGAATTACCCAATGCATGATTTAGAGCTGGCAGCAGTAGTTTTTGCTTTGAAAATCTGGAGACATTACCTGTATGGGACTCACTGTCACATCTTTACGGATCATAAGAGTCTCAAATACATTTTCAGTTAGAAAGAGTTGAACATGCGGCAAAGGAGATGGCTGGAACTTATTAAGGACTATGACTTGGAGATTCTTTACCATCCAGGCAAAGCAAATGTAGTGGCCGATGCACTTAGCCGCAAGCCTGTTTCTATTCAGATGCTGGAGACTCTGACCTCCCAACTCAGCATTCAAGGAGAGATGATTCGAGAAGGAATTGAAGTATGGTTACAAAGAGTCCAAGGACAACTGTGCGTGATGGAAATAACTTCATCATTAACCGAAGAAATCAAATCTAAGCAAGTAGATGATCCTCTGATGATTTGGTTGCGTGATGAAGTGATCAAGGGAAAGGCCCCCAGATTCGTAATTCATGATGATGGAGTTTTGAGATTTCAGAACCGACTTTGTGTTCTCGATGTCTATGTTCTGAAACAGATGATTATGAAGGAAGCTCACAGCACACCCTATTCTATCTACCCGAGCACCAGTAAGATGTATAAGGACCTGAAACAGAACTTTTGGTGGGGCAACATGAATAAAGATGTAGCAAAGTATGTCTCGAAGTGTTTGACTTATCAGCAGGTTAAGATCGAGCATCAATGACCTGCCGGGATGCTGAAGCCACTCCCAATTCTTGAATGGAAGTGGGAGGACATATCGATGGACTTTATCACTAGTATGCCGAAAACCAAGACAGGAATGAACATGATTTGGGTGATAGATGATCGTTTAACCAAATCAGCTCATTTTCAAGGCATTAAGGACACTTGGGGACCCGAAAGGTTGGCACGAGTGTTTATTTCAGAGATAGTTCGATTGCATGGTACGCCGAAGACCATAATTTCTGATCAAGACGTCCGTTTTGTGTCTCATTTTTGGAAAGCAGTTCATAAGGACTTGGGGACCGAATTGAACTTCAGCACATCTTATCACCCGCAGAAAGATGGACAATCCGAGAGGACTATTCAAACGGTGGAATACATGCTGAGGGCCTGTGCCTTAGATTGGTCAAATGATTGGGAAATTCATCTGCCGTTGATTGAATTCACCTACAACAATAGTTGGCATGCTACCATTAAAATGGCACCGTTTGAGGCATTATACGGGAGAAGGTGTAGGTCACCCCTATGTTGGGATGATTCATCAGACTTAATCGGGACGGAACCAGAATTGATAGTGCAGACACGAGAAAAGATAGGCTTGATTCGCGAAAGTCTGCTGACCGCCCAGAGTCGATAGAAACCTTACGCAGACGTACGCCGTCGCCCATTGGAGTTCAGTACTGGAGATCACGTACTTTTAAAGGTTTCTCCTACTCGAGGAATCTTTTGTTTCGGAAGAAAGGGGAAGTTGAGTCCAAGATATATCGGACCGTTCGAAATTCTTGAGAGAGTTGGGGAATTGGCATAGAGATTGGCATTACCTCCGTCATTGAGCCATGTTCATAACGTGTTCCACGTATCCCAGCTGTGGAAGTATATACCCGACCCTAGTCATGTCATTGATTTCGACGAGATCGGAGTCTCTCAGGATGGCACATTTGAAGAGAGACTGATCAGGATACTCGAGAGTCGAGTTAAGCAATTGAGGAACAAACTGATCGCTTTGATCAAGGTTCAGTGGTCACGCCATGGAGTGGAAGAAGCTACTTGGGAAATGGAAGATATCATGAGGTCCAGATATCCAGAGTTATTTATGTCTTGAGTTTCGGGATGAAACTCCTTTTTAGTAGGAGAGTATGTAATATCCGTATTTATTATTGTGTATTTCATCTGTTTTGAACCCTGTATTATTCAGAATTGTGATATCGATAATTGAAGTATGATATTCTCGTATTTGAACCCTTGTATATGAGTATGGCAACATGTAATTTTTCCCATGCAAATACGTGATAACGTACGCTAAAAGGGATATATTAACGTACGTTATCTATTAGAATTAGCGTACGCTACGAATGTAGCGTATCGTGCGTTAACCAGTCAATTATTGAGCTGGGCGGGTAGCACATGCACCAGCCGGACATGGGTCTGGATAAGATTCCCACGGGCGAACATAGACAGATTTGGAGTCAATGCTAGTTAGCGTGCGCTAAGGATATTACGATAGCGTGCGCTAAATAACATACGTACAAAGATGTTATAAAAGGGACAACACCCCATTTTACTTGGTTTCCATTTCCTTCACTCATACTTCGTTCTTGAGAGACCAGAGAGCCTTATATCCTCCTTAAACACACTTAGACCACCTCTACTTGATCATTAAAGATTGGATGTCACTTGTGATTGATCATTGAAGTGGAGAAGCACCTTGGATTGGCATACAAACAACCGGAGTTGGATTCTACCTTTTTAACTTGGTGTTTTCTGCATCTTAAGGTATGTTAATTTTATCCAGCCTTAAATTCGTGTTCTTAAGAATAAGATGACCAAGATATTGAGTTCCATTGATGAATTATTCAAACAAACATCATGTTTAGAAATCGGAATGATTATGCTTATGATATCGTCATTGAAAACATCGTAGTTGGAATCTTACATCAAATGATCAGAGGAATATTCTGAGATTGATTATCCGAATGATTAACGTTGTCATATTGATCGTAAACTTGGAGTTGATATCACTTTTGTTATAAGGACTTAAGAAAGAATCATCTTAGGTTGTATCTTTTCATTTGGGTTTGTTAGTTCACCTTTAAGATGAAGTATGAATGTGATAATGGTAATGGAATCTAGTGCATCGATCTTAAGAACACCGAACTTCACATAAGAATTGTAACCAAGATGGAATATGGTATTGTGATAAGTATGCGTATTCTTGTATCTCGAAGATGTTTGAATCTGTGAGATCATTTGTAATGAGATAAACGTGATATGCATGGGGATAACGTATATTAATCACTGAGGAGTTCGTAAGTTTCATCACCGTTGGAACAGTCATCTGCCCAGAAGTGAAACTGCCATGAACGCTTAGCGTACGCTAAGCTATGTAGATTAATGTACGCTATCGGGCATAAGTTAACGTATGCTACGCTTGGAACGTAACGTGCATTATATCATCAGACGAGTCAATCGGCTGATCAGTGAGGTACTGACAGTGTATGGTTAGCATACGCTAGACTTCGTATAATTGCGTGCGCTAACGAGTAGCCTTAACATACACTACATAGGATACGTAGCGTGCGTTAAGCAAGACAGGCAGATTCCGTTTTATGAACTTTCGACCGTAATTTGGATTGTTAGATGTTCGTACGACGTGAGATGAACTCTATATTATTTATTTTGTTTAAGGTTCGAGCTTGCTACATGATTGATCGAAGGGGCGACCTTCAAGTGTTTTGTTTTTCATGGAACTAATATCCTTGTCTTCGAATCAAGGCAAGTACCTTAATTGTTTTACATATTGATGTTATACATATTGTCGTGCATATATGTCCACCTCGTGTTGGTCTGACGGGATCATCAGGGGATCTATGCTAGCGTGCGCTGGATCATCAGACGGGTTTTTCCACCATGGGTTGGTCTGACGGGATCATCGTGGGTTCCAGGCAGTGAACGCTGGATCGTTGGAATTACCATGTGTATGTAGTGATATCATGTTGTGATTATCATTTGTGTATGTTATTTATGAGTTTCTCGCAGGAGAAGACTCGTTGGTATTTTGTCATTTACGCTATTATTATTCTTCGTGAGATGTTGAATAATATGTTGTGGTACATGTACTACCATAGTTGTGCTAACCTCTTAGGGGGTGAACATTTATTTATGTTCAGGATCCAAGAGAGCGGGGAAACAACCACTGGAGCTGTATGATGACAAGGGTGCAGAGTGATGTTTCGGTCGGGTTTATTATCTGTTGTTGGACATTTTAATAAGTACTCGAGTACGTCGTAATTTGTGATGTTTGGATTTCAGTGGTGTATTAATATTCTTCATTTGGATATTTGTATTTTCGGTATTGAACCAGACCTGTCGTATTGTATTTTAGTGATTTCATAATTTGGTATCTGTCATTGTCTTTTCATTTATTAATCCTTGTAAATTCTAATGTAAAGGATTTACGGCGCTGTATTATTCCTGAATATATCGGGGGTGTTACATATAATATATATCTCTCAATGTATCTTGAATTTTCTCCAAGAAAACTCAAGAACAAGATGAAGACAATTGAGAAAACTATTTTTTCTCTCTCTCTCTATTAACTCACGTATGGAATGGTTTTAGGAGAAGTGTTGTCTTCCTTTATTATACTTAATATCTCCTCCACAATCAAGATCAAATCACCTATATAGATAAATAATGTGATCTTGTCCCCTTTGAATCACTTAAGTCATCCACCAACATGTGGAGACAATGACCAAAGGAAAGGGGGAGGAAAAAAGGGCGGCCATCTAGAAGGAGCTGGACAAGTTCGGTCCGTTTCGAACTCCCGTGAGTCCAAACAGATAAACTCTGATTCAGTCCCGATGTATTTATACCGATTAATTACTCCAATTAATTAATCATATCAAATACATAATGACATAATTAATTTCTCCAAGAAATAATTATATTCATAAATTAAATTAGGCCGTAAATTAATTTATCCAATAAATCAATTTAGACATCCAATGTCCCAAATTAGATATCCAATATCTAATATTCATAATGAGAGATTAAGTTCGATTCATTCCGTCGTCAATCCTATTGCGCGACTCGATAGGTTCCTCTCAGTCAGCAATGGGAGGAACCAAAGAGTAGTAGCACCACCTAGCCAGCCTAGCGGCCTACACAGTACCCCAACTGAGAACGAATGATTGGGATCATTCAAGAAACATTATGTTGTGAATACCAGTATATGTATAAACCCTTCTTTCAAATGTCCCAATCAAGTTATAGGGTCACGGTCAGTCAAAACCTATCTGTACTTGACTCTATGCATGCGTTAATGCAAATCGAGATCATTGAGCTCTCGTGTATCCAATACAACTAGCTCCAATGCTTTGGCCAAAGACTTATGATCTTATCTGCCAATAACCGCATAGGACATATAACCCGCTCACTAACGGGAGAAAGAATTCTATCTTGCTATTCAGTAGGACATGTTACTTGCCCGTTAAGATGCACGTCGAGGTTGACCCCCACCTCCCGGTTTATAGGGTCGAACTACTCTAATGAAAATCTTAACGTCACAAGCACATCCCTACTAAATCCTCAAGTCGAAGGTTCACGAATGCCTATCACAACCTTTCGATTCCGTCATTGACTGTCCCGGAGTGAAATCCATGTGACGAATCGAGGGTGAGTCGGTTCGAGTATACTAATCCAATTAGCATACCTATAACGTGTGCTCCCACTAACCATTAGTGTTCGACAGGCACTCTCCATGTCAAAGAACACGTCATACAAGTCTTCACATAAACTTAATGCCCAATCAAGTTTCATCGACTTGCGAACGATTAAGTATTTGAGCTATAAACCTTTCCAGTGCCAACCCCTTATCTAATAAGGAGTGGAACGTTTTGCTTTCAAATACATGGACTAGTTTCTATATGTATATTTACGAGTTAGGAATGCCAGTAACTGCCAGTAAATAAAGAAACATCCATTGCCTTATATTAATGATTTAAATAATTACAAGTACAATGCCCTCACTCAACATCCTCTGAGTGGCATTCGAGGGCATACTCCTAACAATATCAACAAGATGCGTACGAATCATGAGAAACCTTAAGAGATAAGGTCAGAATATCTGTACCTTATTCAACAGCAAAAGTAAACAAAGATAGATGTATCACAAGATACAGGATCACTCCCACTTCACGGAAGCTATACGGATCAATAACCAAGTATTACTGTAAGTCCAAATGAATTAGGTTACTCATTTTAGTAATATAATAGGCTTTGAGTGTGTAATCACCCTTTTAAGAAAACTCAGCTTTTAGTATCAAAACATGTATCGCGTTTCCGTATTTTTAAAGTATACTTGTACACCTCCTATAGCCTTAGCAAAATTACCCCATGTAGGTACAAATGTTTTCTACTTTGTGTAATTTTTGTAGAATTTCCAGGTAGTATAACTATAGAAACTAAACTCCTTATCAAAACTAGTCTAGATTTGGTGACACATCTGAGACTCAAAAAGCAAGCAATTAAGAGATCATGATGTGCTACTCTAAAAATTCCACCAAAAATCGCAGAGGCCAAACATATCCTATATTTAAGCTCTGTCCAATTTGAGTTAATGATTCCTTACTGATTTCAAAACAAAATCATAAACCAATGTTGAAATTCGGATTACTAATTGACAGATTTGACACTTGAACTTGTAAAATCAGAAAAGACATTCTCCCGACTTCGAAAAATTACAAGACTTACATATTCAGAAAGTACTTTTCCAGAACTTGATTTTAGACTCAAGAATCACCCAAAAACACGTTGGTATCCTTGAAATGGACCCCTTTCAATATGACCCAAAAACTTGACAGCATACCTGGAGATAAATTCAATACAACTCTAACCCTTATTAGCCTTTTAACCTTTTGATCAGCTTTTATCTATGAACAGGTCACAACTTGACGAATTTTTGAACCACATCAGAGCTCAAAGGTAAAATTCAAAATAATTCACACAGGTACTTAAATGTCTTTAGAACCCACATGAATTTTTCCAGAATTTATTAGTTAGTCCAACCCCACACGAAAAATACTCAAACCCAGACTATTTAGAAAACCGACCTGCAGTTGTACCCAAAAAGTATCCGCCTCAACGACCTACCAAAACATCGAGGAAAAATTCCCAAAAATTCATGGTATTACTAATCATATAGAAGTTACATAAGGGAGAGTTTCATGGCCCAAATCATTATAGTTTTTGGATAAAAAATCGACAAAGTGGACTGATTTCAGACTCCCGAAATTCAGATTCAACACTTAATCACACAAAAATAAAAAATATGACCAAAACAACTCGAAATCACTCCAAACCAATTGTATAACTTAACTAAGACATAAAATTAGGTTCTCATCAAAATAAAATGAATTAAATCAGTATATATCATGACCTATCTCGTTCACAAATTCTGGTATACAAGCTGACTTAATTCTAGAATTCATTTAAGCCATCATATAATGTGTTTAATCATACCAACGCATCCGAGACCTTCACTATACCACCAAGCCTTCATTTGTGCACGCCTTTATGGTCGAATAATAGTGGGATAAAATAGCTAGGCTCCTTTTAGTATTTTTAGGGTTTTATGTGTTTTGTGTAGTGTTGTTTTTGTGTTGGATGCAGAAAAAGAAAAAGGGAGGCTGAATATAGAGAGGCGTGTGGTTTGATTTTGGAAACAAATAAATGCTGAATATTGTATGTCGTGATTTGAGGATGACTAGGGATAGTGATTGCCGATTTTTTTAGGGAGGTGATTAGGAGATCAATTCAATCTCAATTAAAACAAAATTAGATCGGCCCATATGACATTTTAAACGTGTGATGTAGTTTATATACTAAGAAATATTAATTTAACTTTATCATAAGTTTTCTTAATCGTTTAATTGTACATCGATCACGTATTAAGGTTTCAAATACTTAGGTTATAATATAATGTAATGTCTTTTTTTTCCGTCTTTTCATAAGTTCGAATTTAGAGGGTATTTTGGGTATTAAATAAGTTTAAAAATTTCGGGTTTTACAATTCTTCCCCACTAAAAAGAAATTTTTTCCGTAAAATTGAAATGAGAACGGAAATGAAGACATACCGGACTACGAAAAGAAATGAGGATAACTGGTTCGCATCGATTCCTCGGTCTCCCAGGTCGCTTCACCCTCTGTGTGATTCTTCCAAAGAATCTTAACAAATGGAATGACTTTGTTTCTCATGCCTCGATCTTGTCGATCCAAAATAGCTTCGGGTTCTTCCAGAAGAGACATATCAGGTTGAATCTGATCAAACGGATAAGATGCCATATGCAAAGGATGATAATTGTATCCCCTCAGCAGAGATACATGGAAGACATTATGAACATGTGATAACTGAGGAGGTAGAGCCAAACGATAAGAAACCACCCCAATACGTTCAAGAATCTCGAACGGTCCAATGAATCGAGGACTAAGCTTCCCTTTGATTCCAAAACGTTTCACACCTCTGAACGGCGATACTTTTAGAAATACATGATCCCCAACCTGAAACTCCAAGTCACGTCGACGCTTATCAGCATAACTCTTCTGTCGAGTGCGAGCCTCTTTCAGCTTCTCCTTGGCCACAGCCACTTTCTCATTAGTGATCTCAATAATCTCCGGCCCCTCAATCAAATGTTCACCTACCTCATCCCAACAAATAGGTGCTCTACATTTCCTCCCGTACATAAGCTCATAAGGTGCTGCCTTGATGCTGGCATGCCAACTATTGTTGTAGGCAAACTCCACCAAGCACAAGTATTCATCCTAACTTCCTGTCCACTCTAATGCACACGCCCTTAACATGTCTTCTAGAGTCTGAATGGTTCTTTATGACTGACCATCTGTCTGTGGATGAAAAGCCGTACTAAACTTAAGGCGAGTACCACAAGTTTTATGTAGGCCTTTCCAAAAACGAGAAGTAAACCGCGGATCTCTGTCTGACCTGATAGATGTCGGAGTACCATGAAGTCTAACAATCTCCTGCTAAAAAATTTCCGCCAATCTACTAACACGATAATCCATATGAATAGGTAAGAAATGGGCAGACTTGGTTAGCCGATCGAAGACTACCCAAATTGCATCATGTCTTTTCCGAGTAAGAGGCAAACCAGTAACAAAGTCCATGGAAATCTCATCCCACTTCCAAGTAGGAATATCTAACGGTTGTAGCAAACTACTAGCCCCCTGATGTTCAATTTTGACCTGCTGGCAAGTCATACATCTGGCAACATACAACGCTACATCCCATTTCATGCCGCTCCACCAAAAGTGTTGCTTAAGATCCCTGTACATCTTGGTAGAACCAGGATGGATAGTGAATGGGGAACTATGGGCCTCAGATAACATGGCCTCACGCAAATCAGGATCATTAGGAACACAAAGCTGATCTTCAAACCATACCACGCCAGAGTCATCTACTCTGAACTCCAATTGCTTACCCTCTTCAACATTCTGAACCACAGACCAAAGTTCACCATCATCCTTTTGAGCTTCCTTAATCCGTAGTATAATATTGGATTCGACCTTCATACTAGCCCAATATCCGTCATAACCTCGTACACAAAGTTCAACGTCCAATATCTCCAGATCATTAAGGATTCGACGTTCAATCTCAAGGCTCGCTATCATACCAGATTTCCGGCTAAGTGCATCAGCAACAACATTAGCTTTGCCCGGATGGTATTGAATGTTCGTGTCATAATCTTTGAGAAGTTCTAACCATCGCCTCTGTCTCATATTAAGTTCCTTCTGTGTGAAGATATATTTGAGACTCTTTTGGTCAGTAAAGATGTCACACGACTCGCCATACAAATAGTGTCTCCAAATCTTCAATGCAAACACAACAGCCGCCAATTCCAAATCATGGGTTGGGTAGTTTACCTCATAAGGTTTTAATTACCTCGAAGCATAAGCAATTACCTTGCCATGTTGCATAAGAACACAGCCTAAACCTTTCTTTGAGGCGTCACTATATATCTGATATCTGCCAGAACCAGATGGAAGTGTCAAAATAGGAGCAGACACCAACCTCTGTTTTAGCTCCTCAAAACACTCTTCTTGCTCCTCCGCCCAAACAAATTTCTCGCCCTTCCTCATGAGTTTCGTAATTGGTAAAGCTTAACGCAGGAAACCTTCAACAAACTGTCGGTAGTAGCCAGCAAGCCCCAGAAAACTCCTAACCTCAGTCACAGTAGTAGGTCTCAGCCATTTTGTGATAGCCTCAACCTTACCTGGATCCATGGTGATACCATTAGTTGATACAATGTGATCTAAAAATGCAACCTGATTTAGCCAGAACTCGCACTTAGAAAACTTGGCATATAACTTCTATTTCCGAAGAGTTTCCAAGAAAATATGAAGATGATGTTCATGTTCTCCTTCAGTCTTAGAATAAACAAGGATTTCGTCAACGAATACGATAACGAACTTGTCAAGATACTCGTGGAATACGCGATTCATCAGGTCCATGAAAACAGCAGGGGGATTAGTCAAACCAAAGGGCATAACCAAAAACTCGTAGTGACCATATCGGGTACGGAATGCGGTCTTAGGAACATCTCGCTCCTTCACACGTAATTGGTGATAACCGAACCTCAAACCAATTTTCGAAAAGAATTTAGCCCCTTGAAACTGATCAAACAAATCATCGATACGTGGAAGAGGATAACGATTACGGATAGTAATACGGTTAAGTTCACGATAGTCGATACAGAGTCGCATACTTCCATCCTTCTTCGTAACAAATAAAATAGGTGCACCCCAAGGAGAAACACTAGGTCGGATGAAACCATTCTCCAAGAGTTCCTGTAACTGTTCCTTCAACTCCTTCAATTTGATGGGTGCCATACGGTACAGAGCTTTGGAAATAGGTTCATCACCTGGGAACAACTCAATGCCAAACTCAACTTCCCTAGCAGGAGGTATCGTCGGGGAAAACGTCGGGAAACTCTCGTACCACAGGAAGACTTTAAATACTAGGACTCTTCAAAGATGTATATTTAATAGAAGCCAGAAAACCTTGGCAACCATGGGAAATCAAAGTTTGTGCCTTCAGAGCAGAAATAATTTTAGCAGATTTAAGAGGTTGAGAGACATGATAAATAAAATCAGGCTGATGCAAATCGTTGAAGATCACATTTCTGGCATGGCAATCAATGGTAGCTCTATGCGAAGCCAACCAATCCATGCCCAAAATCACATCAAAATCGATCATATCAATAGGGAGCAAATTCGCCGGACGAATGCGGTCATCCAACCGTAAGGGACAATTTACATATTCATGTTCAATGAGTACATGGGTTTTCATTGGTGTTGAGATGGATAAACGATTAGTTAGTGGTGTTGGGGTCATATTAAGCTTCTTGGCAAACGAAATAGATATTATGGAATGTGTGGCATCGGTATCAAATAATGCAAAAACAGTGCGATCTCCAATGTAAAGAATGCCGGTAATAGTACCTGATGAGTTTGCTACCTGATCACGAGTCGTAGCATAAACACAACCCATAGTAGGAGCTGGCTTAGTGGAGTTCACTGATGCAATCCGTTTCTCCTGGGGACAATCCCTCACCTTGTGATTAGTGGACCCGCAAGTGAAACATCCTCCAGTAGCTTTGTGACAAATGCCCGGGTGAGGCTTTCCACAAGTAGCATAGAGAGGTGGAGGAGGTAAAGTCTCAGTAGGCCTCCTCTGACCCAAAGAACCTGAAGAACTACCCTGCTGAGAACCCCGAGTCGACTGATCCCTGTACTGACGCTGGTTGTTGTTGCCATGACCCTGACGGTCATTCCCATTCCTACCAGTAACCCTCTGATCCTGACCCTTGTACTCCTATCACCTCTGATCAAAACCCCGATCCTGACGACCCCTGTGCTCAACACCCTGGTCCTGACGACCCCTATGCTCATGACCCTGGTCCTGACGACCCCTGTAGTTAATACGATCACCATCCCTGTCCCTCTTATTCGAACCCATATCAGCATGAAGTAACTTAATATTGCGGGCCACGTCCTCTACTAGTGCAACATCGGTGTAATCAGTATTCACAATCCGGTCTAATATCCACTTCTTCAGCCCTCACTTAAAGTACCTAGCCTGCCTATGAGCATGACCCGTAATCGGTCCAACAAAACTAGCTAACCTCAGAAACCTATGCATGTACTCTCCAGACGATTCCCGATCCAACTGATGTATAGCCCCATACTCGTGTTCATACCTTTGCTGCTCAGAGAAAGGAAAATACTGCTTATAGAAGATGTCACGGAAAGTATTCCATGCACAAGTGTCAGCAAAATTCTCTCCCTTAGCTAGAACATACGCCTTCCACCAATTCAACGCATCACCTTCCAACTTAAAGGTAGCCAAACGCGTCTTGAACTCATCACCACAACCCAAGACCTTGAACAACATCTCCATATGTGTGATCCAATCTTCTGCCTCCGTGGGGGTGGCAGCAGATCGGAAAGAAAGAGGCTTAAGCTTGGTGAACTTCTCAATCCAACCATGCATCCCGATAGGTGGAGCACTACCACCCGACGAACCAGCACCATTTCTGATGTCATCGATGATTCTAGTCCTCAATTCTACAGAGAGATTCGGGAGAGCATTAGCCAAAGCAGCGGCTATCATAGCCTCGAAGTCAGGGATATCATCCCTATTAGGATTTCTATGTGTATTCACCATCTTAATGATCATAAAAACGATTAGTAAGGTCAATTAAAGATGAAGTATGAAAGGGAAATACGCAGAAGGAAACCTAATGTCTACCCAAATCCTCACAGGTCATAGCCTAAGCTCTACAGGTCGAACCTAAAGCTCCTATACCATAATTGTAACCCCAACCCGACAAGGGTAGAACCATCACATTATGGTGACATATCAAAGCATACAAAAAGAACATAATGAACAACGGAAGTCTTAAATATAAATAATCAAAAGGAGTTAAGTCAAAATGACTTAAACCAACACATAAGTTCAACGAAAGGAAATACTCCAAAGGGATGAATAACAAATCATCCAAGTCTAAACAATGTCATAACAATAGCAAAATAAATCTAAGATGACTAGGGTAAAATCTCCACAAGCTCAACTCTCAACCCCAAAGCAAACTCCAGCTCCTAGCGTAGATACCTGCCGCAGGAAAAGGAAAATGCGGCTGAGCTTAAAAAGCCCAGTGAACATATATATATATATATATATATATATATAAACGAAACCAAAAGATAAGGAACGAACATATAAAGTATGGTGCATTGGGAAAGGCATGAGGTATAAACAAATGGGTATCAAAAGTGAGGAAAGGTCAGTAATCCACCACGAGCCCGAACACAAATCAAATCAAATATCATAGTAACCATGGAGTAGCTAGCTCCTAAACATGTGAAAGACGTGTATTGCATACAAGCATCATTCACCGAACATATCATATCATATCATGTCACATCCAATCAAATACAAATCGAACCTAGGATGCATCCATACGCCCCGAACAATCTTATTGGCCATAACAAATATAGACTGCACATATCATAACAAAATGGGACGGTGTGGAACATCACTCAACCACACTAGAGTCATGCCATTGGTGCATCAATGACACGACCATGTTACCTTCATGGCTAGGAAATGAACTTGGCTCGGGTATCAAACTGAAGGGTTCAAATGTCATATCATATGAAAGTTCATATCAAAGGTTCATATCAAATGTATCATATCAAAGGTTCATAAGTTCATAGCAAAGGTTCATAGCAAAGGATCAAAGCAAAAGTTCATAATCAAAGGTTAACAAATCTAAGGGTGCATAGCAAAGGTTCAAATAGAGCATAAGTCAAAGAAAGCCATTCTAGGAAGGCTCAGATCAAAGGTATCATAATCAAAACTAATATCAACAAGATGCGTACGAATCATGAGAAACCTTAAGAGATAAGGTCAGAATATCTGTATCTTATTCAACAGCAAAAGTAAACAAAGATAGATGGATCACAAAATACAGGATCACTCCCGCTTCACGGAACCTATACGGATCAATAACCAAGTATTACTTTAAGTCCAAATGAATTAGGTTACTAATTTTAGTAATATAATAGGCTTTGAGTGTGTAATCACCCTTTTAAGAAAACTCAGCTTTTAGTATCAAAACATGTATCGTGTTTCCGGATTTTTAAAGTATACTTGTGCACCCCATGGAGCCTTAGCAAAATTATCCTAGGTAGGTATATATGTTTTCTACTTTGTGTAATTTTTGTAGAATTTTTAGATAGTATAACTATAGAACAAAAAATCCTTATCAAAACTAGTCCAGATTCGGTGACAGATCTGAGAGTCAAAAAGCAAGCAATTAAGAGACCATGATGTGCTACTCTAAAAATTCCACCAAAAATCACACAGACCAAACACATCCTATATTTAAGCTCTGTCCAATTTGAGTTAATGATTCCTTAATGATTTCAAAACAAAATCAAAAACCAAGGTTGAAATTCGGATTACTAATTGACAGATTTGACACTTGAACTTGTAAAATCAGAAAAGACATTCTCTCGATCTCTGAAAACTACAAGACTTACATATTCAGAAAGTACTTTTCCAGAACTTGATTTTAAACTCAAGAATAACCCAAAAACACGTTGGTATTTTTAAAATGGACCCCTTTCAATATGATCCAAAAACCTGACAGCATACCTGGAGATAAATTCAATACAACCCTAACCCTTATTAGCCTTTTAACCTTTTTATCAGCTTTTATCTATGAACAGGTCACAACTTGACGAATTTTTGAACCACAACAGAGCTCAAAAGTAAAATTCACAAAAATTCACACAAGTACTTAAATGTCTTTAGAACCCACACGAATTTTCCCAGAATTTATTAGTTAGTCCAACCCCACACGAAAAATACTCAAACCCAGACTATTTAGAAAACCGACCTGCAGTTGTACCCAAAAAGTATCCGCCTCAGCGACCTACCAAACATCCAGAAAAATTCCCAAAAATTCAAGGTATTACTAATCATATAGAAGTTACAAAAGGGAGAGTTTCATGGCCCAACTCATTATAGTTTTTGAATCAAAAATCGGCAAATTGGACTGATTTTAGACTCCCGAATTTCAGATTCAATACTTAATCACACAAAAATCAAAAACATGACCAAAACAACTCGAAATCACTCCAAACCAATTGGAGAACTTAAATAAGACATAAAACTGAGTTTTCCTCAAAAGAAACTGAATTAAATCATTATATATCATGACCTATCTCGTTCACAAATTCAGGTATACAAGCTGTCTTAATTCCAGAATTCATTTAAGCAATCATATAACGTGTTTAATCATACCAACGCACCCGAGACCTTCAATCTACCACCAAGCCTTCCTTTGTGCATGCATTTCTGGTCGAATAATAGTGGGAGAAAATAGCTAGCCTCCATTTAGTATTTTTAGGGTTTTATGTATTTTGTGTAGTGTTGTTTTTGTGTTGGATGCAGAAAAAGAAAAAGGGAGGCTGAATATAGAGAGGCGTGTGGTTTGATTTAGGAAACAAATAAATACTGAATATTGTATGTCATGATTTGAGGATGACTAGGGATAGTGATTGCCGATTTTTTTAGGGAGGTGACTAGGAGATCAATTCAATCTCAATTAAAACAAAATTGGATCGGCCGATATGACATTTTAAACGTGTGATGTAGTTTATATACTAAGAAATGTTAATTTAACTTTATCATAAGTTTTTTTAATCGTTTAATTGTACATCGATTACATATTAAGGTTTCAAATACTTAGGTTATAATATAATGTAATGTCTTAGATTTTTTTCGTCTTTTCATAAGTTCGTTTTAGAGGGTATTTTGGGTATTAAATAATTTTAAATATTTCGGGTTTTATAGGAATGCTGTATGACCCAAGAATACAGTATTCACTTGGATTAACTGTACACTCAGAACAAGTCAGATCTTACTATAGGAAAAAGAAGGCATAAAACCTTCCTAAGCTGATGAGTAATAACCGGGATTTTTGTGCTTGTACAATTTAGGGCTTTGAACCCTAATGTTTGGATTCTGTTGTCACACTGTAGAACTTCCAGAGTTCTATGGTGCTGCGATTATTGGCCTGATGTATGAACTTATCAAGATTATGGTTTCCACCATGTACTGGTTTCAAGACCTCGTTGTATAATCCCATTATCGATAAATATTGAACCATATTCCCCTTGGTAACTCATGATTCCACTCGAACAACCCATTTCCATTTGTGTGTTGTGCTTTGTTTTGGTTTGGACTTGTGTTGTTAACTGAACCGCGTCAATACCGAGAATTATCGTGATGTTAGTAGTTATTCCACATTAGTCAGAATGCTTAGAGGTTGGTCATTCAACCTTATGAAGTTGATTTAATGCTTGAAGATCCTTTCATCGTCTTTCATCATTCCTAAATCCATCTTAGACCTGACAACTGAATTATGACCATTGCTTGAACATGGGCAAGACATGACCAATGATAACATAAGTTATCATATATGTACACCATACACTACGGTTCAACCGACTTAGGATTTCGAGAGTATTCATGTTCCAATCTCGAACCCCCATAACGTACGTTAACCTTCATGAATAATCCTTGCAAATTTCGTTCAAAAATATCATTTAATGGTTTCTGCTTGTGCAATCAATAATTCCAGACGTGTTGGGAGCTTGTGTGTTGTTGCTCGAGCTCAAGACGTGATTCCAAGACGTTTGCGTCATTTCATAATTTTCCCTAACTCTTGGAGCATTCATTTTTTAATTCAGACTCCTCCACTTCGATTCCTCGTGTTTATATGTACGTTTATCGCCTCGATTCATATATCAGATGTTTGCTTAGTCGGTTCATCACATTACGAGGATTGCTACATTCACATATTGTTAGTGGCGTTTTGGGGCGGAGCAAAGTAGTTACCCTTTCTTGTTCGTTCTACCGCTCTTTATTTTAAGTTTTAGGACGAAACTTATTTTAGTGCGGTGCTGGGCGGGCAGGATGCGTTTGGAAGGTTCTCGAGCCTATTAGGAAGGCGGTGGGTGGGACGTGTCTGGAAGGTTCTCGAGCCTGTCTGGAAGGCGTGGGGAGGATGTGTCTGGGAGGTACACGAACCTGTTTGGAAGGCGGTGGGCAGGACGTGTCTGGAAGGTTCTCGGGTCTGTACGGAAGGTGGCGGGCAGATCGTGTCTGGAAGGTTCTCGGGACTATCCGGAAGGCAGTGGGCAGGACCTGTCTGGAAGGTTCTGGGGCATGTCCGGAAGGCAGTGGTCAGGTCTATAAATATGACCGAGCATTTGAGTTTTTCGCGCGTTTTCTCATTCCTCCTTCTTTTCCGCAGTGGGTGCTTCGAGTATGCAAAGACATGGTGTAAGATTATCAATCCACAAAGTTTTGAGTTCATAACATCGATTCAAGCATCCCGTAGTCCCCTCCGATCGACCGAATCAGGGTATCTAAAATCTTAGTTTTAGGAAATTTGGTTGTTTTGAATGATTTGGCCCGTATATTATAAATCATCCCAGATTATTGAAGGATTATCAATAATCTAGTGGTATTCTACTAATTTCATTATTCTTCCATGGTTTAATTATCCGTAATTTGTTGTTTTGTTGAGTTTTAAACCAACGCCTTCAAGGTGTTCGGTAAAATGCCGTAAAAGAAATTCGGGCATTCTACGATGTTTTTCCTTGCGTGGTCGCTGTTGGACTGATGCTAGGATATTAGGGTCGAATTCCCTACAAGGAGCTGGTGTTACACCCTTCTGTTCGTCATCCTCAGCAAGGTCCCGAAGTTTCCGGTTGACCGTGTTCTTCGGAGTATTCATGAGACTTGCCGAGATCGAAACTATGGTGAATCGTCCATCCCATTTTCGTGTCAGTCAAATTTTTCCATTCGCTGGAATTCCAGACAAGTACTTTGATTACATTTGATGTACTTCGTGTGAATGAATATGTGGAAAATGTGATTTCTGTGAAATGTGGTAATTTCAGAAATTGTTCTTTCAGAAAGTGGTAATTTCAGAAAGTGTGACATGTGGTCACTGAGTATGTATGAGCCAAGTAAAACTAGTGAGGGTCCCCTGGGGTATGCTAGACTGCAATTTCTACAGATCACTTGGTTGGGCTATTCAACCTGAGAGGGCCTGAAAACGACTCCAGGTGTGCGTACCTCGCGTGAGGTACGGGGCCAGTATAGCTTGGGAGGTTGTTTCATATTGGTTGTTGTACTATATTCCGGAATATGAGTGATGATGCTATGGTTTTGTTGATTTATTCACTTGTTGTACACGTTCATGAATCATTGTACTTGCACCGGACCACTTTGGGGGTGAAGATATTGTTTGTGTATTCAGGTACAAGTCCTAATGGTGAGCCGGTGCAGGAAAGGCACGAGGATGATGAGAAGCAGTGATGTTCTCTCATGATGCCAAGTCGTGTTAGTTGATCTTGTTTTGGGTAAGTACTCGCGAGTACCATTTTTATTGATGTCATGCCGTGTGTGGGCTTGGGTACCATCTTGAAGTTGTTACCTATTTATTGAGATGGTTTTGACTTTGGTCGTAACCGACCCTGTCAGCCGAGATGCTATGGGTATGTTGTGTTGTCGACATTGCCGGTTGATGTGGGTTATTTTTGGTTTTACGTTCGACCTGAGTGGTCGTTGTATGTGTATAGGTGTGTTAAACATGTCTTGCCTTGTGGATTCCCAAAATGGATCCATAGTGCTGTAACAGTTCCGACCCGGGATGGGGTTGTTACAGTGCTTTCTGCTACTTATGATACGAGCTAGATGGTGGAATTGCAGCGCAAGACCTTTAGCCTTGTCAGGTGATTCCTCTGCCTTCTCTCTTCAATCAATGTCATACTCAAAATCCTTGAGTTCTGATAAGAGATCAGAAGTACATAATTCATTCAGGTTAGGGGACACACATAGATGTGGTCTTAATGTCCCGCTGAGAAAGGAGAGATTCAAGTATTTCAAGGTTTTTATCCTTATGGGAGTACTCTTTGCCCAGAGCTTGAAATTCACCAACAATGGCAGTGAACTTGAAGTCAAGATCTCATTTCGAAAGACTCAAATTATTGAGTGAGTTTGGAAATTTTGTTTTCTTTCTAGAGCTCAATACCCTTGCATATCTTCTTCATTTTATCCCAGATAGCTTTCACTGTCTTACAACATTTTACCTTTGAGAATGTGCCTTTGTTAAGAGTGAGAAATAGCGCATTCTTTGTTATGCTGTCCATGATTGCACACTTCCATTCGTAAGTAGTCCACTGATCGCGTGGCTTCCCAGCATCTCTGAATGGGGTTGACCTTCTATTCTGGTCGATGGATTGACCTTCATTATGGTGATAGGTCCTTCCTATATCACAAAGAGCATCTCTTCGTGCATGGCATCAATATGTGACTCACTTCTAATTCCCCAGTCATCAAGTTTGTTAATCGAGAATATTGGAACTTTATTAATCATAGAGGAATCCATGTAGAGAGATAAGAGATGATTTCGAAAGACAAAAATATGCAGTTCCAAAAGCTAGTGATTATGGTTCTAGTTCAAGTTAAAAATCGATTGATTCTTTGTAAAACCAGCCATTCCGAAACCACTTTTTGGTCATTGTATACTTATATGACAACTTGGGGGGGTGAATAATCTCTACCATTTCACGAAGATTTTACATATCAAAAGTATGTAAGTGAGTTGTTGTAAGTACAACAACTGTAAGTACTCCTGTGAGCTTGGTGCTTATAGGATTTTATTATAATACCCGGGATTTTCATTTCCGGTTGATTGATTTTTTTGACTGTTTAGTGGATTGTGTGTTGTTTGTGCCTTTATGATCGTGTGTCATGCATGAACACGTGTTTGGATTCTACTCAGATTATATTGTGCTTGTCACCCCGTTGGTAGTATTGTTGTTATGTTGAGTTTCGGTGCGATCTCATTGCCTGTGCAGTAGGAACTAGCGCACGCTATGGGCTAGGGATAGCGTGCGCTACTTGAGATTGTTAGCGCATGCTAAGGCTCCATTGGCGCATGTTATCATAGGTTTCAGAAGTGAGTCAGAAACTACTGCCCTCGACTGGGAGTTCGATAGCACACACTACGTAGTAGTGTAGTGCGCGCTAATTTCATAAGTTAGTGCACGCTATTGGAATAATAGTGCACGCTAACTTGTTGGTCACGTTCAGTCCAGAAGCTACTGGACTGAGATGTTTGGGTAGAACGTGCTTCGATAGCGCACGCTAATTCAGATGATTAGAGCACGCTAAGCTGTCCAGTATATATACTGGACAGCAGACGAGAATTCTCATTTTCCCTTCATTTCTTCTTCTCTCTGCAGGTTTGAGACGAGGGTGACTAGGGTTTGGAATTTTGGCCGATTTTTGCTCCATCCAAGGTGTTTTGGAGAATCCTATGTGGTTATAACATCATCTAATCCGTTGTTCTTCATCGGATCGAGGTAATTCCTTGATTTTTTCTTTGAGTTGACTTTTTGGAGATTTGTTCTTGATTTCGATCCTAGTCTGATTTTGATGAATCAGTTGGTGTTGTACGATGTTATTAATTGTGTCCTATGGATTATATATCTATATTTCGAGTTTGTTTAACTCGATTGACGATTTGAATGTTCTCGGAAATTATTGAACATTTAATGTCCGATTAAATGTCCGAATGAGTTTTCCTTCGATAGGTTGATGTGATTTCCAATGTTGTTGGTCTTGATCCTCGTTGTGATTATGTTTTCATTGTTTCCTATGGAAGTTGTAGGGTTTGAGGCATTTCGGTCGAGCCGTGTTCGTCGGAGTATTTGCGTGCCGATTCCGAGGCAAGTATCTTATTTATACAACTTGTAGCTTGTGATTAGAAATCACGTACTAGGATTGTAATGACTTGTTGCCTTCGTAAACATGGTTTGTGTGAATTGATTATGTATCAAGTGTTTTTAAGACTTGTGATGATTATGTTATCTTGGTATATATATTGTTTGTTGTGTTATGTGTGCAGGATTGTAATAACAGTGTTGGTTTGGTTGTGCATATGGTTGCGAAATATATATTGTATATTAATTATGAGTTACGCTAGAGTGCGTGTCGTTGATGATGATGGTTGAATTGTTGAGATTATGTTATATGCGCGTGATGTATGATTTCGTGGGGGTCAATGTGTTTGATTGGCTGTGCTCATTGTTGGAGAAATGTGAATGTGAATGTTATGTGTGGTAATGCTAAGTTCACTCGTGTGGGTTCGATGGGACCTACGAGGATTCATGACAGACGACCATGGGATCGGAACTTAGTATGTGGTGCTGCGGTCCAATCGTGCGGGTCTGACGAGGCCTACAATGATACATGACGGAGGATCATGGGGTCAAGACACAGTACGTCCAACCGTGTGGGCTCGACGGGGCCTACGGTGACTCGTGGCGGTAGATCACGGAGTCGAGGACTGATATTGTGATTGATGTGTTTTGTTAAGACCATACGGGTTGTTGAACCTATGGTGACTCGTGGCGGTATATCATGGAGTCGAGGACTAATCTTTGTGATTGTTGTGTTTGGCTAAGCTATCCAGTATATATACTGGACAGCAGTCGAGAATTCTCATTTTCCCTTCATGTTCTTCTTCTCTCCGCGGGTTTGAGATGAGGGTGACTAGGGTTTGGACTTCTGGCCAATTTTTGCTCCATGCAAGGTGTTTTGGAGAATCATAGGTGGTTATAACATCATCTAATCCATTGTTCTTCGTTGGATCGAGGTAATTCCTTGATTTTTTCTTTGAGTTGACTTTTTGGAGATTTGTTCTTGGTTTTGATCCTAGTCCGATTTTGATGAATCGGTTGGTGTTGTACGATGTTACTAATCGTGTCCTATGGATTATATATCCATATTTCGAGTTTGTTTAACTCGATTGACGATTTGAATGTTCTCGGAAATTATTGAACATTTAATGTCCGATTAAATGTTCGAATGAGTTTTCCTTCGATAGGTTGATGTGATTTCCATTATTGTTGGTCTTGATCCTCGTTGTGATTATGTTTTCATTGTTTCTTATGGAAATTGTAGGGTTTGAGGCATTTCGGTCGAGCCGTGTTCGTCGGAGTATTTGCGTGCTGATTCCGAGGCAAGTATCTTATCTATACGACTTGTAGCTTGTGATTAGAAATCACGTACTAGGATTGTAATGACTTGTTGCCTTCATAAACATGGTTCGTGTGAATTGATTATATATTACGTGTTTTGAAGACCTGTGATGATTATGTTATCTTGGTATATATATACTGTGTGTTGTGTTATGTGTGTAGGATTGTAATAACAGTGTTGGTTTGGTTGTGCATATGGTTGCGAAATATATATTGTATATTGATTATGAGTTACGCTAGAGTGCGTGTCGTTGATGATGAAGGATGAATTGTTGAGATTGTGTTATGTGCGCGTGATGTGTGATTTCGTGGTGATGAATGTGTTTGATTGGCCGTGCTCATTGTTGGAGAAATGTGAACATAAATGTTATGTGTGGTAATGCTAAGTTCACTCGTGTGGGTTCAACGGGACCTACTAGGATTCATGGCAGACGACCATGGGATCAGAACTTAGTATATGGTGTTGCGGTCCAATCTTGTGGGTCTGACGAGGCCTACGACGACACAATTTGAGGATCATGGGGCCAGGACACTGCATCCAACCGTGTGGGCTCGACGGGGCCTACGGTGACTCGTGGTGGTAGATAACGGAGTCAAGGACTGATATTGTGATTGTTGTGTTTTGTTAAGACCGTAGGGGTTGTTGAACCTACGATGACTCGTGGCGGTAGACCACGGAGTCGAGGACTGATATTTGTGATTGTTGTGTTTGGCTAAGACCGTGCTGGTTGTTGAACCTTCGGTGACTCGTGACGGTGGATCACGGAGTTGGAAAGTATGTTTTGATAAACAAAGTGTTTGAAAAAAAAATTTACGAAACGGAACTATTGGGCTGAGACCCAAGTGATTTGTGGAATTATTTTCGGATTGTAAAATATTGACTTTTAAAATGGGATTTTGGTTTGAGACACTAATGTTTGAAAAAGATTTTGACAAACCTAGGACATGAGATCCTAAGGATTTACGTTTTCTAAAATCCCGAGATGACAGTTACTTTTACAGGAACTTCACTTATATTTGGTGTCTAGCTTATTAAAATATCCCGGGAACATGTGATTGGTTGAGTTGTGACTATCTAAGTTGTGTTTGTCTGACTTGTGATGGATAATTTGATTTGGTTGTCGTATCTAATTCGTAATTGCTGCATGCTCTACATTTTGTATGATTATGATACTTGCACTAGTAAAACAGTGGAGTTTTACTAACCCCCAAGTAATCGGGGGTTGTATGTCTGTATTGAGTCCATGTACATGCAGATTCGATGGAGCAGTCACAGGATCGGCACAATAGATAATGGGATGTGTTACTAATCAAGAGTTATATAATTAAGTTGTTATTGTGATGTCATTGTATTATTCTCAGTCTTCCGCTGTGTTGTATCGGTTGATATTTCGAACCCCTATGAGTTGTATGAAATTATTTCAGTTTAATTTAGTTGTGTGGCCACATCGGTCCGTCTTGTTGTTTTGTTTGACCCCAGCCAGTCAAATATTTGGTCGCCTGGTTGTGTTCAGCCTGGTGGATCCTCGAGTGTAGGATCCACGGCGTGTGATATTCCCGGTTGATTTCTGGGGGTGTTACATTTATGGTATCAGAGCCCAGGTTGTGGTAACCTAGGCTGTCGGGTCAAGTTGAGTTGTGTCGTTGTCGAGTCATTCGAGTTGTCGTTTGACTAGTTGAGTTGTGCGTTGGCACATCGTGTTGTTCGTGTTGTCGGTTTAGATTAGTATCATGGGCGACCGTCCTCTCCGTGCGACCTGTGTATGTAAGTCTCCCCTTCAATGTGAGATATATGTGTTTCGTAATTTCATTTATGTGCATGTTTTTTGATGAAATCTATGTTTGGTACTTGTGATGTACTACGTGTATTGAGCTAAATGTATTGATGGTTTGGACACCGAGTGGTGTAGTATGATGCGAAAACCTTGAACCTTGATATGTTCTTAGAAGTGTATTGATGGTAGAGTTTGTGGAGAAACTCATATAGATGATTCGACATGTGTTCGAATTGGTGTTCATTGGTTATGTTGTTAAACCTGGATGGATGGGTTGACATGTGTTCGAACCCGGTATTTGTGAGTTGTTTGTGAAGTTGATGACTCTGTATGCCGAGTGGGCATACATTTTGAGATTGATTCATTCTAGATAGTTGATGTATTTATATCCGCTGCGTGTATGTTTGGAAATGACTTTTCTAAAAGATCCCAAGACTTGGTGCTTTGGTGGGAAAAAAAATTTTTAAATGTTTTGACGGTGCACTCAAATGACGGTTTAGTGTGTAATTTTGAAAAGTGATATGAACTTGGCAAGTCGGCCTCGTATTTTCAAATGTAAATCTTGCAATGGTATTTTAAATTTTTGTTTTAAAATGTTTTGGGATATTTTGTAAAATATTATGTTAACAATCTTTTATAGTGTTTGAAAGAATTTTAAGATAATGATTTTCACGTATTTGTGATGTTTTCAAAGTATTCGAGTAAACGATTTTAAAAACTTGACCATAAAATTTTGGTATTTGAAAATCAACATGATTTTAATTTCTAAAAGGGTGGAGAAAAATTTTCTTTTCTATGAATTGTGCCAGTTAGCGCACGCTAACCTGACTGGATAGTTAACGCATGCTAAGTGTGACTTTAGCGTGCGTTATGACGCATTGTGTTGTAAGGATTGGATGTCATCGTTGATATGTGGGAATATCTGTTGTATGTATGAATAGATTGCCCACCCGGGGATGGTGCGGTGAAACCTCGGGGGGTCGATGCCAAGAGAGCATGACCACGGGATACCCTGTGTGCTGGTGATTGTGATGATGTTGAGTGATAACATGTGATTACCTTTTGTGCTGATGTTGTGATAAGAGTACGTGATGTCATGATTATGTGTTGCTATGTTTCATTATATTGAACGATTGTATGGTCAAAATGGCGATAGGATGAGGTCGAGGTCGTGGTCGCAGCCGTGAACGTAATCAGGATCGTGATTCGGTGACTCGCTCGTTGTCGAGTGCCAACCAGCTCAGTACAGATGGTCGGGATGACCAGTTGCGTGAGCAGGAGCAGTCAGCTGGGGATAATGTAATATTGGCGCCGCCACCATCCTACAATAGTTGTCAAATCAGTTGGCGCATATGAATCAAGCAGAGAACCGGAATGAGCCTCCCAAGGGGGATAGTGGAGCTAGTAAGTGGTTGCGAGATGTGATGAGAATGCATCCACCTCGTTTTGTGGGTGCCTCTGATTCGTTAGGTTGGGATAACTGGCTCTTCCAGTTGGGAAGAACATTTGATGTTGTATCTTGTCCGGATGAGAGGAGAGTACCTATTGCTCAGTATCTTCTCGACAAGGAAGCTGCACACTCGTGGGAGGCCGTAGCGCCTAGAGATCGTATGGCTACTTGGGCTCAGTTCAAGACTGCCATGGAGGCTGAGTATTGTCCACCGCCTATTCGAGAGCGCAGGATTGTTGAGATTTTAACAGCCATGCCTCATGATGTGTCGATATCCCAGACGATAGCCGATTATAATCAGCAGTTGGGTTACGTTCGTGAGCAAGTGAGAAGTGAAACAGACAAAATCCATTATTTTGATATTCGTATGAAACCTCATATACGTCAGAATATGGCTCCTCTTAGGTGTACCACTTTGAAAGAGTATTAGGACCGCACTTTATCCATCGAGATGGCTGTTTCTATGTCAAAGACTTGTTCGGGAATTAAAAGACAGAAGACCTCGGGTAGTTTTTCCAGAGATAGAGAAGTGGGTTCTGTGAGACGTTTGCTTCGCATCATACTTCTGGGAGAACTTTTCATTCGGTTGGTCAGTCTAAGAATCTTACTCCAGTAGTGGGTAAGGTGAGCGGTGTGAAGACTTGCTTCAACTGCAGTCGTGTGGACCATGTACGGCAGTATTGTCGCTCGCCTAAGGTGAATTGCTTCAAGTGTGGTCAACCGGGATTTTTCCACTTGTACAATTTAGGGCTTTGAACCCTTATGTTTGGATTATGTTGTCACACTGTAGAACTTTCGAGTTCTGTTGTGCTGCGATTATTGGCCTGATGTCTGAACTTATCATGATTATGGTTTTCACCATGTACTGATTTCAAGACCTCGTTGTATAATCCCATTATTGATGAATATTGAACCATATTCCCCTTAGTAACTCATGATTCCACTCGATTAACTCGTTTCCAATTGTGTGTTGTGCTTTGTTTTGGTTCTGACCTGTGTCGTTAACCGAACCGCGTCAATACGGAGAATTATCGTGATGTTAGTAGTCATTCCACATTAGTCAGAATGCTTATAGGTTGGTCATTCAACCTTATGAATTTGATTTAACGCTTGAAGATCCTTTCATCGTCTTTCATCATTCTGAAATCCATCTTAGACCCGACAACTAAATTATGACCATTGCTTGAGCTGTGGGCAAGACGTGAGCAAGGATAACATATGCTATCATATATGTATAACATACACTACGGTTTAACTGACTTATGATTTCGAGAGGGTTCATGTTCCAATCTCGAACCCCCATAACGTACGTTAACCTTCATGCATAATCCATGAAAATTTCATTCGAAACTATCATTTAATGGTTTCTGCTTGTGCGATCAGTAATTCCCGACGTGTTGGGAGGTTGGGTATTGTTGCTCGAGCTCAAGACGTGATTCCAAGACGTTTGCGTTATTTCATAGTTTTCCCTAACTCTTGGAGCATTCATTTTTAAATTCATACTCCTCCACTTCGATTCCTCATGCTCATATGTATGTTTATCGTCTCGACTCATGTATCGGATGTTCGCTTAGTCGGTTCATCACATTTCGAGGATTGCTGCATTGACGTATTGTTCGTGGCGTTTTGGGGCGGAGCAAAGTAGTTACCCTTCCTTGTTTGTTCAACCGCTGTTTGTTTTAAGTTTCAGGACGAAACTTATTTTAATGGGGGTAGAATGTAATGATCCTAGTTTTCCATTTTCGTATATCTTGATTTTTTTGATTCGTTATGCCGATGTATTATTATCCTCTGTTTTCTTTTCTCCCACTATGTTTTCTCTCAGTGCGCAATTAAAAATTTGAATTCGTGATCAAGACTCTTACCGAGCGTCTCGTCACATTCGTTTCCGTGCGATTTCAGAAAATCGAGTCGTCGAGTCATGGCGGCTGGGCACTGGCCGGCTGGGTGCAGCAAGAATCGGCCATGTGCAGCAGGGACTGGCCAGGCGCGCAGGAGCAGCCCACATGGGCAGATGCTCGTGCGGCGCTGGGCGGGCAGGATGCGTCTGGAAGGTTCTCGAGCCTGTCAGGAAGGCGGTGGGCGGGATGTGTCTGGAATGTTCTTGAGACTATCCGGAAGGCGTGGGCAGGATGTGTCTGGGAGGTTCATGAGCCTGTCTGGAAGGCGGTGGGCAGGATGTCTCTGGAAGGTTCTCGGGTCTGTTCGGAAGGTAGCAGGCAGATCGTGTCTGGAAGGTTCTTGGGCCTGTCCGGAAGGCGGTGGGCAGGACCTGTCTGGAAGGTTCTCGGGCATGTCCGGAAGGCAGTGGGCAGGTCTATAAATATGACCGAGCAGTTGAGTTTTTCGCACGTTTTCTCATTCCTCCTCCTTATTTTCCGCAGTGGGTGCTTCGATCATGTAAAGACATGGTGTAAAATTATCAATCCACAAAGTTTAGAGTTCATAACATCGATTCAGGCATCCCGTAATCCCCTCCGATCGACCGAATCAGGGTAAATTTTCTAAAATCCTAGTTTTGGGAAATTTGGTTATTTTGAATGATTTGGCCCGTCTATTTTGAATCAGCCCAGATTATTGAAGGGTTATCCATAATCCAGCGATATTCTACTAATTTCAATATTCTTCCGCGGTTTAATCATCCGCAATTCATTGTCTTGTTGAGTTTTAAACCAACGCCTTCAAGGTGTCTGTAAAATGCCGTAAAGGGAATTCGGGCGTTCTACGATGTTTTTCCTTGTGTGATTGCTGTTGGATTGATGCTAGGATATTAGGGTCGATCTGATATTACACCCTTCCATTCATCATCTTCATCAAGGTCCTGAAGTTTCCGATTGACCGTGTTCTTCGGAGTATTCATGAGACTTGCCAAGATCGAAAGTATGGTGAATCGTCCATCCCATTTTCGTGTCAGTCGAACTTTTCCATTCACTGGAATGCGGGACAAGTACTTTGATTACGTTTTATGTACTTCGTGTGAATGAATATGTGGAAAATGTGATTTCTGTGAAATGTGGTGATTTCAGAAAATGTGATTTTAGAAAGTGGTAATTTCAGAAAGTGTGACATGTGGTCACTAAGTGTGTGAGCCAATTAAAACCAGTGAGGGTCCCCTGGGGTATGCTAGACTGCAATTTCTACAGATCACTTGGTTGGGCTATTCAACCACAGAGGGCCTGACGAGGACTCCTGGGGTGCGTATCGCGAGTGAGGTATGAGGCCAGTATAGCTTGGGAGGTTGTTTCATATTGGTTGTTGTACTATATTCTGGAATATGAGTGATGATGCAATGGTTTTGTTGATGTATTCACTTGTTGTACACGATCATGAATCATTGTACTTGCACCGGTCGTTTGCTGACCCCTTCGGAGGTGAAGACATTGTTTGTGTATTCAGGTACAAGTCCTAATGGTGAGACGGTGTAGGAAAGGCATGAGGATGACGAGCAGCAGTGATATTCTCTCGTGACGCCAGTGTCATGTTAGTTGATCTTGTTTTGGGTAAGTACTCACGAGTACTGTTTTTATTGATGTCATGCCGTGTGTTGGCTTGGGTACCGTCTTGAAGTTGTTACCTATTTGTTGAGCTAGTTTTAACTTTGGTCGTAATCGTCCCTATCAGTCAAGATGCTATGGGTATGTTTTTTTGTCGACATTGCCGGTTGATGTGAGTTATTTTTGGTTTTACGTTGGACCTGAGTGGTCGTTGTGTGTGTATAGGTGTGTTAAATAGGTCTTGCCTTGTGGATTCCGAAATGGATCCACGGCGTTGTAACAGTTCCGACCTGGGACGGGGTTGTTACAGTGCTTTCCGCTGCTTATGATACGAGCTAGGTGGTGGAATTGCAGCCACAAGACCTATAGTCTTGTCAGGTGATTCCTCTTCTTTCTATCTTCTATCAATGTCCTACTCCAAATCGTTGAGTTCAAATAAGAGATCAGAAGTATATATTTCATTCAGGTTAGGGAACACACATAGATTTGGTCTTAATGTCCCGCCGAGCAAGGAGAGATTCAAGTATTTCGAGGTTTTTATCCTTATGGGAGTACTCTTTGCCCAGCGCTTGAAATTCACCAACAATGGCAGTGAACTTGAAGTCAAGATCTCATTTCGAAAGACTCAAATTATTGAGTGAGTTTGGAAAAATTTTTTTCTTTCTAGAGCTCAATACCCTTGCATATCATCTTCAGTTTATCCAAGATAGCTTTCGCTTTCTTACAACATTTTACCTTTGAAAATGTGCCTTTGTCAAGAGTGAGAAATAGCGCATTCTTTGTTATGTTGTCCATGATTGCACACTTCCATTGATAAGTAGTCCACTGATCGCGTGGCTTCCCGGCATCTCTGTATGGGGTTGACCTTATATTCTGGTCGATGGATTGACCTTCATTATGGTGATAGGTCCTTCCTATATCAGAAAGAGCATCTCTTCGTGCATGGCATCAAGATGTGACTCACTTCTAATTCTCCAGTCATCAAGTTTGTTAATCGAGAATATTGGAACTTTATTAATCATAGAGGAATCTATGTAGAGATATAAGAGATGATTTTGAAACACAAATATGCAATTCCAAAAGCTAGTGATTATGGTTCTAGTTCAGGATAAAAATGGATTGATTCTTTGTAGAACCAACCATTCTGAAACCACATTTTGGTCATTGTATACTTATATGACAACTTGGGGGGGTGAATAATCTCTATCATTTTACGAAGATTTTACGTAGCAAAAGTATGTAAGTGAGTTGTTATAAGTACAACAACTGTAAGTACTCCTGTAAGCTTGGTGCTTATAGGATTTTACAAGATAAGTATCAATAAATCACGAACAGTAATGCAGAAGTAAGTAAGCAAGTAAAGGCACAATATGTAATGTGGTTCGAGGTGTTGGGTTTTTATCGAACTAATAAGATTTATGATCTCATCTTATATCGAAATAGTGCAGCAGAAATATAAATATAATATCTAAAACCCTCCGAGGATCCAAGTATATTATCAAAGTGCGAAGAACAAGATTGTTGCCTCTTGTAGCGTGTTTTCGATCGAGCCTTCTAGAGACGTTTCAAGAAGCGAGCGTCCTCTATGGTATCCACACAATGAACAAGTCCCGAGCGTCTAACGGATTGCTAGCTCCGATTCAATCAAGATTTCACTTAAATTAATTTGAATATAGGTATGTTCTTGGTTATGGTAAGAACAAGAACACCAATAATTTTATTCAAATGTTCTTGAACTTTGATCTAAAATAACAACTATGAATCTTATTCAATATGTTATTAAAGATCAAACTCACAAGATTAGATGAGTATTCTAAATACTTTTCTTGATCAAAGAATCAACCTTCAAAGATATAGAGATATATATTTGATCATTTTGATTATTCAACTCTTGAATATTATCTTTAAGACTTTTAGTGAGAGAAAAATCAAAATCAGATTTTTGATTCTCAATACACAAATATGTCTTCACTTGTGATTAAGTCTTATTTTAGGGCTAGCACAAGACACTCTTATATAGTCCTCTACATGGCTAAGGGTTCACCAACTCTTTCACCAACTTATAATCAACTGGAACAAAATAGTTGCTCTGCTCGTTTAAGTGTGTAACCCTGTAGGTTCTAATTAATACGGCAATGAGTATAAAACAATTTTTACGACTCATAATTCATAAGAGGCCTCTAGCTAGATATTTAGACTACCTGCATTAAAAGAATTAATTCGACGGCACGAACGAAATCCCGTTACTGTATAATATTTAATCCTCTCGTCGCGCGATATCCTAATTAAGCATAAGGCATGGATAAGTCGACCTTATATAGCTTAATTAATATTCTTAATCTCAAGCTACAATCGTTCAATTCAAATATTTATCAATAACTCTTTATAGATCAATTTGAGCATGGCCATGCATTTAAACAATTTAACTTATCATGGGCCCATGGATATCTTCTCCGTTTTATAGGAGGGACAAGTCCCCTCTAGACAAACTACTTTCCTCTGCATAAATCATATCGTATCCAATCACAAACTGTATGGTCCCTTATTATAGAAGATGTTGGTATTGTGTTAAAATATGATACTCATTATGTAGGAAACTGTAGTGTCTTTAGGTAATAAGGACTTAAATAATATATAACAATCAGAGGAATTATAATGACTTAATCCATATATAATTCTATTTGTTAGGTCATATCCAATATGATGTCTCTACATGTATCTATGACGTGATATAACATCTCATGTTCATGACCAGTAAAACATAGCCATCGTATCACTATCATACTAGTAATCATATTACTAGGGATATCTAGAATAAATATTCTTTAATGCTTTAATGAGCTTTACTATCAAGTCACATACTTGATGATCGTAAGCAGAATATTAATTCAATAATATAATAAATATTTTATAATAATAAATATCTCCACATTATTATCAAACAGTAGACTTAGAGCATTATACTAACAATCTTCCACTTTCTCTTAGTCCTATACAGACATAAACTGAATAACCAAAGCCTTTATATGACCATCATTCTTCAAAAGCGGCTTGGTTAAAGTACCCACTATGTTATTATCTGTGTGAATTTTGCATATCCTCACATCGCAACGAGTGATAATCTCTCGAATGAAGTGAAACTCTCTAAGTACGTGTTTGGATGCTTGTTGTGATGTTAGTTCTCTAGCTTGTGCAATAACTTCATTGTTATCACAGTGCAAATTTACAGGATCAACAATGCTAGGAACCACATCCAGTTCACCAATGAACTTCCTCATCCAAACAGCTTCTTTAGTTGCTTCTGAAGCGGCTATGTACTCAATTTCCGTTATAGAATCAGCTGTGGTTGGTTGTTTGGAACTCTTCCAGCTAACAGCACCACCATTCAAGCAAAATATATATCCAGACTGCGATTTTGAATCATCTTGGTCTGTCTCAAAACTGGCATCGATATAGCCAATAAGGAACAAGTCACTATCTTGACCACCATATATCAAGAACATATCTTTAGTCCTTCTCAAGTACTTAAGTATGCTTTTGACTACGGTAAACTGAGCCTCACCAGGGTCAGACCGGTATCTGCTGGTTGCACTCAGTGAAAATGATACATCCGGTCTAGTACATATCATGGCATAAATGATAGATCCTATAGCTGAAGCATAAGGTATCAAGCTCATTTTATCTCTCTCTTCCTTCGAACAAGGACTTTGAGTTTTATTGAGTTTTATGCCATGTGACATAGATAAGAACCCTTTCTTACTATTAAGCATACTGAACCGTTTCAGTACCTCGTTAACATATGTACTTTGACTTAGGGCAAGAAGCCTTTTAGATCTATATCTATAAATCCTTATACCCAGTATATAGACAGCTCCCCTTAAGTCCTTCATTGTAAAAAATTTACTTAGACAAAGCTTAACACTTTGCAAAGTATGGATGTCATTTCCAATGGGTAGAATATCATCCACATAGAGTACTAGAAAAACAATTGCGCTCCCACTAATCCTCTTGTATACACAAGGTTCGTCTTGATTTCTAATGAAACCAAACTCTTTGATTTTTTTCACCAAAACGAAGATTCCAACTCCCGGATGCCTGCCTCAAACCATAAATGGCTCTTAGAAGCTTACATACTTTATTAGGATTATTAGGATCGACAAAACCTTCGGGCTGTATCATATACACATCCTCATCCAACTTCCCATTAAGAAAAGCGGTTTTGACATCCATTTGCCATCTCATATTCATCATATGCTGATATGGAAAGTATAATTCTAATTGATTTCATCATTGCGACTGGCGAAAAGGTTTCAGCATAGTCAATACCATGAGTCTATCTGTATCCTTTCGCTACGAGTCGTGATTTGTATGTTTGTACAATGTCATCCATGTCCTTTTTGTTTGTAAAGATCCATTTGCAACCAATTGCTTTGGAACCTTCAGGAAGATCAATCAAAGTCCGTACTTGATTATCATACATGGATTGCATTTTGGATTTCATCCCTTCAAGCCAACTTTCGCATTCAATGCTAGTAGTTGCTTCATTGTAGGTTGTGGGCTCTACTAGATCCATGAGTTCCATATTGTTGTCATCTGTTCTGATAAATCCATATCTCTCAGGTTCACGATGATTACGTATAGACCTACGCGGAGCTGGTATAGAAGAGGTGGTCTTAACATCCCTATGTGAGTTTAAATTAGTTTTATTAAAGGTTCAGTATCTATTTGTGCCTCTCTCATCTCATGAAGAGTTATTTTACTCCCACTATTTTTCTTGGAAATAAGTTCCTTCTCAAGTAATACTCCAGATCGAGCAACAAACACTTTGTTCTCTGATGGGATGTAAAAGTAATATCCTTTAGTTTCCTTAGGATATCCCAAAAAAGACATTTATCCGATTTAGGTGATAATTTATCATTGATAAGTCGCTTCACATAAGCTTCACAACCCCAAATCTTAAGAAAGACAAAATAGGTTGTTTCCTTGTCCATATCTCATATGGTGTGCTTTGAACTGATTTTGATGGTACTCTATTTAAAATGAATGCAGCACTCTCTAAGGCATAACGCCAAAAAAAAAATTGGAATATCAGCTTGACCCATCATCGATCTAACCATGTCTAACAAGGTTCGATTTCTCTGTTCTGACACACCATTCCATTGAGGTGTTTCGGGTGGAGTTAGTTGTGAAAAAGTTCCATAACCTTTGAGATGATCGTCAAATCTATGGCTCAAATATTCACCACCACGATCTGATCGTAGTGCTTTAATAGTTTTGCCTAACTGATTTTGTACTTCATTTTGAAATTGCTTGAATTTCGTAAACGACTCAGACTTATGACTCATTAAGTAGATATATCCAAATATGCTTAAGTCATCCGTGAATGTTATGAAGTATTGGAAACATCCACTAGGATTTGTATTCATTAGTCCACATACATCAGTATGTATCAAGCCCAACAAATCTGCAGCTCTCCCAGTATGTCCTGTGAAAGGAGCTTTGGTCATTTTGCCCAATAAGCAAGATTTGCACGTATCATATGATTCTAAATCAAATATGTCCAAGATTCCATCTTTATATAGTTTGGTCATACGTTTCTCATTTATATGGCCCAAGCGACAATTGCCATAAATATGTTTGGTTTAAATCATTTTATTTAAGTCTTTTGACATTTATGTTACATAAAGATTTGGAACTTTCAAGATTTATGGGATACAATCTCCCACTCATCAAGGCATCTCCATAAAAAATACCTTTATTAAATATGGACATTACACTATTCTTAATAGTAAAGTCATAACCTTCCAAATCAAGGCAACAAACTGATATAATGTTTCTACCCATAGCAGGAACGCAATAACAATTATTAAGTTCCAATTCAAGTCCACTTGGTAGTTTTATATCATAAGTCCCTACGGCAATAGCAGCAACTCTTGCTTTATTTCCAACATGTAGGTCCATTTCACCTTTTGCCAGTTGTCTACTCCTTCCCAGCCTCTGCGCATTCCCACAAATGTGAGCTTTACTACCGGTATCAAATACCCATGATGAATAAGTAGATAAATTATCTTCTATAACAAGAATACCTGAAGCAGCAATCTCACTGCCCTTCAGTTTCCTCATTTCTTCCAGGTAGACCTTGCAATTCATTTTCCAATGACCAGTTTCATTGCAGTGGTAACAAGTCCCTTCTTTCGGTTGTTTTAATGACTTCTTGAAAGGTTTAGGTTTGGGTTTAGGCAACATTTGCATTTTACTTACCTTTATCTTTCGGGGCCATGTTTTTCCCTTTCTTTTTATTCCATTTATTTTAAACCATTAAAACATTAGGAACATATTTATTAATGTTTGTCTCAGTTTGTTTTAGCATCCCATGCAACTCAGTAATAGTCTTCTCCATGTTGTGCAAGTTGAAGTTTACTACAAACTGATCGTACTCTAAAGGCAGTGATGCTAAAATCATATCTGTAGAGAGTTCCTGACTGATAGGAGCTCCTATCCTTTGAAGGTGCTCAATGTAGCCCTTCATTTTAAGGACATGAGCACTTACAGAAGTACCTGAAGATATTTTAGAACCATTCAATGCCTTCGTAGTAGCAAACCTCTCCTGATGGGCTTACTCTTGGAACATTTCCTTAAGTTGACCCATCATTTCATAAGCTTCCATGTCCTCGAACTGTATCTGCAGCTCTGAGTTCATAGTTGATAGCATTAGGCATGTCACATCTAAGGAATCATTCATATGCTTATTATAAGCATCCTTTTTAGCTTTGGTGGCGGTTGATTCTGGTTCATCAGGAATTTGGTTTTCCAGAATGTACTGCTTCTTTTCAGCTTTGAGAACAATTCTCAAGTTCCTTGACCAATCAAGGTAATTAGTGCCAGAAAGTTTTTCTTTGTCAAGAATTGATCGCAATGAGTTTTTATTGATTGACGCTATTGATTCTACAATATTTAATATGCAAAGTTATTCGTGAGATATATTGATTTTAAAATCTAACGATCAAGTAAATGTAAGCACAGCTATGGCATGTTCCTCGCAAATAAAAGAATTTTATTTTGTATCAATGGAGATGACATCTTATGTCAACATGTTAGTCTCAAATATAAAGTATCACATATACATATATGAATTATAATCTAACGATCAAATAACCACAGACACAGCTTTGGCATGTCCCCTGTAATTAAGAAATGCTTTAGATTATCACACTACAAAAAAAACAGTTTTTACCGACGCCATTTACCGACACCCATACCCGCCGTTGTTAAACTTATAATTTACCGATGCTATTACTGATGCCCGTTATTTATTGATTTATCGACGCCATTGCCAACGACCGGTTCACATACTTTATTTTCTTTTTTTTTTCACAATTAACGACGCTGTTTGCCGACGCCATTTACCGAAAACCTTCCCGACGCCATTTACCGAAAACCTTCCCGACGCCATTTGGTGTGCTTGAACTGATTTAGATCATACTCGATTTAAAATGAACGCAACAGTCTCTAAGGCATAACCCCAGAAAGAAATTGGAAGATCAGCTTGACCCATCATCGATCAAACCATGTCTAACAAGGTTCGATTTCTCCGTTCTGACACAACATTCCATTGAGGTGTTCCAGGTGGAGTTAGTTGTGAAACGATTCCACAACCTTTTAGATGATCGTCAAATCTATGACTCAAATATTCACCACCATGATCTGATCGTAGTGCTTTGATAGTTTTGCCTAACTGATTTTGTACTTCATTTTGAAATTGCTTGAGTTTCATAAACGACTCAGACTTATGACTCATTAAGTTGATATATCCGAATCTGCTTAAGTCATCCATGAATGTGATGAAGTATTGGAAACCTCCTCTAATATTTGTATTCATTGGTCCACATACATCAGTATGTATTAAGCCCAACAAATCTGCAGCTCTCTCAGTATGTCCCATCATAGGAGCTTTGGTTATTTTGTTTAATAAGCAAGATTCGCACGTATCATATGATTCTAGATCAAATATGTCCAAGATCCCATCTTTATGGAGTTTGGTTATACGTTTCTCGTTTATATGGCCCAAACGACCATTGCCAGAAATATGTTTGGTTTAAATCATTTGATTTAAGTCTTAACAAATATGTTACATAATGATTTGGAACTTTCAAGATTTATGGGATACAATCTCCCACTCATCAAGGCATCTCCATAAAAAATACCTTTATTAAATATGGACATTACATTATTCTTAATAGTAAAGTCATAACTGTTGCGATACCTTTATTTTTGAGATGATCGTCAAATCCATGGCTCAAATATTCACCACCACGATCTGATCGTAGTGCTTTAATAGTTTTGCCAAACTGATTTTGTACATCATTTTGAAATTGCTTGAATTTCATAAACGACTCAGACTTCTGACTCATTAAGTAGATATATTCGAATCTGCTTAAGTCATCCGTGAATGTTATGAAGTATTGGAAACCTCCTCTAATATTTGTATTCATTGGTCCACATACATCTGTATGTATTAAGCCCAACTAATCTGCAGTTCTCTCAGTATGTCCCGTGAAAGGAGTGTTGGTCATTTTACCTAATAAGCAAGATTCGCATGTATCATATAATTCTAAATCAAATTTGTCCAAGATTCAATCTTTATGGAGTTTGGTTATACGTTTCTCATTTATATGGCCCAAACGACAATTGCCAGAAATATGTTTGGTTTAAATTATTTGATTTTAAGTCTTTTGACATTTATGTTACAGAAAGATTTGGAACTTTCAAGATTTATGGGATACAATCTCCCACTCATCAAGGCATCTCGATAAAAAATACCTTTATTAAATATGGACATTACACTATTCTTAATAGTAAAGTCATAACCTTCCAAATCAAGGCAAGAAACTGATATAATGTTTCTACCCATAGCAGGAACGCAATAACAATTATTAAGTTCCAATACAAGTCCACTTGGTAGCTTTATATCATAAGTCCCTACGGCAATAGCAGCAACTCTTGCTTTATTTCCAACACGTAGGTCCATTTCACCTTTTGCCGTTGTCTACTCCTTCGCAGCCCCTGCGCATTCCCACAAATGTTAGCTTCACTACCGGTATCTAATACCCATGACGAAGAAGTAGATAAATTAACTTCTGTAACAAGAATACCTGAAGCAGCAATCTCACTACCCTTCCATTTCCTCATTTCTTCCAGATAGACCTTGCAATTCCTTTTATAATGACCAGTTTCATTGCAGTGGTAACAAGTCCCTTCTTTGGGTTGTTTCAATGACTTCTTGAAAGGTTTAGGTTTGGGTTTAGGCAACATTTTCATTTTACCCTTACCTTTATCTTTCGGAGCCATGTTTTTCCCTTTCTTTTATTCCATTTCTTTTGAACCATTAAAACATTAGGAACAGCTTTCTTAATGTTTGTCTCAGTTTGTTTTAGCATCCCATGCAACTCAGTAATAGTCCTCCCCATGTTGTGCATGTTGAAGTTTACTACAAACTGATCGTACTCTGAAGGCAGTGATTCTAAGATCATATATGTAGCGAGTTCCTGACTGATAGGAGCTCTTAGCCTTTCAAGATGCTCAATGTAGCCCTTCATCTTAAGGACATGATCACTTACAGAAGTACCTGAAGATATTTTACAGCCATTCAATGCCTTCGTAGTGGCAAACCTCTCCTGACGGGCTTGCTCTTGGAAAATTTCCTTAACTTGACCCATCATTTCATAAGCTTCCATGTCCTCGAACTGTATCTGCAGCTCCGAATTCATGGTTGATAGCATAAGGCATGTCACATCCAAGGAATCATTCTTATGCTTACTATAAGCATCCCTTTGAGCTTTGGTGGCGGTTGATTCTGGTTCATTAGGAATTGGGTTTTCCAGAATGTATTGTTTCTTTTCAGCTTTGAGAACAATTCTCAAGTTCCTTGACCAATCAAGGTAATTAGTGCCAGAAAGTTTTTCTTTGTCAACAATTGATCGCAATGAGTTTGTATTGATTGACGCCATTAATTCTACAATATTTATTATGAAAAGTTATTCGTGAGATATATTGATTTTAAAATCTAACGTTCAAGTAAATGCAAGCATAGCTATGGCATGTCCCTCAAAAACAAAAGAATTTTAGTTTTTATAAATAGAGATGACATCTTATGTCAACATGTTAGTCTCAGATATTATGTATCACATACACACATATGAATTATAATCTAACGATCAAATAACCACAGACACAGCTTTGGCATGTCCCCTGTAATTAAGAAATGCTTTCGATTATCACACTACAAAAAAAAAATAGGTTTTACCTACGCCATTTACCGATGCCCGTACTGTTGTTGTTAAACTTATAATTTACCGACGCCATTACTGACGCCCGTTATTTATTGATTTACCAACGCCAGAGCCAACGACCGGTTCGCAGACTTAATTTTTCTTTTTTTTGACAATTACCGACGCTGTTTACCGACACCCTTACCGATGCCATTTGATGTGCTTTGAACTGATTTGGATCGTACTCGATTTAAAATGAACACAGCAGTCTCTAAGGCATAACCCCAAAAAGAAATTGGAAGATCAGTTTGAGCCATCATCCATCTAACCATATCTAACAAGTTTCGATTTCTCCGTTCTGACACACCATTCTATTGAGGTGTTCCAGGTGGAGTTAGTTGTGAAATAATTCCACAACCTTTGAGATGATCGTCAAATCCATGGCTCAAATATTCACCACCAGGATCTGATCGTAGTGCTTTAATAGTTTTGCCTAACTGATTTTGTACTTCATTTTGAAGTTTCTTGAATTTCGTAAACGACTCAGACTTATGACTCTTAAGTAGATATATCCGAATTTGCTTAAGTCATCCGTGAATGTTATGAAGTATTGGAAACCTCCTATAGTATTTGTATTCATTGGTCCACATATATCAGTATGTATTAAGCCCAACAAATCTGCACCTCTCTCAGTATGTCCCGTGAAAGGAGCTTTGGTCATTTTGCCTAATAAGCAAGATTCACACGTATCATATGATTCTAAACCAAATATGTCCAAGATTCCATCTTAATGGAGTTTGGTTATACATTTCTCGTTTATATGGACCAAACGACAATTGCCAGAAATATGTTTGGTTTAAATCATTTGATTTAAGTCTTTTGACATTTATGTTACAGAAAGATTTGGAACTTTCAAGATTTATGGGATACAATCTCCCACTCATCAAGGCATCTCCATAAAAAACACCTTTATTAAATATGGACATTACAGTATTCTTAATAGTAAAGTCATAACCTTCCAAATCAAGGCAAGAAACTGATATAATGTTTCTACCCATAGTAGGAACGCAATAACAATTATTAAATTCCAATACAAGTCCACTTGGTAGCTTTATATCATAAGTCCCTATGGCAATAGCAGCAACTCTTGCTTTATTTCCAACACGTAGGTCCATTTCACCTTTTGCCAGTTGTCTTATCCTTCGCACCCCCTGCGCATTCCCACAATTGTGAGCTTCACTACCGGTATCTAATACCCATGATGAGAAGTAGATAAATTAACTTCTATAACAAGAATACCTGAAGCAACAATCTCACTGCCCTTCTGTTTCCTCATTTCTTCCAGGTAGACCTTGCAATTCCTTTTCCAATGACCAGTTTCATTGCAGTGGTAGCAAGTCACTTCTTTGGGTTGTTTCAATGACTTCTTGAAAGGTTTAGGCTTGGGTTTAGGCAACATTTGCATTTTACCCTTACCTTTATCTTTCGGGGCCATGTTTTTCCCTTTCTTTTTTATTCCATTTCTTTTGAACCATTAAAACATTAGGAACAACTTTCTTAATGTTCGTCTCAGTTTGTTTTAGCATCCCATACAACTCAGTAATATTCTTCTCCATGTTGTGCATGTTGAAGTTTACTACAAACTGATCGTACTCTGAAGGCAGTGATGCTAAGATCATATCTGTAGTTCCTGACTGATAGGAGCTCCTAGACTTTCAAGATGCTCAATGTAGCCCTTCATCTTAAGGTCATGAGCACTTACAGAAGTACCTGAAGATATTTTACAACCATTCAATGCCTTCGTAGTGGCAAACCGCTCCTGACGGGCTTGCTCTTGGAACATTTCCTTAACTTGACCCATCATTTCATAAGCTTCCACGTCCTTGAACTGTATCTGCAGCTCCGAGTTCATGGTTGCTAGAATAAGGCATGTCACATCCAGGGAATCATTGATATGATTACTATAAGCATCCTTTTGAGCTTTGGTGGTGGTTGATTCTGGTTCATCAGGAATTGGGTTTTCCAGAATGTACTGCTTCTTTTCAGCTTTTATAATATCTGGATAAATTGTTGAGTATTTTTGTCCGTATTTGAACCTTGTATTATTCGAATTTGTGATATCAATAATCAAAGTATGATCTTTCCTGTATTCGTATTTGCATGCATGATCATGTCAAACCTTGTAACTTTATATATGCAACTACTTCGTAACGTACGCTAGCTAGTATGCGTAATGTACGTTACGAGTCACAGATAGCGTACGCTATGAGCAAGGCATAGCGCTCGTAAGGCAGTCAATTATTGATCAAGATTGGTCAGCACATGGGCCACCTCAGGACGGAGACAAGGATAAGATTCCCCGCGTGGCCCAGATAGCTTTTTGAAAAAGCAGGTCAACGGAGATTAAATTACACTAAGGGATGTACATAGCGTACGCTAAGTATGTTTATTATGTAAGTAACCCTATTTATGTAGCGTACGTAAGAGAGTATGGAATGAGACAGTAAGCTACCATTGAATGGTAGCGTATGCTAAGGACATCGGGTAGTGTATGCTAAGTGAATAACGTACGTAAAGCACTAAGGCTAACGTACGTAAAGCTCAGGACATTTTATATGGGACAACAACCCATTTCGTTTCACTTCATTTCTTTCACTTGTCCTTCACCCTCCTTCATCTCCAGAGAGTCTCCAGCCATCTAAAACACCTATAGATCACCTATACTTGATTATTGAAGATTGGATATCACATATACTTGATCATTGAGGACTATAAGCACCTTGGATTGGTACTCAAGCTTGAGGTGTTGTATTTTCGTCAAGTTTTCATCATTGTCTTCTATGTTAAGGTATGTTGATACTTTAAAACTCGAGTCCTTGTCCTTAAGTAACGATACGAGCATGATTCTGAGATTATTGGATTAGTGAATGACACCTTAAGTTGAACACCATGTTGTTAAGAGTTTAGACGAACTTGTTTGAGACTTTTCTTGAGAAGGTGGATTATTATCATAACATTTTGAGTTGAACCCATGATATAATTTCTGAGATTAGTTACACATATTGGATGATGATTCTGAGTCACTTACCAATGTGTTGTTAGTACGATCACTTAGAACGGGGATATTCAAGGAGATGAATTCTTAGAATTTCCACCAAGAATGATCCATGTGAAGTATAGGTATTCTTCAAGAAATTCATGATCCGTAGTAAATTTTGAAGATGATGATATTTGTGTTGATGAAATGATCAAGACACATAATTAATATCACCTTGTTAGATGAACTTAAGAGAAGGATCATCGAAGGTTTTTTTATATCTTGTAGAGGTGGATTGTTAACCGATCTTCAAGATGATAGTTTGAATGTAATGCTAATATTGACAACAACCATAGATTTTTCGAACTACAATTGAAGATTTATAATCGAGATTGGAGTAAAGTATTATGATGGCATGTTTATCCTGGAAATTCGAAGACATCAAACACCATAGGATCATTCAGATTCGCATGAGTAATATATGTGTGAGTATAACGTACATTAAGGACTATGCATTACGTACGTTATACCATCAGGAAAGACAGTCGTCTGATCAGAGAAGAAACATTCAAATGCATGCTTAGCATGCGCTAGGCTTCATAGCTTACGTACGCTAACGAGCAGACTTAACGTGCGCTACATTGGGTATGTAACATACGTTATGCAAATCAGGTTGGATACGTCTTGTTGAACTTTCGGCCATAGTTTAGGATATTAGATGTCCGTACATTAGTTATCACGTAAGATGAACTCTTTATTCATTTATATTGTTTAAGGTTCGAGCTCGCAACGTGATAGATCGAGGGGGTGACCTTCGAGTGTATTGATATCCATCGAAGTATTATTCTTATCGTCAATTCGAGGCAAGTACTTTAATTATAATTGTTCGTATTATGTCGGTTATGTTATTGTTGTACTGTGCATATATGTTGTGATTAATTGTCCACCATGCGTTCGTCCGATGGGATCATCATGGGAATCTATAGCTGTGTGCGCTGGATCGTTGGACAGGTAATTCCACCATGCGTTGGTCCGACGAGATCATCATGGGAATCTATAGCTGTGTGCACTGGATTGTTGGAATACCATGAGTATGTTGAGATTGTCATAATGTGTTATGTGTTGTTATTATTTCTCGTTGGAGAAACTTGTCAGGATTATTGTTGAATAAATCATTGTTGTATATTTATCATACTTGTACTAGCATCGTTGTGCTAACCCCTTCGGGGGTGAACATTTATTTATGTTCAGGATCCAGGAGAGCAAGAAAACAACCTGTCACGCCCCCAACATCGGGAAGGACGAGGGCGCGACGCATCGGTCGATCAATCAATCAAAATGCGGCAATAAATAGCGGAAGCAAAATAAAGATTAGATAACATTTCAAAACAATCATCTTAGCCCGATGTACTAAGATTCGTTGTGACAAAGCTGATAAGCGAAATTACACTGTTCATAAGTTTGCAGTGGAAAATACCAAACGAATTAAGTACGAAGCATAATTAACTATTACAAGTTGGGATAACAACATAAATTCTAAGAACAGAAGTCCTAAATCTTGAAGACAATCTTCTATTCGGCCTCTTCCTCGAAGTCTTCTTCATCTTCTGCTGTTTGCTCATTCTCTAGATTAAAAGGGAAAATGGTGGGGTGAGACAAAAGGTCTCAGTGAGTGGGTGATCGTGTGTGAGTGTGGCTCTTTCCTTTGAAAATTTTTTAAGTGATGCATGATTTTATCAATTATAAAAAAAATGAGAACAATTACAATTATGTCGAAATTTTATAAACAATAATCATTGTGTAGTTGTAATATTATAATCCTGTCCCCGTGGACGGATGTCAAGTCAAGCATTCAGTCAATCAGTCAATTAGTCAATTCAGTTTCGAATCCTGCCGATGTGGACTTTGGATTCTAGACTCTCCTTATTACTCCTAGCAAGATAGGCCGTCGCCCCAAGATTTGGACCGTCGTCCCAAGATGCTGAGCCTTCGCTCTCACACTTAGCGTGTGCTTCCTTATCTCTTATCTGGGCTTGGTATGTCCTTAGTTGTGGGTCAATACCCGGATCACACCATAATCGCGATTATACCCCAAGTCTACGACCCAGGTCCCTCGGAACACTCTGTTCCTCGGTTATGGGAATAGGAAACAACGGTAGCCTTGTTCGTGAACCGCAGCCGCGCTGCTCGATCCAAGACTCGGTCTAACCGTCCCTGACATGATTTGGGACTCTAGAGGTGGCTCCTACAGCTCAAGAGGTGGCCCCCGGATTGTAGGTCAGCACTCTGTTTCATATGGACTCAAGAGGTGGCCCCCGTCCGTCGATGTGGCACTTTGTTCCGATAGGGTTAGAGGCGGACCCGTCCGTGGCACTTTGTTTTTATAGCACTTAGTTCCCGGACAGTCACATTTATCAATTTGACGCGTTTCATAAGTATCACGTAAACGTTCGGTCAGTGAGGTTAATAGCGTCTTTGATTAAGTATGGAATATGGTTAATTTTATTTGTGGCCCAGTAATGCGGAATAGGACTTGTATATAAACTCGAAAATATTCTCAATAAATTATTAACGGTCTGATGAGTTCAGATCAGATATATTAACTGGGTAGGTTCGACAAAACGAAATGAGAGTTTCGTAAATAGTTTGAAAGGACGTTTTTGCCCTTAGGTTCAAACCTAAGCGTTGGAGTATGAAACGAAATCGGATGGTTATGAAATTTTATGAGGAAGCCAAAAATAATTCCTCGACTCCAGATTTAAGGAAAATTCGGAAATTTCCAGTTTCGGGACTGAAATTTCCAGAAATTACGATATTGCCCCAAAATTCAAGGAAATCGTCCGAGGCATATAGAGCTATGAATTTAGCTCGGAATTTAACGATATTTTACGAGATGACTCGTGATGAACCTGGAATTACAGATTTGTTAAAATTACAGAAAATTTCGGAACTGGTACAGAAGTTTGGAATTTTTGCGTTTTGGCCCCGAAATTGTTTGAAAATTACAATTTGGACTATCAAGTTTAGATATCGAACTCCGAATTGCTTGAAACTTTATGGACAGCCTATGCATGGTATAATATATACTGTACAAGGTCCAGAATATTGTATTTTTGAAATTTTCAGTTTAGTCCTCAAACTTTGAGAAATTACAATTTATGCCCAAAAGTTCCGTTTACTCATTTCGAGTCCCGTTTTGGCCACAAATAAATTATCCATATATAATAATAAAATCATATAATACAAGATTTCAGATTTTGGTAAGGTTTTAACAACACATAGAAGAAAACATATAACTTTCAAGTTATCACAAAATCGGCACCCGACTACCAAATCGGTTGTCGTTTAAGTTCGCTAAATCATATTGCATGTTGTTATAACCTTAACATTCATCTTTAAATACATACATTTATACAAGAATTTCAGATTAGTACATACTTTCATATTTTTCATAATATTTGATGATTATGTTTAAGAAAAACGAATTTCACATAGTTATACATAAAATCATAACATGAAATTATAACATGAAGATTTTAACATAGATCATATCAAAAGAATCTTAAAATACTTCATATTTAACACATGCATCACAACAAAAAGAATAGATTTCTACTTTAAAGTTTGAAAGAGTTTTCACCCACCTTGATCTTGTCGGATTTCGTCGGTTCTAAGTCTTGAAAGTTGGAAAACGACTTCTCCTCTACTACTACATAGTTTGGCCAATCCACATGCACCCCAAGGTGAGAATTATATTTGCATTTATTGAAATTAAGGTTAGATTATGGAGGATTTCATTAGAAATAATGGAAATAGTTATAAGGGATGAGATTACCTATTTCTTCTTGAAATTTTTCTTCCTCCTCCTCCTTCTTCCTCTTGGTTCGGCCCTCTCTCTCACTTAGACTCTCAATTGCAGATTTTTGTGGTTGTGTAGGAGGGGTAAAATGAGGGTTAGGTTAGGGTGTAAGTATTTAAAGTTGGGATAAGGAGGGTTGGGAAGTGAAATGTATAGAAGACTTGTTACATGTGTCAAGATGTTTCATGCAAGTCTTGCATGTGATGAGTGAAGAATCTAGAGCTACACCTTTACACTCCATTTTGGCCGCCCAATGTATGTATATATACATATATTATTTTTTTTGTTAAATTAAGAGTATAATTAAAATGGTAAAGGATTTAATTAGTTGGGTTGGGCTTTGAAGTGTAACTTCAAGTCTTATGATTTTTAATAAGTTGGGTTGAGTCTATTAGTGAGTCCTCATGTAGTTAGGTGTTGGAAATTAGCCCAATCGGTGAATCAACACACTATTTTAATTTTTATTATTGGGTTTATTAAGTAAATTACAAAGTTAAAGAGTGAAATAAAATAAAATAGATGTAGGTTATATCATGACATAAAATAACTATTATTAAATTACATCATGATTTGATACATTGTACATGTGATAAGTTACCGAATTTAGGGGGTTTTACATCCTCCCCTCCTTAAAAGAATTTGGTCCCCAAATTCCTATTTAAACAACTCGGGGTAAGATTTCTTCATTTCTTCCTCGGTCTCCCATGTCGCTTCTTCCTCTCTGTTGTGATTCGACCAGATGACTTTAACCAAAGGAATTCGCTTCTTCCTCAATTCGCGTACTTTTCGGTCGAGGATCTTGATTGGCTTCTCTTCATAAGATAAGTTATCCTTGATCGGCGGAATGTCAGAAGTAAGAATGTGCTTTGGGTCTGGATGATACTTCTTTAATCTCGAAACATGGAAAACGTCGTGCATTCCAGACATATTAGGTGGTAGCTCCAATCGGTACGCTAGTCGTCCAATCCTTTCCGTGATTTTGAATGGTCCTACATATCGGGGACTTAACTTTCCTCCTTTTCTTGATACTATCAAACCTTTCCGTGGTGTTAACCTCAGGAAGACTTGATCTCCTACTTCAAATTCTAGATCCTTCCGACGTTGATCAGCGTAACTCTTCTATCTGCTTTGCGCTGTGCGGATCCTATCCTTGATTAGTCATACTTTATCTACGGCTTGATTCACCAAATCTGTGCTTATTGCTGAAGGTTCTGATCGTTGATTCTTCGGCATCCCATGGTCATCAATTTCCCAATGGAGCGGGGATCGACACTTCCTCCCATATAGAGCTTCATAAGGTGTCATTCCGATGGTCGCTTGGAAACTGTTGTTGTATGCAAACTCGGCTAATGGCAGATGGTGATCCCAATTTCCTTGGAAGTCTAGTACACAATCTCGTAACATGTCTTCAAGGGTTTGAATGGTTCGTTCAGATTGCCCGTCGGTCTGGGGATGCGCACTAGTGCTGAAGCTTAAGGAAGTTCCTAATTCCTTATGAAAGACTTTCCAAAAACGAGATACGAATCTAGGATCTCTGTCTGATACTATGTCTGTTGGCACTCCATGGAGTCGAAAGATTTCTCTAATATAGGTCCTAGCCAGCTTTTGTAGACCGTCGTCCTTTTTCACCAGCACGAAATGAGATGATTTTGTCAATCTGTCGACGATCACCCAAATGGTGTTATAACCTCCTCTTGTGGTTGGTAAATCCGTGATAAAATCCATGGTTACCATTTCCCATTTCCATTCAGGGACTTCTAGTGGTTGTAGTAGTCCTGAGGCTCGCTGATGCTCAGCTTTGACTCTCTGACATGTGAGGCATCGTGCCACAAATTCTGCAACTTGGTTCTTCATGTTTACCCACCAAAATTGTTTCTTCAAGTCCCGATACATCTTGTTACCTCCTGGGTGTATCGTATATCTTGAGCAATGAGCTTCCTCGAGAATTCGTCTTTTGAGCTCCCTGTCGTGAGGTATGCATAATCGTCCCTTAAACCTTACAATTCCATCCTTGGTAATTGTAAACTCGGGTTTCTCGCCCTTAGCGATCTTATCTTTAAACTCTTGAAGTTTTGGATCTCTCTCTTGGGCGAATCGAATATCGTCCAATAGATTTGGTTTAACCATGAGGTTGGCGCAACTTAAACGAGTACCTTCATGAATGGGTTTCAGGTAGCTTAGTTCCTTGAGAGCTTGCCATTCTCGAACCATGAGTCGGGCCACTCTAGCCTTTCTACTTAGGGCATCGGCCACGACGTTCGCTTTCCCTGGGTGGTATTGAATTTCACAATGGTAATCTTCTAAAAGTTCTACCCATCTTCTCTATCGGAGATTAAGTTCTTTTTGAGAAAATAGGTACTTGAGACTTTTATGATCCGTAAACACGGTGAATTCAACGCCATATAAATGATGTCGACATTTCTTTAAGGCAAATACTATTGCAGCAAGTTCGAGGTCGTGCGTTGGATAATTCTTCTCGTGTGTCTTGAGTTGCCTGGAAGCGTACGCGATAACTTTACCATTCTGCATTAGAACGGCACCGAGGCCATCCTTTGAGGCATCACTATATACGACAAATCCTTGGGTTCCTTCTGGAAGTGTCAGTATAGGTGCGGTGGTAAGTCTCTTCTTGAGTTCCTGGAAACTTGACTCGCATTTATCCGTCCATTCGAATTTTACTTGTTTCTGGGTTAGCCGGGTGAGGGGTCCCGATATCTTCGAGAAGTCTTTGATGAATTTACGGTAATAGCCCGCAAGTCCAAGAAAACTTCTGATCTCAGTTACATTTTCTGGTCTCTTCCAATCCATAACGGTTTCTACCTTAGATGGATCAACTGCAATCCCTTCTACAGAAATAATATGGCCTAGAAATGCCACTTCCCTCAACCAAAATTCACACTTGCTGTACTTGGCGTACTTGTGCTGCCTTAGTGTATCCAACACTAGTCTAAGATGTCTCTCGTGATCTTTTTCCGACTTAGAGTACACTAGTATGTCATCGATGAAAACTACTACGAATTGGTCGAGATATGGTTGAAATACTCTGTGCATTAAATCCATAAATGCCGCAGGAGCATTCGTGAGTCCAAAAGGCATCACTACGAATTCGTAGTGGCCGTATCTAGTTTGGAATGCAGTTTTAGGAACATCTTCATTCCTAATCTTTAACTGGTAGTATCCTTGTTGAAGCTCGAACTTGGAATACACCGTAGCTCCTTGGAGTTGTTCAAACAACTCATCTATCCTCGGAGAGGATACTTATTTTTAACTGTAACGCTGTTGAGTTCACGGTAATCTATGCAAAGCCTCAATGTTCCATCCTTCTTTTTGACAAACAATACCGGGGCTCCCCAAGGTGATACATTGGGTTGTACGAAACCCATGTCAAGTAACTTCTGCAGTTGGACCTTCAACTGTTGCAGCTCCAATGGTGCCATTCGGTATGGTGCCTTTGCAATGGGTGCCTTCCCAGGCATGATTTCGATATTGAATTCAACTTCTCTGTCAGGTGGTGGAGAGGTCAATTCTTCGGGAAATACGTAAGGGTATTCGGATACCACACGTATAGTTTCTATGCCCGACTTACTCTTAGGTTTGTTGATGATGAAGGCTAAAAATCCGGTTGCCCCTTTGGAAACTGCCTTACTAGCTTTGATAGCTGATATTATAGGTGCTAGGTTGACTCTAGCGTCTCCAATTAATTCCACAATTGGCTTGTTAGGTTCGTAAAACCTAACTATCTTAGAATGACAATCCAATTGTGCGTAGTGCTTAGACAGACAATCCATTCCTAGGATGACGTCATATTCTAATATTGGAAGCACTACTAACTCAGCAGAGTAACAGTTACCACTGATGATCACATCACATACAGAATGGACTTTATCTGCTAGCTGACTAACTCCCATCGGGGTAGATACTTCTAGGCATAATGATAAAGATTCTAACGGCCTATCAAGTTTCTTAGAAAAATGCGGTGCAACAAACGAATGGGATGATCCTGGATCTATAAGTGTTCGTGCAAGTTGATTTGATATCAGGAGTGTACCTTCCACCAAATCGTTGTTCTCTGGTGCCTCCTGACCAGTCAATGTGAACACTCGAGCTGGGGCTTTCCCTTTGTTGTTTCCTGGTTTGGCTGCAATAGCTGGTTTGATTGCTGGGGTGTTCATATCTAGGCACTCTCGAATTTGATGATCTGAGCTGCCGCAACGCAGGCACTTTTCGAGCTTTCTCCAACACAACTCTGACTTATGCCCTTTCCTTCCACAGTGGGTGTAAGGCACTGTTGGTTTGTTGAGAACTGGTGCCTTCGATCCACTCGAACTTCCTTGAGTTCCCGTCCTCTTAAACTTCTGTGGTGGCGTGGATGTTGGTCGGGTAGCAGGCCTCTTTGCGTTGTTGGAGAAACGGCTTTGTTGTTGAGCTAACCTCGCAGTTCCACTCTCGATCCGGGTAGCGGATTCCACTGCTTGGGTAAGTGTCGTCATCTGAACAGTTAGAAGACTCTGTTGAAGCGACTGCCTCAGTCCTCTAGTGAACTTATAGAGCTTGTCCTCTTCAGTTGTAACCAATCCCAGTGCGTATTTAGACAATCTGTTAAACTGGGCTTCATATTGAGCGACTGTCATGGTTCCTTGCTTCCAGTGGTAGAACTCATCTCGTCTAGCCTCTCTGGCTACTGCTCACACGTACTGAGTTCGGAAGTCGGTCAGGAAGTTAGCCCATGTCCTGACATGGTTTTCTCTCGTCCAGTGTTCGTTGACATTCCTCCACCAGTCATGAGCTGCGGCCTCGAGTCGGAATGCAGCCAGTGATATCCGCTGTTCATCGGTATACTGAAGGGCGTTGAAAATTCCCTCAATTTTCTCCACCCAGAGTTCAGCTTTGATATCGTCGGGTTCTCCGTCAAAGGTCGGCGGCTTGAAACGTAAGAATCTTTCCACGGTACGATCATGAGTTTCATTGTGGTTCCTGTTGTTAGCAGTCTGTTGTTGTAGGAAGTTCGTCAGTTGAGTGAGGGCTTGGGTCAAGGGATCGTTCCCATTTCCTCCTCGTAGAGGAGAGCGTGAGCGATCATCGCGTTGATGATGCTCTTCACGATTCATGCGAGGACGTCCGCGTCTTCGGTCAGCCATCTAATATAAGTTAGGGATGTGTGAGGATTAGCAATTTTATGTGGAGTTGTCAGTAATTTATGTTATCATGTAGATTTAAGCGTATGATTGAGTGCTAATTATTCGCAAATGATGAAATTTATATAAGGATAGAAAACATAGTAGTTTCCAGTCACGCTTGGTTTATCTACCAAAACCTACATTATTCTATTGATCAAGACTGTCACATTCAAACAAATTTACCGTTAATACATAATCATAACACACCAAAATACGAAATTCAGTCGTTTGGTTTCATATTCTAGGAAAATATTAAATAGGAATAAATAACATTACTTCATAACCAAGTCTCTAGTCCTCTCCGGAACCCATCCTCACATCCTCATCGGGGTCCTCCTCCGGGTCCTCCTCCGGATCCTCCTCGAAGTCCTCCTCCGGATCTTCCTCAAAATGTGTAGAGTCCGTCGGTGGAGCATGTGATGCCTCCCCTACCTTAGTCGTCGGGTATGGAAATAGTCGCATCACCATAGTTAATTTCTTCCTGGCCACCATCTGGAACTCTTCGTGCTCGCGACGTGTGGAACGGATCGTTTTCTCCAGCATCTTGATCTTATGCATCTGGAAGAATTTAGTTCTGCGAAGATGGGCAATTGTCCGACTCTCCACTAGCGATTGAGTTTCCAGGCGATGTGCCCTTACCTCCAACTCCTCGTTTTCTTGCCCTTTCTTCTCCAATAACTGAAACAGCTCGTCCCTCAGATTACGATACGCCGTTATATCTTGAAAAATGTGTGCAATCACGGAGCTCAAGTTCTGGGTCTCCCCCTCCCCTGAATCACCCAAAACGGTTGCTTTTAGAATGGGTCTAGAAACACCCCTGATTTGACTAAGGGCCTGTCGAAGCTGATCTGCAGTAATTGTCGTCGGCGGGGCAGGCGTATCTTCGATTCCCTAGGTCACAATCTTCTTGTCCGAGGGGTCCATCTAATTAATAAATGAAACTAAGTCAGTGCCTCGTAAATAATCATTAAGCCAGTGAACTTAATGATTCAATAAATGCTTATATGATTTTTAACGACAAAAGAACAATAATACCCCATTTTAAGAAGTAATGGAGTTTAGTAGAGTTTAAAGGAACTTCATCATTTTTGAATGAATAGTGACATGACTTTGAGAAATGGATAAGTGAAGTAAGTTATATCCATTTCAAGAGTTCAATAGAAGAGTTAATTCAGTCGGGAAATGTCGTGGGTACTTAATAAAGTACTTTGGACAATGATTTAGGAATTTTGAATTTGACTATGCGTATTCCAAGTGAATAGTGATAAGTCGAAAGAGATCTTTAATGAGAATTGACTCGAGAAATCTACATTAGGTCTCAATCCTATGGTTCACTTCGTCCTAGGTGGAATTCCCATCTAAGTCCGAAGAATCTTATCCTGGTTAGCCCGTTGTAAGTGTCCGTCTCACAAAGCGGGCTCCGATACCACTCCTGTCACGCCCCCAACATCGGGAAGGACGAGGGCGCGATGCATCGATCGATCAATCAATAAAAATGTGGCAATAAATAGCGGAAGCAAAATAAAGATTAGATAACATTTCAAAACAACCATCTTAGCCCGATGTACTAAGATTCGTTGTGACAAAGCTGATAAGCGAAATTACACTGTTCATAAGTTTGCAGCGGAAAAATACCAAACGAATTAAGTACGAAGCATAATTAACTATTACAAGTTGGGATAACAAAAGAAATTCTAAGAACAGAAGTCCTAAATCTTGAAGACAATCTTCTATTCGGCCTCTTCCTCGAAGTCTTCTTCATCTTCTGCTGTTTGCTCATTCTCTGGTTTAAAAGGGAAAACGGTGGGGTGAGACAAAAGGTCTCAGTGAGTGGGTGATCGTGTGCGAGTGTGGCTCTTTCCTTTGAAAATTTTTAAGTGATGCATGATTTTATCAATTATAAAAAAAACGAGAACAATTACAATTATGTCGAAATTTTATAAACAATAATCATTGTGTAGTTGTAATATTATAATCCTGGCCCCGTGGACGGATGTCAAGTCAAGCAGTCAGTCAATCAGTCAATTAGTCAATTCAGTTTCGAATCCTGCCGATGTGTACTTTAGATTCTAGACTCTCCTTATTATTCCTAGCAAGATAGGTCGTCGCCCCAAGATTTGGACCGTCGCCCCAAGATTTGGACCGTCGCCCCAAGATGTTGAGCCTTCGCTCTCACACTTAGCGTGTGCTTCCTTATCTCTTAGCTGGGCTCGGTATGTCCTTAGCTGTGGGTCAATACCCGGATCACACCATAATCGCGATTATACCCCAAGTTTATGACCCAGGTCCCTCGGAACACTCCATTCCTCGGTTATGGGAATAGGAAACAACGGTAGCCTTGTCCATAAACCACAGCCGTGCTGCTCATTCCAAGACTCGGTCTAACCATCCCTGACATGATTTGGGACTCTAGAGGTGGCTCCTACAGCTCAAGAGGTGGCCCCCGGATTGTAGGTCATCACTCTGTTTCATATGGACTCAAGAGGTGGCCCCCGTCCGTCGACGTGGCACTTTGTTCCGATAGGGTTAGAGGCGGACCCGTCCGTGGCACTTTGTTTGTATAGTACTTAGTTCCCGGACAGTCACATTTATCAATTTGACGCGTTTCACAAGTATCATGTAAACGTTCCGTCAGTGAGGTTAATAGCGTCTTTGATTAAGTATGGAATATGGTTAATTTTATTTGTGGTCCGGTAATGCGGAATAGGACTTGTATATAAAGTCGAAAATATTCTCAATAAATTATTAACGGTCTGATGAGTTCAGAGCAGATATATTAACTGGGTAGGTTCGACGAAACGAAATGAGAGTTTCGTAAATAATTTGAAAGGACGTTTTTGCCCTTAGGTTCAAACCTAAGCGTTGGAGTATGAAACGAAATCGGATGGTTATTGTAACACCCCCAATCCGCTCAGGGATATTACACGCCGTAGAACCTTTCCTCAAGGATCTACCAGGCTGGTAACGACATTTAACATCTCGACAATGCCTTCAAGGCTACAATGACTCAGTAGACCGATTTGGTCTTTCCACAGATACATACAACTCGAATACAACTCATGCCCACGCAGGGGACAAAATACAACTACACCCGTACAACGGGAACAATACAGCAGCGGAAAATAAAGTACAACTGAACCAACACACGATGTACGGTTCCTCATGTGATTAGTATCGATCATCTTTCATCATCCTTCGTGCCGACCCGGTGTTATGCTCCAAAACCTGAATGCAAAAACAGACATCCACCCCCCGAATACTCGGGGGTTAGCAAAACTCCACTGTTTTGCTAGTGCAAATACAAGGTGCAAATACGAGCCATACAATTCACATTCCACGAATAACAATAACCGAGGATCCTCAAGATCCAAACGAAACGAAAAGTACTTCCCGAGGCAAGGGTTTGAGAAAACATTTCAAAAACGAAATATCATAAATCAATGGAAGTAATTTATAAAACAGTTTAGAATGCCATCGAGAGTTTTAATAGAAAACAATTTAGGATTATCAAATCCTACTTTTCAAAAATCCAAAAGACCAAGGGGTCGCCACCCCAAAAGTTTACTTTACGGAAAATGACATTAACCAAAGCGTTGGGATTTTAGCCCCAAATCCGTAAACGACTTTTACAAAACCCTTGGGATTTTAGCCCCAAATCTCATCAACTCACAGTACACAAGAACGACCACGAGGTTCGTATCCCAACATCAAAATCCACAAATAAAGGATTTAAAACATAAACCACAAATTACTCTAGAGCCATCCTAGCCAAGTAGGCCAAACGAACAACTTACCTCTTACACACTTAGTCAATGCATGCAATCATGAAGACCGTTCAAAAGCACTCATTTCCGGAAATGCCAATATCGAATCACATTTGTAAAAATGCACCACAATTAACCGCGGACCCACAGCTTCGTGGATCCCTGCCGAGACCCCGTCGGATCTAACCCACAGTGGTTAAAAGCAAGCTCGCGGTCCACAGCTTCGTGGAGCCCTACCGAGACCCCGTCGGATCTAACCCGTAGTGAGCATACACACACACACGTTACTCATGCAATACTAACATGCTAAGAATGTAAGTTCATTAAGAATACTCACTAGAGATGGCCATTAACTCGACACCATTACCAAACTCTTCAAAAATACAATAACAAGCTTAAATACGGAATACACGATTCCATAACTTTTAAACAAGAGAGTATCCTCATAAAATCCTTCAACGTTCAAGATAATCAAATCATAATCAATTCTCAAAACACCGTTCACAAAACACACGCGTTTTGAAAGAAAGCCTTTAACGAGGCCAAATCAAATCCTTTTGAAACTTCATTTCAAATAACCAAACAAACACATCAAGACGACCACCGATCATCATATACATAAACGAGAAAAGTATGGGCAAGGTACTTGCCTCGATACCACGAGCACGGAACCACGAACGGATACGGCTCAACCGGAAGCTTCGGGCGCCCGATGCTAACAAAAAGGGAGACGACAACGAGCGGAGCGGAAGAATCAAGCACGACCGCGAGGAACCGACGAAAATGAACCTAACGATTCGAATAGCACAATCACAACCACTTCTAAACGATTATGGAAATGGAATACACCCGGAAACCCGCCTACGATTCATGTATATTCGTACCAAAATAACAACGAGGGCGGACCGCAACCAAACCCTCTCGATTCCGTAAAAATCCACAAAATATCCATGAATCCGTAGGAAAACTAAAGATACTAACAATATCAATCGTATACATCATGAATCCACCAACGAAACGGAACGAATCGGAAGAAAAACCCAAAACCCCCAAATTAATCGAAATAGGGTTTTAGAGCATTACCTTGGAAGATTCGAGTACTAAGATCCGTAGAACGCGCGTTAGATTGATTATCCGAGCCTCACAACCGAAAAGAAATGATGAAAATCGACCCCCGGATGAAGAACTCTCTCCCTCTCTAACTCTCTCTCTCGCGACTCGGTGGAAAAATGGGAAAGAATGAGTTGTTCACGCTCAAAACCACATTTATAGTGCAACACAGCAGAACCTATCGGCCGGCCTATCGGCCGATAGGCCCAACCGATACCCATACGGGATGCCGGCAGTAGAGTCTATCGGCCCCCCCTATCGGCCGAAAGGCTCCTGGAAGTGCTCGGCCAAAAGCGAAACGACCATAACTCTCTCGTCCGACTCCGATTGACTCACCGTTTGAACCATTGGAAAGCTAACTCGATGTTCTATAATATTGCAAAGATTTATAATTTTTGGAGTCACCAAAAATTAATGGTGATCTAACAAAGACGAACTCATACTTAGAAAAGTCGTTTAGAAATCCTGAATTCAACAAAACGACACCGAAACCCGAACATGAAAACGAAACGAAGATACGGTTACGAAGTACTCACAAAGACGAATCTAAGAGCTAGTAGGACACACAATTCCGACCACCCGAAGGCTCGAAATTCGACAACGGAAGGTAATTACCCCAGACTTTGGGAAATTACGAAAATGGCCCAAATGCCCGAAAATCACGATACGTGATCGAATAACCAAACCGAAGTTCACAACACGTCCAACAAAGATAAACGGACTTGCGGGAAACTCGAAACAACAGTTTCGGATGAGATTCGCAAGAATCGAACTCAAGTGCGGAAAAGTCGCTAAAAAGCACAGAACTCAACGAAACGACACCGAAACGAATTCGGATGTCAAAAAGTGTAGAATTAATCATTCTCAAAATGACGAAACGGTCATGAGCGAGTCGTCAAAACGAACTCCGACCGAAAAAAAGAAATTACCGGAAATCGAAAATTGCGGATATTACATTCTACCCTCCTTAAAAGAAGTTTCGTCCCGAAACTTAAAACAAGTAGGGAGAAGAAATATTCCGCCAGGAAAAACTCAACGAGACACACAAGAATGCGTAACCAATGCCCAACGGCGAAATGTTACAATCAACGCAAAGGAATATACGGCGTGTAAACACGCTCCACGGTGACCAACACAACGTCGCCGTTAGGGATATAATAAAACCGACAAGTGACAAGCGTCATCAAACGGATACTATAGTCAAGTCAATTATCCGATAATCACAAAACACAACGAACGAAAATCAATATGATTGACCAACCCAACGGTACATCAATCAAAACGCGAGTCAACCGCTGAACAAGCACGGAATCCCATCGCCTAAGGGATGGAAGATTGAAAACGAAACTAATTTCCCGAACTAAAGGGAATTACGAAGGAGCCTGAACGTTCAACAATCACGAAACGAGAACAAAAACCGAACAAACAAACGATCGAGACAACAAAAATCGAAGAATCACGTTCGAATCACGAAGAACAATAAAGTTCAACAGTAACTCCCAGGATGATCTGGTGAGAACTACAAGACATGCATTCCCATAAGATCCACAGGAAAGGGAATAGCGATTGAAAAGTCACAACGACAAATAAGTTATTCCGAAATGATATCACTCTCGTTCGGTAAACAAAAACAAGGGCAGGACAAGCTCAGAAATGTCAACGAACATAAATGAGTCGACAAAGTAGAAAATACAGAAGTTCAAAATCCGATCCCTTCGAATAAAAGTACTAGTAGAACCGAATGATGTTACTCCCGAACAAAGTTCACAAGAATCGAACCGAACTCGAAAAAAGTCACACCGATAACCAGATCGGCCCACAACAAGATCACAGCTCGTTCGGACGATGAAACTGAAATACCGAACAAGTTCATAAAGTACCAACGAACATGAGCGAATCGATAGATCGGGAAGAGAAAACACGAGTCAAAATAGTACGGGCATTACCTCCGACCTCGTCCACGAAATTCACAAAACGGAGCAAGGTAACAAGACATTAAACAATCGACGCATAACGGAACCATCACCGATTCACACGGTCATACCAAATCAAGCTCTAACGGCTCGCACATGCGTGACAACGCAAATTGCCATGAGGCGACAACATTCAATACCAACACTCCGCCTCTCACGGGGCTAGCATAACCAATGTGTGGAAAGCGTCTCAACGCTCACACCGCCAATTCGGTCATACTCGGGAGAAAGTATCAAAAGGACAACGCGAACATCACACATACATACCACCCTCAAACGGGAATGGGTAGGTTTTAAAACGAAAACTTCATTTTGAAAATAATTTAGAAGAACACCGATTGATCTTGAGTATCATCTTTCAAAAAAAAGTACAAACGTGAAACATCGTTATCGAGACATTGGAGAACCATTTCGCATTTGATAAAAATGAAGACACTTTCTCTTAGTGAAAACTTCCAAATTATTCGACCCTCGGGTCTAAATAAAAGTGTTGAAAATATCTCAAAACCTTTTGGTCCTCGAGGTAGAAAATTTTTGAAATACATTGTGGCATCTAGGATGTACCACAAGAAAATAACTCATTTGAAAAGTATGTCTCGAAATTTATTTTTCTAAGATACTCAAGGTTTTCAAAAATCCAATAGGCCAGAATGCCCAAAACTCACACATACCGACGTCCACTAAAACAACTCCTAGCACACGCATCAAAACGTTTAAAATCAAGACAATACAAGTCTTTAAACGAAAATAAACGATAAAATACCACATTCAGAACAAAACCGCTGATAAAATACCCTCCCGCACTGGCTAGTGAACAAGTCGAACGTGTATAAGCACAAAGCTTCCACAAGAGACTTGTAAAACGTGCAAATCGATTCGAAAATCATCAACAACGGAGAAAAACAACAATAAAAAGACATCACAAACGATTTACACTCCTCGTATAAATCAAATACGAGAGTCGACTAAATTCATATTTTTAAATAAAAATTCACATAAAATTCCACAAATTAACAAAACATCATAAAAATAGCTCGTGTCACACGAGGCACAACACAAAGAAGGGAGACTTACTTCCACAGTCGCACGAAGATGATGATCGCCCCACGATACTAATCACGACCAACAAACTCAAGCGACGCGTCGCGACACGACTGATCGGACTAAATCCGGCGAGACAAAACTCAATAGACACCATCGACCCGGCACCTGGTTTTCACAACCTAAGCTCGATACCATTTATGTAACACCCCCAATCCGCTCGGGGATATTACACGCCGTAGAACCTTTCCTCAAGGATCTACCAGCCGGGTAACGACATTTAACATCTCGACAATGCCTTCAAGGCTACAATGACTCGATGACCGATTTGGTCTTTCCACGTATACATACAACTCGAATACAACTCATGCCCACGCAGGGACAAAATACAACTACACCGTACAACGGGAACAATACAAATGCGGAAAATAAAGTACAATCGAACCAACACACGATGTACGGTTCCTCATGTGATTAGTATCGATCATCTTTCATCATCCTTCGTGCCGACCCGGTGTTATGCTCCAAAACACGAATGCAAAACAGACATCCACCCCGAATACTCGGGGTTAGCAAACTCCTTTGTTTTGCTAGTGCAAATACAAGGTGCAAATACGAGCCATACAATTCACATTCCACGAATAACAATAACCGAGGATCCTCAAGATCCAAACGAAGCGAAAAGTACTTCCCGAGGCAAGGGTTTGAGAAAACATTTCAAAACGAAATATCATAAATCAATGGAAGTAATTTATAAAAGCGATTTAGAATGCCATCGAGAGTTTTAATAGAAAACAATTTAGGATTATCAAATCCTACTTTTCAAAAATCCAAAAGACCAAGGGGTCGCCACCCCAAAAGTTTACTTTACGGAAAATGACATTAACCAAAGCGTTGGGATTTTAGCCCCAAATCCGTAAAACGACTTTTACAAATCCCTTGGGATTTTAGCCCCACATCTCATCAACTCACAGTACACAAGAACGACCACGAGGTTCGTATCCCAACATCAAAATCCACAAATAAAGGATTTAAAACATAAACCACAAATTACTCTAGAGCCATCCTAGCCAAGTAGGCCAAACGAACAACTTACCTCTTACACACTTAGTCAATGCATGCAATCATGAAGACCGTTCAAAAGCACTCATTTCCGGAAATGCCAATATCGAATCACATTTGTAAAAATGCACCACAATTAACCGCGGACCCACGGCCGTGGATCCCTGCCGAGACCCCGTCGGATCTAACCCACGATGGTTAAAAGCAAGCTCGCGGTCCACAGCTTCGTGGAGCCCTACCGAGACCCCGTCGGATCTAACTCGTAGTGAGCATACACACACACACGTTACTCATGCAATACTAACATGCTAAGAATGTAAGTTCATTAAGAATACTCACTAGAGATGGCCATTAACTCGACACCATTACCAAACTCTTCAAAAATACAATAACAAGCTTAAATACGGAATACACGATTCCATAACTTTTAAACAAGAGAGTATCCTCATAAAATCCTTCAACGTTCAAGATAATCAAATCATAATCAATTCTCAAAACACCGTTCACAAAACACACGCGTTTTGAAAGAAAGCCTTTAACGAGGCCAAACCGAAATCCTTTTGAAACTTCATTTCAAATAACCAAACAAACACATCAAGGCGACCACCGATCATCATATACATAAAACGAGAAAAGTATGGGCAAGGTACTTGCCTCGATACCACGAGCACGGAACCACGAGCGGATACGGCTCAACCGGGAAGCTTCGGGCGCCCGATGCTAACAAAAAGGGAGGCGACAACGAGCGGAGCGGAAGAATCAAGCACGACCGCGAGGAACCGACGAAAATGAACCTAACGATTCGAATAGCACAATCACAACCACTTCTAAGCGATTATGGAAATGGAATACACCCGAAACCCGCCTACGATTCATGTATATTCGTACCAAAATAACAACGAGGGCGGACCGCAACCAAACCCTCTCGATTCCGTAAAAATCCACAAAATATCCATGAATCCGTAGGAAAACTAAAGATACTAACAATATCAATCGTATACATCATGAATCCACCAACGAAACGGAACGAATCGGAAGAAAAACCCAAAACCCCCAAATTAATCGAAATAGGGTTTTAGAGCATTACCTTGGAAGATTCGAGTACTAAGATCCGTAGAACGCGCGTTAGATTGATTATCCGAGCCTCACAACCGAAAAGAAATGATGAAAATCGACCCCCGGATGAAGAACTCTCTCCCTCTCTAACTCTCTCTCTCGCGACTCGGTGGAAAAATGGGAAAGAATGAGCTGTTCACGCTCAAAACCACATTTATAGTGCAACACAGCAGAACCTATCGGCCGGCCTATCGGCCGATAGGCCCAACCGATACCCATACGGGATGCCGGCAGTAGAGTCTATCGGCCCCCCCTATCGGCCGAAAGGCTCCTGGAAGTGCTCGGCCAAAAACTGAAACGACCATAACTCTCTCGTCCGGACTCCGATTGACTCACCGTTTGAACCATTGGAAAGCTAACTCGATGTTCTATAATATTGCAAAGATTTATAATTTTTGGAGTCACCAAAAATTAATGGTGATCTAACAAAGACGAACTCATACTTAGAAAAGTCGTTTAGAAATCCTGAATTCAACAAAACGACACCGAAACCCGAACCTGAATACGAACCGAAGATACGGTTACGAAGTACTCACAAAGACGAATCTAAGAGCTAGTAGGACACACAATTCCGACCACCCGAAGGCTCGAAATTCGACAACGGAAGGTAATTACCCCAGACTTTGGGAAATTACGAAAATGGCCCAAATGCCCGAAAATCACGATACGTGATCGAATAACCAAACCGAAGTTCACAACACGTCCAACAAAGATAAACGGACTTGCGGGAAACTCGAAACAACAGTTTCGGATGAGATTCGCAAGAATCGAACTCAAGTGCGGAAAAGTCGCTAAAAAGCACAGAACTCAACGAAACGACACCGAAACGAATTCGGATGTCAAAAAGTGTAGAATTAATCATTCTCAAAATGACGAAACGGTCATGAGCGAGTCGTCAAAACGAACTCCGACCGAAAAAAAGAAATTACCGGAAATCGAAAATTGCGGATATTACAGTTATGAAATTTTATGAGGAAGCCAAAAATAATTCCTCGACTCCAGATTTAAGGAAAATTTGGAAATTTCCAGTTTCTGGACTGAAATTTCCAGAAATTACGATATTGCCCCAAAACTCAAGGAAATCGTTCCGATGCATATAGAGCTATGAATTTAGCTCGGAATTTAACGAAATTTTACGAGATGACTCGTGATGAACCTGGAATTACAGATTTGTGAAAATTCCAGAAAATTTCGGACCTGGTACAGAAGTTTGGAATCTTTGCGTTTTGGCCCCAAAATTGTTTGAAAATTACAATTTGGACTATCAAGTTTAGATATCGAACTCCGAATCGCTTGAAACTTTATGGACAGCCTATGTATGGTATAATATGTACTGTACAAGGTCCAGAATGTTGTATTTTAGAAATTTTCAGTTTAGTCCTCAAACTTTGAGAAATTACAATTTATGCAAAAAAATTCCGTTTACTCATTTCGAGTCCCGTTTTGACTGCAAATAAATTATCCATATATCATAATAAAATCATTTAACACAAGATTTCAGATTTTGGTAAGGTTTCAACAACACATAGAAGAAAACATATAACTTTCAAGTTATCATAAAATCGGTACCCGACTACCAAATCGGTTGTCGTTTAAGTTCGATAAATCATATTGCATGTTGTTATAACCTTAACATTCATCATTAAAAACCTGTATTTATACAAGAATTTCAGATTAGTACATACTTTCATATTTTTCATAATATTTGATGATTATGTTTAAGAAAAACGAATTTCACATAGTTATACATAAAATCATAACATGAAATTATAACATGAAGATTTTAACATAGATCATATCAAAAGAATCTTGAAATACTTCAGATTTAACACATGCATCACAACAAAAAGAATAGATTTTTACTTTAAAGTTTGAAAGAGTTTTCACCCACCTTGATCTTGTCGGATTTCGTCGGTTCTAAGTCTTGAAAGTTGGAAAACGACTTCTCCATATGGTTTGGCCAATCCACATGCACCCCAAGGTTAGAATTATGTTTGAATGTATTGAAATTAAGGTTAGATTATGGAGGATTTCATTAGAATTTATGGAAATAGTTATAAGGGATGAGATTACCTATTTCTTCTTGAAATTTTTCTTCCTCCTCCTTCTTATTCCTCTTGGTTCGGCCCTCTATCTCACATAGACTCTCAATTACAGATTTTTGTGGTTGTGTAGGAGGTGTAAAATGAGGGTTAGGTTAGGGTGTAAGTATTTAAAGTTGGGATAAGGAGGGTTGGAAAGTGAAATGTATAGAAGACTTGTTACATGTGTCAAGATGTTTCATGCAAGTCTTGCATGTGATGAGTGAAGAATCTAGAGCTACACATATATTATTTATTTTTTTTGTTAAATTAAGAGTATAATCAAAATGGTAAAGGATTTAATTAGTTGGGTTGGGCTTTGAAGTATAACTTCAAGTCTTATGATTTTTAATAAGTTGGGTTGAGTCTATTAGTGAGTCCTCATGTAGTTAGGTTTTGGTAATTAGCCAAATAGGTGAATCAACACACTATTTTAATTTTTATTATTTGGTTTATTAAGTAAATTACAAAGTTAAAGAGTGAAATAAAATAAAATAGATGTAAGTTATATCATGACATAAAATAACTATTATTAAATTACATCATGATTTGATACATTGTACATGTGATAAGTTACCGAATTTAGGGGGTTTTACACAACCACTGGAGTTACATGATGACGAGGCCGGATTTAATTGTCATATGTTTGTGTTGTTTTACTAAGTACTCGAGTACGTTGTATTTTGTGATGTTGGATTTGGCTATGTATTAATGTTCTTCGTTGGACATTTGTATTTTCAGTACTCGTTCAGAACCATTGTATTTTATTTCAGTTACTTTCATTTGTTGGTATTTGTTATTGTCTTTTCGTTTCATCAGCCTTGTAAATTCTTACGTAAAGGATTTACGGTGCTGTAATATTTCTGAATATATCGGGGGTATTACAGAATATGGTATCGGAGCTATAATTATGGATATCTTGGCCGTTGGGTTAAAATAGGGGTCGTATATGTCTTTTGAGATAACCGGCCGTGAATAACATCACTGTACTGCCTACGTCTTCGTACGAGCGGTGGTTGTAAGTTCCTAAACTCTATCTCATCCTTTACATGTGATACCTCTTTATACTTGAATGTTATTGTTACCCATATATTGAGTATTTATGCTTACAGTATGTTGAGAGTAGGACGTGGATATGGTCGCGGTCGCAGACGCGGACGAAGGAATGCTGAGAGAGAAGCCTCACCTTCAAATCAGGCTATCCATAGCTCAGGCGAGCCACAAGAATCTATTAACAACGAACCAGAACCTGCTGTTCCCGACATCTTTCGTCAGGTGGTCAACAGATGACTCAGTTTGCGCAGGTTGTGGACCGAATGCAGGTGGCAGTAGGATTGTAATAGGGAGAGAGACAGCAAGGAATCCCAGGCTTGGGAAATCGAGGAGACCGATGGCTCCAGGAGGTGGCAAAAATGCATCCGCCCAAGTTTGACGGTTTCTCGGAGATGCCGATGTGGGATCACTGGATTCGAGAGTTGGATAAAGTATTCACAGGGATTAATTGCCCAGATGACCGGAGAGTTCCCATAGCCCAGTACTTTCTGACAGGGGAAGCGTCCGAGTGGTGGGAAGCCATCCGACCTATAGATCATGATGCCGATTGGGGATAATTTTAATTGATGATGGAAGCTCAGTACTGCCCCCATCCGATGAGGGAACCTAAGGTTCGAGAGTTTTTCTCCGCGCAACCTTCAGATGTGCCAGTATCTCAGGCGGTTAAGACGTTTAATCAGCAGCTCGCGTTTGTTCGACGCCTGGTCAGGACCGATGCAGAAATGATCATCCACTTCAATATGTGAATGAAACCGGAGATATAGAGGTACATTTTTGGTTTTGAATGCACCACTCTCCGTCAGTATCAGGACAAAGCGTTGGCGTATGAGTTTAAAGAAGCAGCGATGGAAAAATTATCATAGTATAAGAAACAGAAAGTGTCTAGTAATTTCACGAAGCACAAGAGCAGTGGACCCTATAAGGCCCAGTCATCCTTTAATTCATTCAAGAGACCTACGCACCCATCCAAGGGTGGGAAGAACTCTATAGCAGTATCAGCCACAATGGATGCAACCAGGAAGTGCTTTAATTGTGGTCGCCCAGGACACCTTTGGCGTGATTGCTTCCATTCTCCAATAACATGTTATGATTGCGGATAGGAAGTGCATCGTGCGATGTTCTGCAAGGATGCCACGAAGTTAAATGGAGCTCGTACTTCACAGTCGGCTCAGAAAGTAGCAAGTGTTCAGCAGACGCAGCAGAGTGTCTAGCTACCCTAGAGTTTTGGTCGGGAAGGGGCAGAGGACAGTTCGACCGAAAGGGGACATCGAGTGCCGGATCCATTCCTCCACGCCTGTATGAGATGAGGAGGGCAGACGATCAGGATGCTGTTGTCGCATCAGGTACCGTTCAGATCCTTTCACAACCAGTTAGCATTTTATTCGATACAGGGAATACATATTCATTTATATCATTATCTTGTGTAAATCATTTGAACATTTCTGGTTTTTATTATTGTGAGCCTTATGTTGTGGGTTTACCAAGTGTGGAGAGAATTGTAAGAAACTTGGAAACTAGAGATTTTCCTGTATTAATTGGAGGTAGAGAATGGCCCTTGAATCTGATTGTTATAGAAATGCAAGGAGATGACCTGATCCTCGGAGATGATTGGCTTAATCAATATGGAGCTATTGTAAACTACCGGAAGAGGAATATCTCAATGATAGCTGAAGATGGTTCTGAAATATTGTTCGAGGGATGTAGACCAGGAAGCTCAGGAAAGATGATCAAAGTAATGAAAGCTGTCAAACTGCTCAAACAGGGCTGTACTAGATACTGGTGTTACGCAATGAAGAAGGAAGACGAAAAAGTGGAAATTTCATCCATTCCTATCATGAACGAATTCCAGTGTTTCCTGATGAATTACCTAGACTACCTCCATGACGAGATGTAGAATTCACAATCGAGCTGGAACCAGGAGCTACACCTATTTCTAAGGTACCGTATCAATAGCACCTACTGAGATGTACGAATTGAAGAAGCAACTGGAAGAGTTACTGGACAAAGGCTATATTCAGCCAAGCATTTCGCCCTGGGGTGCACCAGTTCTTTTTGTCCGGAAGAAAGATGGATCCCTACGATTGTGTATTGACTATCGAGAGCTGAACAAGATGACGATCAAGAAAAAGTATTTGTTACCACATATTGATGATTTGTTTGACCAGTTGCAAGGAACAATAGCATTTTCTAAGATCGATCTGAGATCAGGATATCATCAGTTGAGAATTAAGGAATCCGATGTTCCGAAGTCAGCATTCAGAACTCGCTATGGACAATATGAGTTTGTAGTAATGCCGTTTGGTCTCACTAATGCACTTGTCGTGTTCATGCAATTGATGAATCAAGTGTTCATAGAGTATTTGGATAAATTCGTAGTTGTGTTTATTGATGATATTCTGGTTTATTCCAAGAGCTCGGAAGAGCATGCACAGTACTTACGGATCGTTTTGGACCTCTTGAGAAACAAGCAGTTATATGCCAAACTTTCTAAGTGTGAATTCTGGCTAAAGGAAGTGATCTTCCTCGGTCATGTGGTATCAGCGGAAGGAGTCCGAGTAGATCCCCAGAAAGTCGAGGCAATCTTGGATTGGAAGTCTCCTAAGAACGTGAAGGAAGTCACGAGTTTCTTAGGACTTGCTGGGTATTATCGTCGGTTTGTGGAAGGGTTTTCCAAAATTTCCCGCCCACTTACTCGATTACTACAGAAGACCCAAAAGTTTGAGTGGAACGAGATGTGTCAGACCAGCTTTGATGAATTGAAGAAGAGATTGATGACGGCACCGATTTAAGCACTACCACAGGGAACTGGAGGATTCATAGTTTACAGTGACCCTTCAAACCAAGGTCTTGGGTGTGTACTAATGCAGAATGAGAAGGTGATCACCTACGCGTCACTACAGTTGAAGCCCTATGAAGTAAATTATCCAACGCACAATTTGGAGCTGGCAGCGGTGGTTCCGGTTTGAAAATTTGGAGACATTATTTGTACGGGACTCACTATCAGATCTTCACGGATCATAAGAGTCTCAAATACATCTTCAGTGAAAAGGATTTAAACATGAGGTAGAGGAGATGGATGGAATTGATTAAGGACTATGACTTGGAGATTCTTTACCATCCAGGCAAAGCAAATGTAGTGGCTGATGCACTGATCCGCAAACCTGTTTCTGTTCGAATGCTGGAGGCTCTCACCTCCCAAACCATCATTCAGCGAGAATTGATTCGCAAAGGAATTGAAGTATGGTTGCACAGAGTCCAAGGACAACTATGTGTAATGGAATTGACTTCGTCGTTAATCGAAGAAATCAAATCTAAGCAATTAGATGATCCTCTGATGATTTGGTTACGTGATGAAGTGAGCAAGGGAAAGCCCCCAGGATTCGTAATTCATGATGATGGAGTTTTGAGATTCTAGAGCCGACTTTGTATTTCGGATGTCGATGTTTTGAAGTAGACAATCATGAAGGAAGCACACAGTACGCCCTATTCTATCCACCCGAGCACCAGTACGATGTATAAATATCTAAAGTAGAATTTCTGGTGGGGCAACATGAAGAAAGACGTAGCAGATTATGCCTCAAAATGTTTGATTTGTCAGCAGGTTAAGATCGAGCATCAACGGCCTTCCGGAATGCTGAAGCCGCTCCCGATTCCTGAATGGAAGTGGGAGGATATATCAATGGACTTTATCACTAATATGCCAAAGACCAGAACAGGGATGAACATGATTTGGGTGATAGTTGACCGTCTAACCAAATTGGCTCATTTTCTGGACATAAAGGACACTTGGGGACCAGAGAAGTTGGCACGAGTGTTTATTAGAGAGATAGTCCGATTACATGGTACGCCGGAGACCATTATTTCTGACTGAGACGGTCATTTCGTGTCACATTTTTGGAAAGCCGTTCATAAGGCCTTGGGATATGATCTGAACTTTAACACAGCCTATCATCCGCAGACAGACGGACAGTCCGAGAGGACTATTCAATAGTGGAAGCCATGCTGAGAGCTTGTGCCTTAGATTGGTCGACTGAGTGGGAAGTTCATCTACCATTGATTGAATTCACTTACGATAATAGTTGGTATGCTTCCATTAAGATGGCACCTTTCAAATCATTATACGGGAGGAGATGCAGATCGCCCCTGTGTTGGGACGATTCGTCAGACTTGATCGGGACAGAACCGGAGTTGATCGTACAGACGCAAGAAAAGATAGCTTTGATTCGTGAAAGACTGTTGACCGCACAGAGTCGGTAGAAATCTTATGCAGACATGCGCCGTCGCCCATAGGATTTCAGTATTGGAGATCACGTGCTTTTAAAGGTTTCTCCAACTCGAGAAATCTTTCATTTTGGGAAAAAGGGAAAGCTGAGTCCGAGATACATCGGACCATTCGAGATTCTTGAAAGAGTTGGAGAGTTGGCATACAGGTTGGCATTACCGCCATCATTGAGCCATGTTCATAATTTGTTCCACGCATCTCAGTTACGGAAGTACATATCAGATCCCATTCATGTCATTGATTTCGGTGAGATAGAAGTCACTAAGGATGGCACGTTTGAAGAGAGGCCAATCAAGATACTCGAAAGTCGAGTCAAACAATTGAGAAATAAACCAATCACTTTGGTTAAGGTTCAGTGGTCGCGCCACGGAGTTGAAGAAGCCACTTGGGAAACGGAAGATAGAATTAAGTCCAGATACCCAGAGTTATTTTTGTCTTGAGTTTCGGGACGAAACTCATTTTTAGAAGGAGAGTATGTAATATCCGAATCAATTGTTGAGTATTTCCATCCATATTTGAACCTTGTATTATTCGAATTTGTGTATCAATAATCGAAGTATGATCTTCCCCGTATTCGTATTTGCATGCATGATCATGTTAAACCTTGCAACTTTATACATGCAACTACGTCGTAACGTACGCTAGCTAGTATGCGTAACGTACATTACGAGTAACAGATAGCGTACGCTATGAGCAAGGCATAGCGTACGTAAGACAGTCAATTATTGATCAAGATTGGTCGACACATGTGCCACCTCAGGATGGAGACAAGAATAAGATTCCCCGCATGGCCCGGACAGCTTTTTGAAAAAGCAGGTCAACGGAGATTAACGTACGCTAAGGAATGTACATAGCGTACGCTAAGTATGTTTATTACGTATGTAACCGTGTTGATGTAGCATACGTAAGAGAGTACAGAATGAGACAGTAAGCTACCATTGAACGGTAGCATACGCAAAGGACATCGGGTAGCGTACGCTAAGTGAATAATGTACGTAAAGCACTAAGGCTAACGTACGTAAAGCTCAGGACATTATATATGGGACAACACCCCATTTCATTTCAATTCATTTCTTTCACTTGTCCCTCACCTTCCTTCATTTCCAGAGAGTCTCCAGCCATCTAAAACACCTATAGATCACCTATACTTGATCTTTGAAGATTGGATATCACATATACTTGATCATTGAGGATTGGAAGCACCTTGGATTGGTACTTAAGCTTGAGGTGTTGGATTTTCATCAAGTGTTCATCATTGTCTTCTATGTTAAGGTATGTTGATACTTTTAAACTCGAATCCTTGGCCTTAAGTAACGAACGAGCATGCTTCTGTGATTATTGGATTAGTGAATGGCACCTTAAGTTGAAAACCATGTTGTTAAGAGTTTAGACGAACTTGTTTGAGACTTTTCTTGAGACGGTGGATTATTATCATAACATTTTGAGTTGAACCCATGATATAATTTCTGAGATTAGTTACACATATTTGATGATGATTCTGAGTCACTTACCAATTGTTGTTAGTACGATCACTTAGAACGGGGATATTCAAGGAGATGAATTCTTAGGATTTCCACCAAGAATGATCCATGTGAAATATAGGTATTCTTCAAGAAATTCATGATCCATAGTAACTTCTGAAGATGATGATATTTGTGTTGATGAAATGATCAAGACTCATAATTAATATCACCTTTTTAGATAAACTTAAGAGAAGGATCATCGAAGGTTTTGTTATATCTTGTAAAGGTGGATTGTTAACCGATCTTCAAGATGATAGTTTGAATGTAATGATTATATTGATAACAACCATAGATTTTCCGAACTACATTTGAAGATTGATAATCGAGATTGGAGTAAAGTATTATGATGGCATGTTTATACTGGAAATTCGAAGACATCAAACACCATAGGATCATTCAGATTCGCATGAGTAATATATGTGTGAGTATAACGTACGTTAAGAACTATGTATTACGTACGTTATACCATCAGGCAAGACAGTCGTCTGATCAGAGAAGAAACTGTCAAATGCATGCTTAGCATGCGCTAGGCTTCGTAGCTTACGTACGCTAACAAGCAGACTTAACCTACGCTACGTTGGGTATGTAACGTACGTTATGCAGATCAGGCAGGATACGTTTTATTGAACTTTCTAGTTTAGGATAATAGATGTTCGTACGTTAGTTATGATGTAAGATGAACTCTTTATTCATTTCTATTATTTAAGGTTCGATCTTGCAACGTGATAGATTGAGGGGGTGACCTTCGAGTGTATTGATATCCGTCGAAGTATTATCCTTATCGTCAATTTGAGGCAAGTACTTTAATTATAATTGTTTGTATTATGTCGGTTATGTTATTGTTGTACTGTGCATATGTGTTGTGATTAATTGTCCACCATGCATTGGTCCGACGGGATCATCATGGGAATCTATAGTTGTGTGCGTTGGGTCGTTGGATAGGTAATTCCATCATGCATTGGTCCGACGGGATCATCGTGGGAATCTATAGCTGTGTGCGCTGGATCGTTGGAATACCACGAGTATGTTGAGATTGTCATAATGTGTTATGTGTTGTTATTATTTCTCGTTGGAGAAACTTGTCAGGATTATTGTGGAATAAATAATTATTGTATAATTATCGTACTTGTACTAGCATCGTTGTGCTAACCCCTTCGGGGGTGAACATTTGTTTACATTCAGGATCCAGGAGAGGAGGAAAACAACCACTAGAGCTGCATGACGACGAGGGTGCAGAGTGATGTTCCATCCGGATTTAATTGTCAGATGTTTGTGTTGTTTTAATAAGTACTCGAGTACGTTGTCTTTTGTGATGTTGGATTTGGCTATGTATTAATGTTCTTCGTTGGACGTTTGTATTTTCAGTACTGGTTCAGAACCGTTGTATTTTATTTCAGTTACTTTCATTTGTTGGTGTTTGTTATTGTCTTTTCGTTTCATCAGCCTTGTAAATTCTTACGTAAAGGATTTACGGAACTGTAATATTCCTAAATATATCGGGGCTGTTACAGCTTTGAGAACAATTCTAAAGTTCCTTGACCAATCAAGGTAATTAGTGCCAGAAAGTTTTTCTTTGTCAAGAATTGATCTCAATGAGTTTGTATTGATTGACGCCATTGATTCTACAATATTTAATATGCAAAGTTATTCGTGAGATATATTGATTTTAAAATCTAATCATTAAGTAAATGCAAGCACAGCTATGGCATGTCCCTCGCAAATAAAAGAATTTTAGTTTTTATCAATAGAGATGACATCTTATGTAAACATGTTAGTCTCAAACAATGTATCACATACACATATATGAATTATAATCTAACGGTCAAATAACCATAGACACAGCTTTGGCATGTCCCAGGTAATTAAGAAATGCTTTAGATTATCACACTACAAAAAAACCGTTATTACCGACGCCATTTACCGACGCCCGTATCCGCCGTTGTTAAAAACTTATAATTTACCAATGCCATTACTGAAGCCCGTTATTTATTAATTTACAACGCCATTGCCGATGATCGGTTCGCAAACTTATTTTTTTTCTTTTTTTCACAATTAACGACGCCGTTTTCCGACGCCATTTCGGCGTTGGTAATTTTTTTTCTTCTTTTCACAATTAACGATGCTGTTTACCGATGTCAGTATTTACCGACGCGGAAATGTTGTCGGTAATTTTTTACACTATCCCACATCGGAAAAACAGTAGTGTATTATGTTGTTTATATACCAAAATCTTTCTCAGCTATTTGAAATTGAATGGAGCCCGAACCTGACCCGCCTGAGCTCGGACCTGACCCGTCCGGACCTGGACCTGACCCACTTGACCCGCCTGAGCCCGGAACTAACCCGGCTGAGCCCCGTCTGAGCCCGGACATGACCCGCCTGAGTCCTGACTTGACTTTTTTAGATTTTTTATTTTTAATTTAACAACGCCAAAAATGGCGTCGGTTTTAATATCCGCAAATTCGATTTTCGGTAATTTTCTTTTTTTGGCAAGAGTCTGTTTTAACGGCTCTCTTGTGACCATTTTGTCATTTTGAGAATGTTTAATTATGCACTTTTCGACATCCGAGTTCATTTCGGTGTCGTTTTGTTGAGTTCCGTGCTTTTTAGCGACTTTTCCGCACTTGAGTTCGATTCTTGCGAATCTCATTCGAAAATACTGTTTCGAGTTTTCCGTAAGTCCGTTTAACTTTGTTAGACTTGTTATGAACTTCGGTTTGGTTATTCGATAACGTATCGTGATTTTTGGGCGGTTTGGGCCATTTTGTAATTTACTCAAAGTTGTGGGTATCCGCATTCGTATTTGTTGTCTTGACCCTTTTCATGGTCGCGTGTGATTAATTGTTGCATGGTATTTCATTTCGGGTCGATGATGTTGCCCACGAGCGTTTTGTCGTGTTCGTTCCGTGTGTTTTCAGATAATCGAGTCGTTGAGTCCTGGTGGTCGGGCACTGGCCGGACGGTTGCGGGTACTGGCCGGACGGTTGCGGGTACTGGCCGGACGGTTGCACCGGCCTTGGCAGACGGTTGCGGCGAAGCGGCGTAAGCGCTTCTGGCCGGAAGGTAGCGCGCGCTACGGCCGGGAGGCAGCGCACGCTACGGCCAGTTAGTTGCGCGCGCTAGTCGACCGAGACAGTAGGGGCAGTGAGGTTCTGGACTCGGGTGGATTGACAGGTAGCGCACGCTACTGTCGGGCACTGCGCACGCTACGAATGGAAGGTAGCATGCGCTATGGACAGAAGGCTGCACACGCTACCTGGCCGAGCAGTCTAGTCTAGGAAGTATCTTGGTGCGGCCCGGGTCGATAGCATACGCTAGCTCGGCAGCCTAGCACACGCTAGGCTGCACCAGTATAAATGTGACAGAGCAGTCCAGTTTCGGTCATTTTTTCCATTTCTCTCTTTCTCTTCCGCGGCTGGAGCCTTGGGGATCTTGAAGCCATGTTGTTGAACAACAAATCCACGAAGTTCTTGAGTTCATATCATTGATTGATCATCCTATATCATCCTTTGATCCAGCAAATCAAGGTGAGATTTCCTAGAACCCTATTTTGAGAAATTTTGGGGGTTTTGCGTTTTTGTCCGATTCATTCCGTATTATTGATTAATCTATGATGGTTATGATTAATCTTAGTAGTATTCTTGTGTTTAACATCATTTAATCCATTGTTCTTCGTCGAATCAAGGTATATTTCTTGATTTCCTTCGAGTTGACTTTTTGGGGGATTTTGTTCTTGATTTCGTTTTCCATCCGTTTTTGATGAACCGATTGTTGTAAAATGATATTTTTAAACATATCCTATGGACTGAATATCCATATTTCGGTTGGGAAGTCCATTTTCATGTTTTGTCGGGTCGATTCGTGTTCTTGGCCGTTTCGGGGGAAACCCTTGAACTTTCATCGTTTGTTCCTTGAATTCAGCGGCTTTGGGTCGTACTTTGCAATTCATTTTCGTTGTTATTGTTGTCGTTCGTAGTTTATTGTTGTGGGTTGTCGTTCGGTGGAGTCGGCGAGTTCGTAGTCGGTTCGTGCCAACCTACTTCGGTCGATTCTCCGCGTTGTGTTTATTCGAGGCAAGTACCTTGTCCATACGATTCTTGTTTTATGGATATGATAATTAGTGATCGTCTCCTTGTGTTTATTTGATCGTTTGAATTTCATTTTTAAAGATTCGGTTAGCCTTGTTAAAGGCCCTCTTTCAAAACGCGTGAGTTTTGTGGACATTGTGTTCGTGGATGGTTACGTGAATTACTATGAATACACTTGGTGTTGTTGTTGTGCTTTGATAATATATATGTATATATTATCTCATATCGGTGCGTTGTGATTTGACCATTGCGTCGTGCATTGTGTTTGTTGCCATTCATGTGAATTACTTGGATATTATTGATGTGATATGTTATTTGTGTGAATGTGTGGATATGGTTGAAGGTCTACGGTGACACATGGCACGTGATCATGTGGTCAGGATGCAACAAGTGATTGATCCAACCGTGAGAGCCTGAGATAATCTACGGTGACACATGGCTTGTGATCACGGGGTCAGGATGCAACAAGTGATTGATCCAACCGTGAGATATGGTGTGTGATTTGTTTAGCTAGCCAGCTCGGGAGGGTCCTTACAGGCCTCGAGTGGGATTTGTGGCTTCGTCCCGGTCCTAGGCGATGCATGTGCGTGATTTGTTTTATGATTGTGGCCAGCTCGGGAGGGTCCTTAGAGGCCTCGAGTGTAATACCCGGTTGTAATTCATTCATTATGATTCAGTAATTATCAATCAGTATTGGTCACTCAGTAATGTTTCACTCATTAATAATCACTCATCATTCATGATTCATTCATTTGTATTCATCGTTGGCATTTGTAACCGTGTATCAGTTGCCGATCGACATTCATCTTCGATTGAGAGTCGAGACGAGAGTATTATCATAATCATCGTGAATACAGTCTTGCGTTGGAAGTATCATCTATCACGTGTTATTGGACTTAATTACAATCATACAAGTATTGTACGTCGGATCATTCACCGTTTGTAACGAGTAGACGGAGTTGTCGGATTTTTGTCACTTCCAGCAGCGAGTTACGACCGTAACTGATCGGTCAAAAACTTATCCTAAAAATAGGAGTTTTGAGTCGCTCGCAAATATATACGAGGTAGAAGTAGTTTGTGGTAATTTCTACCAAGGTCTTTTCTCTCGAGGATTGCTCAGCAGGACTTCGTATAATATTTTGTTACAAATTACGAGAAATAAATACTAAAATATTCTAAAATAGATTATTGGGTTTTTAAATATTAACTAAATTAAAATGCACTATTTTTAATTTAAACTATTTTTAATAAGACTATTTTAATAAGACTATTTTTATACTACACTATTTATATTAAGACTATTTATACTAGACTATTTATATTAGACTATTTATATTAGACTATTTTTCTAACTAGTGAAAATGAATAGGATTAAAATAAGTTGAGAATTTATAAAATCTAGGGGATTACAGGTTCATTAAATTAGGTATTTAATTAAGTATAGGAATTGATTTATATGGATACAAAAGAAGAACGAATGTTTATCGAGTAATCAACTTTTCACCTCATAACTTTCGTATTCAAATGTGTCTTAATCACTTTCGCTTTTTTAAGATGTTGATAACAAGATTAACACTTGATAGATTGAAAAGATGTGTTGCCAATACACTTAACAATCAATCAAAGAGGTTTCACTAGTAGAAATAGGATATGATCAATCTCTATTTAAACTAATTAATCCTTTCATTTCTTTAACTTGACTATTTTTAGGATAAACGATTGTTCATCGAGTAATCAACTTTTCACCTCATAACTTTCGTATTCAAAGGTGTCTTAATCACTTTCGCTTTTTTAAGAAGTTGATAACAAGATTAACATTTGATAGATTGAAAAGATATGTTTCCAATTCACTCAACAATCAATCAAGAAGGTTTCATTAGTAAAAATAGGATATGATCAATCTCTATTTAAACCAATTAGTCCTAAAAATAGTGTAAATCAATCAAATACTCAATATATAACCTAATAGAAATTCCCTTCCCTAGGAAGAAAGATTAGCTACTCATTGGTTTATACAAACTAAAATTATAATAGAAATAATTGATATATATAATATATATAGAAACTTTTAATTATTAGAAGTTAATGACAATAGATAAAACTTACTTGAATATGATGTATCAAAGTGCAAGAAACATACTTCAAAATATAACTTCAAACTTGTTTAAAGGTTACAAGCTTACAAAAATTGAAAGTAAAATACTAAGTAAAATACTAAGTGCTTATTGATCAAGCACTTTTCAATTACAAACTAAATGAAATAAAAACATCAAACCAAAAATGAAATACAAACTAAAATTGAGAGTTCTAAGGAAAATATCTTGCTAAAATAAAGGAGTGTTTCTTTGTAAGAAGAGGAGATGATTTCTTCATGGGTGAAGGTGTCCTTTTATAGGTGTTTTTTAAGAATATAATTGATTATTTAATTCAAAATATCTATTGTAGTATCTTGATTAATTCTTTGTTCGCACTTCACCTATGTCTTTGAATTTTCAGATTTTTGACCAAAAAAATATCTTGTGGTTGAGTTCACAAGTTGGTCAAAAGTGAACTATTTTTGCATGGCATCTGCTGAAAAACGGTGATGAAAAACGGCCTAGTTTGCCCCGTGTTGTGCGCCGTTTTGTGGTGACTCGGTCTCTTCCGGAATACGCGCGAGGACACAGCGCTAAATGCCGGCCGTGTGTGAAACGGCCCAAGACACGGCCCTTGTTGCGCCGTATGTGAAACGGCCTACATAACACGGTCCTTTTTGCGCCGTGTTGTATGGTCGTTTTGCCTTGAAAAATTCCCGTCGTTGGATTTGATCTTGTTTTCCGTCCTTTTTGATGCTTCATGTCAGTAATCTGTAAAATAACCATTTTTAGCTCATGTTTGGAAATATTTGTAAAATATGTATTTTTAATCACAAATCAGTACAATTATGCCCGGAAAAAGGAATATTTTGTATATGAATTTTAGATCAATTATGCACTAATCAAATACCCCACACTTAAATTCTTGCTAGTCCCGAGCAAGACTCTTTATTATTCATACTCAAATAAAATAACCCGATCAAAAAAAAAATATAAGACACAAATTAAAATATTACATAGACAAATTAAGAACAATACTTATATATATAAAGAGAAAAAGAGATCAAAATGCCATCTACACAACAACCAGCTCTATACAGTAGATAGAAATGAATCAAGATCCAAAATAAATCTACAAATAATTTTGAAGTTAAAACACGGTTTTATTTTTTTGTAATTCCAAAATGCAAGGTTACCCTTCAAAAGATTGATTATTTCTTTCCCACTCTTGACACACACAAGTCCCTTTAAAGGTTGCACTCGATCACTCTTTTATTTTTCGACTCAATATGAAGAAGAATTTCATCGGCGTCATCAAATATTGTGATTGTTCACGAAATTGAGTGTATTGAAAATCAGCCACTAATTAAGTCAAATCTGATCATAATCTACATCCCTTTTATAGACTTAATAACTCGAACTAGTAGGTGATAGCTTTCACACCGTTATTTGCTAATGTGTAGCTCTTTTCACCAACACATTTTCCATCTTTTTTTTAGGTAATAGTTTTCACATCGTTATTTGCTAACGTGTAGCTCTTTTTACCAACACATTCTCCATTTTGCGTTTTTTTTAGGTGATAGCTTTCACACCGTTATTTGCTAACGTGTAGCTCTTTTCACCAACACATTCTCCATCTCTTTTTTTAGGTGATAGCTTTCACACCGTTATTTGCTAACGTGTAGCTCTTTTCACCAACACATTTTCCATGTTTTTTTTTGTCCTTTTTAGGTGATATAGAATTTTTGCAGAAAAATCGTTTATTAGATAAACATGAAAAATCAAAAACTCCACAAATTAAGTAAATTTCAGTTCTATTTTTCATCAACCGACTTATTCTTCTTTTCTCAAGGTAACGAATGACTCGATTTTAAATGATAATTACAAGGCTTGGAAAGATAGATTAAGGCTCAAAAATTCTGGAATATACAATTTTGTTTTACCGGTTAAAACGAATTTTGAAACTTGTATATAGCTAACTTATTGGTGTTATGGCCAGATCTAGAAATCTCACAAATAAACAAAATAAATATATATATATATATATAAATATACATTAAAAAAAATGAAAGCCAAATAACAAAAATAATCAAAACACACCACAATAATCAAAGCTAAACACACCAAAATACCAAACACACCAAAAGAGTCAAAACACACCACCCCTAAATTTGAAAAAGAAACCGTCCTCGGTTTTAAAAAAAATAATAAAAAGCAAGAGAGAGAGAGAAAAAAAATACTCCCTGTTATGAAAATTGATGCTTGAGCTACGCCTTTTAGAATCTGCAAGGGAATAAATATACGAGGCACACAACAAAAAAAATATACTCGGAAGTATAACACAATTTTAAAGATACGCATCAAGAAAGTCCGAAGAGTCGCCTTACGCTGCCATCAATGCTTTTATAAAAAACACACAATAAAAATTACAGCAATAAAATAACAATACATAAATTGCGAATAGATGCGCGTCAAGAGATCAAGAAGAAACTCCTTAAGCTGCCACTATTTAGCACGATTATTACACACGACAGAAAGTAAAAATACAAGAGGTCCGATATGGGTTATCAAAGGGAGAAGAATGAATCCACTTTTCATTTTCTCACGGTAAAATCTTCCATCCAGACAATTTTAGCTAGAGCTGGATCTGGTTGAGGAACAAATTCATTGAGTTTTTTATTAGTTCTTCTGGTGTTGTTGCAACGACTATTATTTGTTTAGCACGCTCGGAAATAAAACCCTTTTCAGCAGAGTAGTCGATGAAAGATAGTAAACCATCAAAGAAACCATTGACATTTAGCAGACCTCTTGGTTTTTGATGAACATTTAGCTGGGCTCTGGTAACCACATGAAAAAGTTCCTCAAGAGTGCCAAAACCACCGGGAAGGGTGATAAAGGCGCCATAATTATTTATCATGTGAGTTATGCAATCTTGCATATTTACAGATCTAAACTCATCTCCAATAGTTGACCCGGTGATTTTACTTTCAGCCAGAGGTTTTGGAATTATGCCCAACACTCTTACTCCTTCCATATAGGCAGAAGCAGCAGCTCGTCCCATTAATCCTAGACTTCCTCCTCCGTAAACTACATGAATGCATTTTTCTCCTAAGGTACGACCCAGGTTGTGGGCTGCTTCAGTAAAGCATGCCTCTTTTCCATAACTAGCTCCACCAAAAATACAGACTGTGCTAAATTTTTTTGATGAAGACGATGACTCTATTTTTGAAAAGAAATTATTAAGAGAGAAACAGAGAAAAGTGCAAGTTTGAGGGATGAATAAAAGAAACAAGCACAATGTTTATTTATAGAAGAAAAAGAAGGTAAAAATTGTTTAACAAGTTTGTGATTGCGTTGATTGCGCTTCAACTACTCAATAGAATAATAAATGCATTTATCGCGTATCACATTTTTTATTCAGAAAATCTCACCACACGACAAAAATAAAAGATACTCACGTGTATGTACAGTAGTTGTGATTGTGGCTCACATCTTCCTATGATTTTACGTTCAGAAACGGCTTAAATGCCTTCTATGAGTCGGGGAGAAGCTTCTCATCCAATTTTCTTACAATTGGCAAACAGGGTCTTTTAACGTCAGATTCCCAAGACGTTGTTCATATTCTGGTTTGAATTTATTCCACAAACATCGAATTCCGTAATGTACGAGTCCACTAGGATGCGTGTCAAGAGAAATTTCGATATTATCTAAATTCTCTTTATTCAGACCATCCTTAATGAAATTAATTTTATCTTCTCTGTTTGTCGATGGAATTCCTAAAGATCGACATTTTAAATTACAGTTCCATCTAGCACATTTATAGCAAACGGCTATTATCTTTCCTCGTCGTTTCTTTGCATATGAACTTTTTCCAAGCCCTGGTAAAAATCTAGTAGGTGTTTCCGTGAATTCACCTGCTATTCTCACTTTTGCTTCAATAATGAATCTAATATCAAAAGGTATGCTTTTATTCATAAGCAACCTCATCCTTTCAAGTCTTGTTTTGTAAATTTTTAAAATGACTTTTTTGCTAAGAAAGGGAAATCTCTTTTCAATACTACTCAAAATTTCTTCCATGATAAATAAAAATTAAAATAAAAAGAGAAAATATTAACAAATATCAGTTGTTGTGGGAAACTGAAAAATCCGACTTTGATAGTCACGGAGTACCGTTATCCGCCACTTGACCGGACAGAAGAATAAAAGATGCAGAAATAAAGAAAAATAAAATAACAAGATATAAACAAAAGTATACAAAAAAATTTGGCCTAAAACAATCCCCGGCAACGGCGCCAAAATTTGATCGGTCAAAAACTTATCCTAAAAATAGGAGTTTTGAGTCGCTCGCAAATATATACGAGGTACAAGTAGTTTGTGGTAAGTTCTACCAAGGTCTTTTCTCTCGAGGATTGCTTAGCAGGGCTTCGTATAATATTTTGTTACAAATTGCGAGAAATAAATACTAAAATATTCTAAAATAGATTATTGGGTTTTTAAATATTAACTAAATTAAAATGCACTATTTTTAATTTAAACTATTTTTAATAAGACTGTTTTAATAAGACTATTTTTATACTACACTATTTATATTAAGACTATTTATACTAGACTATTTATATTAGACTATTTATATTAGACTATTTTTCTAACTAGTGAAAATGAATAGGATTAAAATAAGTTGGGAATTTATAAAATATAGGGGATTACGAGTTCATTAAATTAGGTATTTAATTAAGTATAGGAATTGATTTATATGGATACAAAAGAAGAACGAATGTTTATCGAGTAATCAACTTTTCACCCCATAACTTTCGTATTCAAAGGTGTCTTAATCACTTTCGCTTTTTTAAGATGTTGATAACAAGATTAACACTTGATAGATTGAAAAGATGTGTTTCCAATACACTTAACAATCAATCAAGGAGGTTTCACTAGTAGAAATAGGATATGATCAATCTCTATTTAAACCAATTAATCCTTTCATTTCTTTAACTTGACTATTTTTAGGATAAACGATTGTTCATCGAGTAATCAACTTTTCACCTCATAACTTTCGTATTCAAAGGTGTCTTAATCACTTTCGCTTTTTTAAGAAGTTGATAACAAGATTAACATTTGATAGATTGAAAAGATATGTTTCCATTTCACTCAACAATCAATCAAGAAGGTTTCATTAGTAAAAATAGGATATGATCAATCTCTATTTAAACCAATTAGTCCTAAAAATAGTGTAAATCAATCAATACTCAATATATAACCTAATAGAAATCCCCCTTCCCCTAGGAAGAAAGATTAGCTACTCATTGGTTTATACAAACTAAAATTATAATAGAAATCATTGATATATATAATATATATAGAAACTTTTAATTACTAGAACTTAATGACAATAGATAAAACTTACTTGAATATGATGTATCAAAGTGCAAGAAACATACTTCAAAATATAACTTCAAACTTGTTTAAAGGTTACAAGCTTACAAAAATTGAAAGTAAAATACTAAGTAAAATACTAAGTGCTTATTGATCAAGCACTTTTCAATTACAAACTAAATTAAAGAAAAACTTCAAACCAAAAATGAAATACAAACTAAAATTGAGAGTTCTAAGGAAAATATCTTGCTAAAATAAAGGAGTGTTTCTTTGTAAGAAGAGGAGATGATTTCTTCATGGGTGAAGGTGTCCTTTTATAGGTGTTTTTCAAGAATACAATTGATTATTTAATTCAAAATATCTATTGTAGTATCTTGATTAATTCTTTGTTCACACTTCACCTATGTCTTTGAATTTTCAGATTTTTGACCAAAAAAATATCTTGTGGTTGAGTTCACAAGTTGGTCAAATGTGGACTATTTTTGCATGGCATCTGCTGAAAAACGGCGATGAAAAACAGCCCAGTTTGCCCCGTGTTGTGCGCCGTTTTGTGGTGACTCGGTCTCTTCCGGAATACGCGCGAGGACACGGCGCTAAATGCCGGCCGTGTGTGAAATTGCCCAAACACGGCCCTTGTTGCGCCGTATGTGAAACGGCCTACATAACACGGTCCTTTTTGCGCCGTGTTGTATGGTCGTTTTGCCTTGAAAAATTCCCGTCGTTGGATTTGATCTTGTTTTCCGTACTTTTTGATGCTTCATGTCACTAATCTGTAAAATAACCATTTTTAGCTCATGTTTGGACATATCTGTAAAATATGTATTTTAAATCACAAATCAGTACAATTATGCCCGGAAAAAGGAATATTTTGTATATGAATTTTAGATCAATTATGCACTAATCAGTAACTAGTCAGACATTACAGCCGTAACATGCATTCGTTGGCTCAGGGTGGTTTTGGATTAAGGTGGGTTACGGCCGTAAGGATTGTAGGATACGGCCGTAACATGCGTTCGTTGTTTTCAGGGCAGTTCGGATGAATAGGACTTACGGCCGTAAGGGTTGCGGCATACGGCCGTAAGATGAGGCTGGTACGGCCGTAAGGCTTGGCCGGTTACGGCCGTACGATGCAGGCAGGGTGCCCAGGCAGTTTCGACGAAGGCTTCATACGCCCGTAAGTTTGGCTGAGCACGGCCGTATCGGTCGAGTTACGCCCGTAAGGCATGTGCGGGTACAGCTGTATGACTGTCGCCAGGTGTTTGGACGAGGGCGAGTTACGCCCGTATGAGGTGGCTGGTTACGGATGTAAGGCCGTTGACTTGGGATGTTACGGCCGTAAGTAGGCCGAGTTACGGCCGTAACCATAGCAGTATTTAAAGGAATTGGATGGGACTTTGAGCTCATTTCCATCATTTCTTCACCTTGCTCCGAGAGAGAGAGAGCTTGAGGGGAGAGATTTTTCATCATCAATCACTTGGGTGTTCGGTTTTCATCATCTTCATTTGTTTGTGAAGCTTGGATAGTCGATCTAACGTGTGTTCATCAAATCAAAGTGTTTGGATCTTTAGAGGTAATATTCTTCAACATCTTGGATTTCGATTTTGTGTTGAGATATGATGTTTTGGTCGTTATAATCATGTTGTATGAAGAGATATACGTATGATTATGAGTGTGTATGAATATTCATTGGATTATTGAAGGGTTATCCAAGAACACTTTGAATATTGAGTTGGATTTGGTGGTTTTCGATTAGTTGTTGTAGTCACGAATTTGGATATTCATATTGGATTATTGATTGTATTGAAGATGTTTTGTTGTTTGGAACACTCCTTGAGGATTTGATATTGGTATAGTTAAGGATTGGTTGTAAACAATCGAAGATTGGTTACAACGTGTTTGATATAATGCCCCAATGAACTTGGTTTAATCGTATTGACGTTTTGAGTTAGTTATAATCGTGTTTGATTCGTATGTTGAACGGATTGTTGGTAATTGTGTTATTCAAGGTTGTTCGAGCGACCGACATCTCATTTAGGACGTTTGTTCGTGGAAGGACATTTTGCACCGGTGTTGTGTAAGTTAATTCTTACTCGGTTAAAAGGATACTCATTTTTTTCGTTGTTGTTCATTCATTAATCATATTCATTCACAGTGTACTAATCATGTTGAGACGTGTAATTATCAAAATAATCATTTCATTCACGCGGAACGACGGTTCTAATCATTTCAAAGAGCTATCATTCATTTCACTATTATTTCATCTCGGTGAGTCATTCTTGACCCTTGTCGGGTTGTTATTCTGATACGAATTACGTATGAAAATGGACGTAAACTCGTATGGAATGCAGCGGAAATATAATTGATCCTCACAACACTCGAATATGTGTAACACTCGTAAGATATAACCGAAAGTAGGGCAATTCGGCTTACGTAAACAAGAACAATATGAATGATTTATCAAACTAGACCTATAGTTTGATAAGATAATCTTTCCTCAAGTCCTATTGAGAATCGATTCGATTAAAACTCGAAAACGCGTCGAATTATAATCAAGGTTTCGATGAAAAGCATTCACCAAGAAAACACAAGTGTATTCTTATTTTCTTCAACATACAATACATAATGAAAGCATGAACAAGACTACTTATAGCATGGTAGTCTTCTTAGCAACTAAGGAATAAAACAAGATCACATGATCTTGAAATGAAAAACAAAACAACAAGATAAAATACAAGGGAATCAAATCAAGGGGAGGGGGAATCACACAACAAAATGAATATAAGACACCCCACATAACATGCAAGTCTAATCATGACATGTGAGTGAAGGAAAAACAACAAAAAATAAAAAAATCAGCAATAATGGTCATTCATTTCTTTGTGCATGACATGGCCCGTGCCGATCGGGCACGCCGCGCGCATCTTGGGTAGGACTCGACTCGACCGTGTCCGCTTGACACGGTCGCGGCGCGAAGAGGCCTTCCGATAGTGACTCGTCCGAGCGGTGACTCGATCGGCGCGGCTAAGATTGACTCGGCCGTGTCTGGAACACGGTCGGGCGCCCGGCGTCGGTTACGGCTTATCCGGAAGAGTTCGACTCGCCGTGCTGCACGACACGGTCGAGTCCGTGGGCGTGACTTGGCATTTCCGACGAGACAAAGACGGCCGTGTCGGACGACACGGCCGAGTTCGGTCGGCAGTGATCGACCAATTCCGGCAGGTGGTGATTTTTCCGGTCGGTTGGACATTTTCCGGCAGATTGAACATTTTTCCGGCAAGTTGGATGTCGACCTTCCGGCACAGCATGACACGGGCCGTTGAGACCGATACTCCACGTCTTATGTCCGTTTTCTCGCCTAAATACATAGTAGTCCGTGCGTGGCGTGTAGTAAGGTCATTTATATCGATCCTTACTTCGTCTTCTTTGTTCATATCAAATGATTTCGTATCATCTCCTCCTCCTTTAAAAGGAATTGTCCTCAATTACGAAATTCCGTCATCATCGATGTAAGGTGAGAGGTCCCCAACATTAAAGGTTGCATGAATCCCATAATCTCCCGGAAGTTCTAATTTGTAAGCGTTGTCGTTCACTTTCACGATTACTTTAAATGGTCCCTCCGCTCGCGGCATTAATTTGTTCCTACGTTTATTTGGAAATCGCTCTTTCCTTAAATGCAACCAAACCAAATCACCAACTTCGAACAATCTCGGCCTTCTTTGTTTGTTCGACTTTCTTTTGTAAGCCTCGTTTATTTCCTTGATTCGATTACGTACTTGCTCGTGTAATTTCATCATCGATTTCAATTTTGATTCCGCATCCTTGTGCACTAGCTCGTCACTTGGCAATGGAATTAGATCTAACGGCATGTACGGGTTTAGTCCGTAAACTACTTCGAACGGAGAGTGTGCCGTGGCATGAGTAGGAGAAAGATTATAAGCGAACTCCGCATGTGCAAGTTTCAAGTCCCAATCCTTCTGTGTCTTGCTCACAAGACCACGTAGTAATGTGACCAACGTTCGATTGGTCACTTTGGTTTGACCGTCCGTTTGTGGATGATGTGACGTGCTAAATAGTAGTTTGGTTCCCACCTTTCTCCACAAGGTGTTCCAAAAATAACTAAGGAATTTTGAGTCCCGATCCGAAACAATCGTTTTTGGAACTCCATGCAATCGTACGATTTCTCGGAAATACAAATCGGCGACGTTACTCGCGTCGTCCGTCTTGTGGCAAGCCACAAAGTGAGCCATCTTCGAAAATCGGTCTACGACAACCATAATAGCATCTCTCCCTCGTTGAGTACGTGGCAAAGCAACAATAAAATCCATTGAGACATCTTCCCACGGTCTTTCCGGAATCGGCAAAGGCATGTACACTCCCGGTTTGAATGAACTTTTAGCAATATGGCATGTCACACACTTATTAATTATGTCGTGTACATTCACTTGCATCTTCGGCCAATGAAAATGCTCTTTAAGGACCTCCAACGTTTTGGCCGAACCAAAATGACTGGCCAAGCCTCCACCGTGAGCTTCCCGAACTAATAATTCCCGAATCGGGTGTTTGGGTAAACATAGGCGGTTCCCTTTGAAAAGAAATCCTTCTTGCAACGTAAACTCTCCAAACGGACCAGATTTACACCGAATGAAAACCTCACCAAAATCCACATCCCCATCATAATACTCCTTCAATGCTTCGAACCCAAGCAACCGAATGTCAAGAGTAGAGAGCAAGGCATACCGTCTAGACAAAGCATCCGCCACAACGTTGCTCTTGCCATCTTTGTACTTCGATGAAAAGTGGAATGATTGCAAGAATTCCACCCATTTAGCATGTCTCGGACTCAACTTTAGTTGGTCGTTAATATATTTCAAGGATTCATGATCCGAATGTAGGATGAAATGTTTCTGCCGAAGGTAATGGCTCCAATGATCAAGAGCTCTCACAATGGCATAGAACTCCTTGTCATAAGTACAATAGTTGAGTCGAGCCCCACCCAATTTCTCCGAAAAGTAGGCAATTGGTCGCCTCCCTTGGACGAGGACCGCGCCAATACCCACTCCACTTGCGTCATATTCTACCTCGAAAGGTTGTGAAAAGTCGGGTAACGCCAAGATAGGTGCTTCACACATTTTCGCCTTCAATTTTTCAAACGCCCCTTGGGCAGCCCCGTTCCACATAAACGGTCCCTTTTTCAAGCATTCCGTTATCGGACTAGAAATGGTACTAAAGTCTCGTATGAACCTCCGATAAAATGAAGCAAGTCCGTGAAAGGATCGGACTTCCGTGATGGTTTTGGGGGTAGGCCAAGATTTAATCGCCTCGATCTTGGTTTGATCAACCGATACCCCTTCTTTAGAAACGATGTAGCCGAGAAAGGCTACACTCTCGACTAGAAACGAACACTTCTCCTTTTTCCCATAAAGTTTTTGATCCCTAAGGATTTCGAAGACTTTCCTCAAGTGTCCGGTATGCTCTTGCAATGATCGGCTATAAATTAAGATGTCGTCCAAGTATACGACGACAAATTTTCCCAAAAACGGCTTAAGTACCTCATTCATTAATCGCATGAAAGTACTTGGCGCATTTTTAAGTCCAAAGGGCATGACGAGCCATTCATATAATCCATGTTTTGTCTTGAAAGCCATCTTCCATTCGTCTCCTTCCCGCATGCGAATTTGATGATAGCCGCTTCTCAAATCAACCTTCGAAAAAATCACCGAACCATGCAACTCATCCAACATATCATCAAGTCTAGCAATTGGGAACCGATATTTGATGGTTATGTTGTTCACGGCTCTACTATCTATACACATCCGCCATGACCCATCCTTCTTTGGAACAAGTAAAACCGGAACCACACAAGGGCTCAAACTTTCTCGAACGTACCCGCGATTCATTAGCTCCTCGATTTGTTTTTGCAACTTCTTTGTCTCCTCGGGGTTACATCGATAGGCGGCCTTGTTAGGGAGTGATGCACCCGGTACAAGGTCGACTTGGTGTTCAATCCCACCTAAGGGTGGCAAACCCGGCGGTAAGTCTTCCGGGAAGACATCCGCAAATTCTTGTAGCAAGGTATCGATATCTCTCTTGCCTTGCACAATCACGTCAACATCTCGTGTTTCTTTAATCATTAATAAATACACACGCTCGCCATCGTCAATAGCGTGTCTTACCTCTTTCTCACTAGCAAACATAGTAAGCTTCAGTTTCTCCATTTGATTAGAACTCATCGATCGAATGGCTTGGGGTGCCATTGGTTTGAGCACAATCTTCTTGCCTTTATCCCGTAATTCATATTCGTTACTCCTTCCTCGATGTAAAATGTCTCTATCAAATAGCCACGGTCGGCCCAAAAGTATGTGGCATGCATCCATCGGGAGTACATCACATAGTACGTTGTCACCATACGAACCCATAGTTAATCCGACCCATACTTGTTTCGAAACTTTCACCTTACTCCCATCATCGAGCTAATGTAACGCGTATGGTTTCGGATGAGTAGTAGTGATGAGTCCGAGCTTTGTCACCATCTCGCTTGAAGCAACATTCGTACAACTTCCTCCATCGATTATCAAACTACACCATTTGTCTTTAATTTGACACTTGGTGTGGAATATTTGATCTCGTTTCTCTGTGTCCCTCGAAACCGTCTTGACTTGTAAAGTGCGAAGGACTAGACTCGTGTCATAGTCCGGAGCATTGTAAGCCTCACACGCCTCTTCTTCTTCGGCATTTACGTCAAACACGTCGCCGAGTCTTTCTTCTTCGTCCTCGGCCAATAATTCTTCCCGGACCTCAAGAGCCTCTCTTAGTGTCACCACCCGTTTGTTCGGACATGCATTTTGGTAATGGCCGAATCCTTGACACTTGAAACATCGTACCTTCGCCAAAATTGTTTCTTTGGGTACGTAGGGAGTCTTAGGTGCCGTGACAGGGACATGACTTGGTGTGGTGCTTTTAGTACCCGAACTCGAACCGGCACTTGGATTCCCGAATTTGGAAGGAAATTCGGGTCTTGAAAACTTCAATTTATTTTGGGCTTCTATCTTTATGCATAGTCCACATAAAGTATCGAAATCTTCATATGGATATAACTCCACCGTGTTGGCTATGTTTTTATTTAAGCAACGTAAAAGCAGGACATCTTTTGTTCTTCGTTTTCTTCTAGCTCTCCCATCAAGACCAAACTTTCGAACTCTTCAATATATTCACCGACACTTAGTTTGCCTTGCATGAAGTCGGCAATCTTCCGGTATAAGGTTAACCGGTGTGATGTTGGCACATACCTCTTACGAAGTTTTCTTTTTAAAGAATCCCACGAATGGATTTTTGCTTTTCCCTCCCGAGTTCTTCGCGTCTTTACTCCTTCGAACCAAAGAGAAGCACCCTTCCCTAACTTGAGAATTGCATATTTGCAACGTTTCTCGTCGTTAAGGTCTTTGAATTCGAACATGCGTTCAATTTTTCGTTCCCACTCCAAATAAGCTTCGAGATCGGTACCTCCAACGAACTCCGGAAGTTCGTTTACTTTAAACTCATCCGCATGGTGTATTTGACGTGCGTCATCCCCGCGTCTTGCTTGCATACGTGGTTCCGGTAGACCGCTTAGTGCGTCCCGGAGTTTCATCAAGAAATCGGGATCGGAGAAATCCATAACAAGAATCAAGAGATAGTTTTGAACAAGAAATCTTCAATAAAATTGCCAAGGAAATAGCCTTGGGCTCCGATGCCACTAATGATACGAATTACGTATGAAAATGGACGTAAACTCGTATGGAATGCAGCGGAAATATAATTGATCCTCACAACACTCGAATATGTGTAACACTCGTAAGATATAACCGAAAGTAGGGCAATTCGGCTTACGTAAACAAGAACAATATGAATGATTTATCAAACTAGACCTATAGTTTGATAAGATAATCTTTCCTCAAGACCTATTGAGAATCGATTCGATTAAAACTCGAAAACGCGTCGAATTATAATCAAGGTTTCGATGAAAAGCATTCACCAAGAAAACACAAGTGTATTCTTATTTTCTTCAACATACAATACATAATGAAAGCATGAACAAGACTACTTATAGCATGGTAGTCTTCTTAGCAACTAAGGAATAAAACAAGATCACATGATCTTGAAATGAAAAACAAAACAACAAGATAAAATACAAGGGAATCAAATCAAGGGGAGGGGGAATCACACAACAAAATGAATATAAGACACCCCACATAACATGCAAGTCTAATCATGACATGTGAGTGAAGGAAAAACAACAAAAAATAAAAAAATCAGCAATAATGGTCATTTCTTTGATGCAGCCGGACACGGCCCGTGCCGATCGGCACGGCCGCGGCGCGCATCTGGCCGGCAGTGACTCGACCGTTTCCGCTTGACACGGTCGCGGTGCGAAGAGGCCTTCCGATAGTGACTCGTCCGACAGTGACTCGGTACGGCGCGGCGCTTCGGCATTGACTCGACCGTGTCCTGGAACACGGTCGGGCGTCTGGGCAGTCGGTTCTGGCTTATCCGGAAGAGTTCGACTCGGCCGTGCCAGACGACACGGTCGAGTCCTTTGGGCGGTGACCGGCATTTCCGCATTTAGCAGCACGGCCGTGTCGGACGACATGGCCGAGTTCGGTCGGCAGTGATCGGCCAATTCCGGCAGGTGGTGATTTTTCCGGCAGGTGGTGATTTTTCCGGTCGGTTGGACATTTTCCGGCAGATTGAACATTTTTCCGGCAGGTTGGATGTCGACCTTCCGGCACAGCATGACACGGGCCGTTGAGACCGATACTCCACGTCTTATGTCCGTTTTCTCGCCTAAATACATAGTAGTCCGTGCGTGGCGTGTAGTAAGGTCATTTATATCGATCCTTACTTCGTCTTCTTCGTTCATATCAAATGATTCCGTATCATATTCATTAATAATCATCATGGTCACTTTTGATCATGTGACCTTCTGGGTTCATATTGCGTGGCCGGGTGCGGATGTGTGGAATTTTTAGTCGGCCCCACGATAGTCATGTGTTGGGTTCACCGATACATTAGACTGTGCACACGGTAACGTTTACCTCCATGAGACTAATTAGGTACAAGGACGGGTGTGTCGGGGCACTCCTCTTGTACACTTGCACAGAACAGTACAGGCGTACTATGATGCTCCTCTTCAGCTTAAATTCATAACTAAGGATATTTCATAATTGTGTAACTAAGCCCGTTTGGGGATATTGTTTTCAGGTCATGGCAAGGCAAAAGCACGGGAAGAGAACGTTGACGGCGATGAGTCCCAGTGATACTAGTAGGGGGGCCCAGTCCTTTCAGTCATTCTTGTTTTTCTTCATTTGTATTTTTGCTGCAAATTCCGTTTGGGATGTTTATTTATTCAGGGTGGTGTATTTTATCTTCATATAAAATATACTAGTATTCTGTATTATCCTGGTGTATTGTACTTAAGCTGCTCATCGGAGTATTTGGTAATATAATGTGGTTCGGTACTACAATTATATTATTTAATTCATTAATTTTCATTCGCCCGGTGGGTTCCAGTTGGGGTTCCACGACACTGTAATAGCCGCCTAGTTTGGGGTGTTACAGAGTTGGTATCGGAGCTGTGGTTTTGAATACTACCTTCCGAGTCATGTCTCATTTGAAATCATCGTCATCAGACTAGTATCATTGGACTTTCACGTCGCGTGTGACCCGTACAAATGCCAAGCTCCTCAGACCAAGAACTGTAATATTTCTAACGCCATGGTATAATTTCTGGCAATGAGAATCATTCATTCATCATTCAACAGTCAACAATCCTCATCATCATTCATTTTGATCAGGACGATCATGTTAACTTATTAATCACTTAGTTCATTTCACTGTTCAGTTGTTGATCTTGAGGATCATATCATTAATCTTGTTAACTTGTTCAAGATAATCATTTCAAGGATATCATCAGATGATCATGCCACCTCAGTTAATCATTCATGTAATCACTGTGTTAGAGCGTGTATGCTCATTTTCATCATTTCATGACGTAATCACAATGTGCTATTCATATGAGAGCTATAATTATCATGTGACTTTCCTACTTCAGTATGGAGAGAGCAGGCAGAGGACGCGGGGGACGAGGCTGCGGTGCGGGCCGAAACCCGAGAGCTCGTGTGAATACACGCGCGAACGCGAGGAATAATGCTAATTCATCGAGTAGTGACACTGCCACTCATTCACCTGGACGTAATCATTCACTATCACGGAGTCGTACCCGGGACACAGCTCAGTCAAAAGGTGTTCGGATTGATCCACTCACTTTTATTCAGGGCATGATGGCCCAAATGACTCAGATGGCAGAACTGATGGAGACGATGCATAACTCAGCTACTCAAAATCAGCAGGCTCTTCCTCCGCCACCTCAGAAGCAACAGAGGAGTGTGCGCAGTATCATTGGCGACATCTCTCGACAAAGGCCACCTACTTTTGAGGGCTCATCTGAACCGGCGGATATTTTTCACTGGCTCGAGCATTTTGAGAAGTTATTTGCTATGGTAGAGTGTCCCGAAGGACACAAAGTTTCAGTTGCGGCTTACTATCTGGGTAAGAGCGCTCATTAATGGTGGTTATCGTTGAAACCCACCGACGGATCATATACTTGGGATCAATTCAAGACTCTCATGATAGAGAGGTATTATCCCGCCCCACTCAGATAGGCCAAGTTATCAGAATTACTCACTCCCGATCCCTCAGTGGAAGATGATGTTCTCGCCATCGCCGAGAAATTTCAGGAACTTCTTCCTTTCGCCTCATCTATCATTCACTCCGAGGCGGATAGGATTAAGTATTTCAGCAAGAGGCTGAAACCCCGTATGCGGATGCAGTTACTTAATCATAATTGCACCACTCTGGCCAAATTCATCGAGAAAGCTCTTACTTATGAGCTTACTGCTAAGGAGATTGCTAAGCAGCAACCTTTATCTGCTAGCAAGAAGTCAAAGAATCGTAATCAATCTGAAGGCGGTCAGACAACCTTCAAGAAGCCTCGTACGGGCTCTACCTTCTCTGAGTGACCTCCTGTGGTGCCCAGACCGCCGGAATCGCAGTCCAGAGCGTCCAGTTCGGCCATCACCTTTTCAACTATGGGGAACTTGGTCATGTCAGCACCAAGTGTCCGAGGCAGACTATCACATGCCATAACTGTGGGATTGCTGGGCATAAGGCCCATTTTTTCCGAAGGGACTCCAAACCTACTCTGGCGTCATCTCAGGCCCAGAAGCAATCAGCTGTTCATAATCAGGCCACTCAGTCTACGTCGTTCAAGACGATAGGAGCGAATAAAGGTGGAGCCTATAATCATCAGACGGGAGCGTCCGGTGCTGGGACTAGCAAGCCCCAAATTTATGAGATGAAGAAGACCGACGATGCGGAGGCCCGGATGATCTCAGGTACACTCAATATTCTATCTCAGCTTGTGTGTACCCTTTTTGATACTGGTGCATCGCATTCATTCAATTCCAGATCATGTTTGAGTAGACTACGTCTGGGTAGTGCTACTAGTTGTGAGCCATATGTTATTGGTCTACCTGATGGTAGACGAATTATCAGAAATCATGAGATTAATAATTGTCCGATTTAACTTCATGGCCGTGATTGGTTAGCAGACCTAATCGTGGTAGATTTACCAAGAGACGACGTCATTTTGGGTATTAATTGGATGGATCGTCACGATGCCATCATTAGTGTCCGTAAGTGTATGGTCACTATCATTTCAGACGATGGGGTCGAATGTGTTTTTCAGGGAGGTAATCCCGGCTGTTCTGGTAGGGTCATTAATTTGATGAAAGCAGTGAAATTACTCAGTCAGGGATGTGTTGCTTATTGGTGCTTTATGACCAAAACTGAGAAATCATCAATAATGTTGGTGGATATTCCAGTAGTGAGAGAATATGCCGATGTGTTTCCAGGCGAGTTACCTGGTTTACCTCCACAGAGAGATGTGGAATTCACGATTGAATTGGAGCCCGACACATCTCTAATATCGAAGGCACCATATTAGATGGCCCCGACTGAAATGCAGGAGTTGAAGAATCAACTTGAGGAGTTGTTCGATAAAGGTTATATCCGACCGAGTGCATCCCCGTGGGGAGCACCAGTGTTGTTTGTCAAGAAGAAGGATGGTTCGTTTCGCTTGTGTATTGATTATCTGGAGTTGAACAGGGTGACGATCAAGAATATGTATCCTCTACCTCGTATTGATGATCTCTTAGATCAACTTTAGGGAGCTTCAGTATTTTCCATGGTCGACTTAAGATCTGGATATCATCAGTTGCGAATTCGAGAGTCGGATATCGCGAGGATGGCGTTTCGAACACGCTATGGTCATTATGAGTTCGTGGTAATGTCGTTTGGGTTAACTAATGCACCTGCGGTATTCATGGAGTTAATGAATTGGGTTTTCATCGACTTTTTGGATTAGTTTGTGGTTGTCTTCATTGATGACATTTTAATTTATTCTCGTGACCAATAGGAGCACGAGTTTCACCTTCATCAGGTGCTCAACGTGTTGAGACGAGAGCAACTTTATGGAAAGTTTTCCAAATGTGAGTTCTGGATGCTCGAAGTGACGTTTCTCGGGCATGTAATTTCATCAGACGGTGTGCGTGTTGATCCTCAGAAGACGGAGGCTATCCGAGATTGGTTACCTCCGAAGAATGTTAAGGAAATCCGAAGCATTCTCAGATTAGCCAGTTATTATCGGCGGTTTGTGGAAGGATTTTCTAAATTCTTTCAACCTATGACGAACCTTTTTGCGATAGGATAAGAAATACATGTGGTCCGACGCGTGTCAATGGAGTTTTGAGGAACTCAAGAGCCGGTTAATTTCAGCACCTGTCCTTTCCTTGCCATAAGGGACGGAAGGATTTGTGGTTTATGGTGATGCGTCCGGACACGGCCTAGGATGTGTATTAATGCAGAATGGGAAGGTTATTGCCTATGCTTCACGGCAATTGAGACCTTACGAGGTTAATTATCCGACCCACGACCTGGAGCTAGCAGCCGTGGTTTTCGCGTTGAAGATTTGGCATCATTACCTTTATGGCGTTACCTGTCAGATATTCACCGATCATAAGAGTTTGAAGTATATATTTACTCAGAAGGAGTTAAATATGCGACAGAGGCGGTGGTTGGAACTAATCAAAGATTATGATATCGAGATCCTATACCACCCGGGTAAGGCAAATGTGGTTGCCGATGCCTTGAGTCGTAAGTTTGTTTAGGAGCAAATGCTTGCTCGTTTAACAGTTCAGAAGGAGCTTCAGCAAGAATTTCTTAGACCCGAGATCGAGGTCTGGCTTTAGCGAGTGCAAGGGCAACTTTGCATGTTAGAGATTTCATCGCCACTTGAGGAGGCAATCAGAGTGAATCAGGGTTCAGACCCATCATTGTTGTGCATCCGTGAGGATGTGGCTCAGGGGAAAGCCCCTGGATTTGTGGTCCACGAGGATGGACTTTTGCGATTTAAGAATCAGTTATGCGTACCAGCAAATGACGAGTTGAAAAACTCGATTTTGAGAGAAGCTCATGCTACCCCTTACTCCATTCATCCGGGGTCTAGCAAGATGTACAAGGACTTGAAGCAAAATTACTGGTGGATTAATATGAAGCGAGAAGTCAGAGAATTTGTTTCGAGATGTTTAACCTGTTAGCAAGCCAAGATAGAATATCAGCGACCAGCAGGTATGCTGAAGCCGCTCCCTATTCCAGAGTGGAAGTGGGAAGATATTTCTATGGACTTCATCACGAGTTTGCCGATGAGTCATCGTGGCATGAATACAATCTGGGTAGTTGTGGACCGTTTAACTAAGTCAGCTCATTTCCTCGAGCTTAAGGATACGTGGGGTCCTAAGAGACTTGCCCAGTTGTTTATCAAAGAGATAGTGAGATTGCATGGTACTCCTAAGAGTATTGTTTCCGATTGTGACAGACGATTCGTGTCACATTTTTGGAAATCAGTTCATCGTGCTATGGGAACTCAGCTTAATCTCAGCACTGCTTTTCATCCTCAGTCCGACGGACAATCAGAGAGGACTATTCAGACATTGGAGGACATGTTGAGGGCATGCGTCCTCGATTGGAAAGACGATTGGGAAGCCCAACTACCGTTGATTGAGTTCACGTACAATAATAGTTGGCATGATTCGATTAAGATGGCACCTTACGAGGCATTGTATGGTCGTCGTTGTTGATCTTATTTGCATTGGGACGACTTATCAGAATCAATTGGCACTGAGCCCGATATGCTTATAGCCGCCCGTGAGAAGGTAGCTTTGATCAGGAGTCATTTGTTGACCGATCAGAGTCGACAGAAATCATATGCAGATAATCGTCATCGACCACTAGAGTTCGAGACAGGTGACCATGTGTTGGTCAAGGTATCCCCGAGCCGAGGTATTTTCCGATTCGTAAAACAGGAGGAGTTGAGTCCAAGATTCATCGGACCGTTTGAGATTTTGGATTGAGTAGGCAGTCTGGCTTACCAATTGGCTTTACCTCTGGCATTGAGCCGAATTCATAATGTGTTTCACATCTCTCAGTTGCGGAAGTATGTTGCCGACCTGAGTCACGTACTTCAGTTTGACGAAATCGAGATCGCGGATGATCATTCGTATGAGGAGCGTCCTATATGAGTTTTAGAGTGGCGAATCAAACAGTTGAGGAACAAGACGATTCCTTTGGTCAAGATTCAGTGGTCTAGACACGGAGTCGAAGAGGCTACTTGGGAAACCGAGGATAGTATGCGGGCGAGTTATCCCGAGTTGTTTGACCCTTAGTTTCGAGGACGAAACTCTTTTAAGGGGGGAGTATGTAATACCCAGTTGTAATTCATTCATTATCATTCAGTAATTATCAATCAGTATTGGTCACTCAGTAATTTTTCACTCATTAATAATCACTCATCATTCATGATTCATTAATTTATATTCATCGTTGGCATTTGTAACCGTGTATCAGTTGACGATCGTCATTCATCTCCGATTGAGAGTCGAGACTAGAGTATTATCATAATCATCGTGAATATAGTCTTGTGTTGGAAGTATCATCTACCACGTGTTATTGGACTTAATTACAATCATACAAGTATTGTACGTCGGATCATTCACCGTTTGTAACGAGTAGACAGAGCTGTCGGATTTTTGTCACTTCCAGCAGTGAGTTACGGCCGTAACTAGTCATACATTACGGTCATAACATGTATTCGTTGGCTCAGGGTGGTTTTGGACGAAGGTGAGTTACAGCCGTAAGGATTGTAGGATACGGCCGTAACATGCGTTCGTTGTTTTCAGGACAGTTCGGACGAATAGGACTTACGACCATAAGGGTTGCGGCATACGGCCGTAAGATGAGGCTGGTACGGCCATAAGGCTTGGCCGGTTACGGCCGTACGATGCAGGCAGGGTGCCCAAGCAGTTTCGACTAAGGCTTCATACGCCCGTAAGTTTGGCCGGGTACAGCAGTATCGGTCGAGTTACGCCTGTAAGGCATGTGCGGGTACGGCCGTATGACTGTCGCCAGGTGTTTGGATGAGGGCGAGTTACGCCCGTATGAGGTGGCTGGTTACGGCCGTAAGGCTGTTGACTTGGGATTTTACGGTCGTAAGTACGCCGAGTTACGGCCGTAACCATGGCAATATTTAAAGGACTTGGACAGGACTTTGAGCTCATTTCCATCATTTCTTCACCTTGTTCCGAGAGAGAAAGCTTGAGGGAGAGATTTTTCATCATTAATCACTTGGGTGTTCAGTTTTCATCATCTTCATTCGTTTGTGAAGTTTGGATAGTCGATCTAACGCGTGTTCATCGGTGTTGGGATTTGGCGCCTAAAATCGAAGGCCGCAGCGGAAGCGGTAAAACGAAAATTAATTCGATCTGAATCCCTACGAGGATCGATCGAGCTACATATATACGAATATTGAATGAACAAAGAAGATACGAGAAACACATACCCTCGAAGTCCATTGATTGAATGGTAATCTTCTCTCGAGCTATTCCCCAAGCTTTAGGCGATCTCCTTTCAATTCAATCCGCTCCAAGCTCTTGAATGATCCAACGCCGAAAGCACCGCGTCTCTACTTGCCACGCGCCGGAGAAACGACCGGAACGACGATCACCTTGCTATCCTCCAAGGATACGGCTGGAGCTAAGTGATGAAACTTCCAATATGAGATTATCACACTCTAAGTGTATAACTCACAACTCTCAATTATACTCTTGAATTTTCTCTAAGAAAACCAAGAGGAAAGTGAAGAAGAAGAAGAAGACTACTTTTGAGAAGAACTTTTATCTCTCTTGAACTCTCTATAATTGATCCGTATGAATCCTATTCAACGAGAGAATGAAGTCTTCTTTTCTTATTCAAATTCCACTCACCTTAAAACAACTCATCAAATGAGAATCAACCCCACCATGTCATTATCACCCATTAATCAATGGGAACAAAAACAAAAGGGAATAAGGTGGAAAGTGGGGGCGGCGGCTATGATGAAAAACGGATGAGTTCGGTTCGTTTCGGACTCCCGTGAGTCCAAACAGATAAACTCGGATTCCGTTCCGATGTATTTATATCGATTAATTAATCCAATTAATTTTATCATATCAAATACATTATGACATAATTAATTTCTCCAAGAAATAATTATATCCATGAATTAAATTTATCACCCAGTAATTTATTTAATTCATTAGGCCGTAAATTAATTTATCCAATAAATCAATTTAAACATCCAATGTCCCGAATTAGATATCCAATATCTAATATTCATAATGAGAGAATTAAGCTTGATTCATTCCGTCGTCAATCCTAATGCGCGACTCGATAGGTCCGTCTCAGTTAGCAATGGGAGGAACCAAAGAGTAGTAGCACCACCTAGCCAGCCTGGCGGCCTACACTGTACCCCAACTGAGAACGAATGATTGGGATCATTCAAGAACCATTCTGTCGTGAATACCAGTATACGTATAAACCCTTCTTTCAAATGTCCCGATCAAGTTATAGAGTCACGGTCAGTCAAACCCTATCATGCTTGGCTATGCATGCATTAATGCAAATCGAGATCATCGAGCTCTCGTGTATCTAATACTGACTAGCTCCAATGCTTTGGCCAAAGACTTATGATCTCATCGCAATAACCGCATAGGACATATAACCCGTTCACTAACGGGAGAAAGAATTCTATCTTGGTATTCGGTAGGACTGCTACTTGCCCTTCAAGATGCACGTCGAGGTTGACCCCGCCTTCGGTTTACGGGGTCGAACTACTCTAATGAAAATCTTGACGTCACAAGCACATCCCTACTAAATCCTCAAGTCGAAGGTTCACGAATACCTATCACAACCTTTCGATTCCGTCATTGGTGTCCCAGTGAAATCCGTGTGACGAATCGAGGGTGAGTCGGTTCGAGTATACTAATCCAATTAGCATACCTATAACGTGTGCTCCCACTAACCATTAGTGTTCGACGGGCACTTTCCATGTCAAAGAACACGTCATACAAGTCTTCACATAAACTTAACGCCGATCAAGTTTCATCGACTTGCGACGATTAAGTATTTGAGCTATAACCTTTCCGGTGACCCCCTTATCCAATAAGAGTGGAAGCGTTTTGCTCTCAAATACACGGACTAGTTTCTATATGTTTATTTACGAGTTAGGAATGCCGGTAACTACCGGTAAATAAAGAAACATTCATTGCCTTATATAAATGGTTTACATAATTACAAGTACAATGCCCTCACTCAACAACCTCTCGAGTGGCATTCGAGGCATATTCCTAACAATCTCCCACTTTCACTCAATGCCACACACTATGGTATCTAATACCCATGTTCTCCGAGATGACGCTCTAAGCTAATCGAGAAAGTGGCTAGGTCGATGGATCGGCGACGTAGTCGGTGACTCTACTCTATGCGGCTCAATGTATCTCTTTGCGAACGAATGCTCTTACGAGATGATACTCTCTCTCAATATGTTTGGGCTGTTATGAAACCTTGGCTCCTAGGCTGTAGTATCTTGCTCGTATGCCTTGCAGTGTCACGTGAAGTTTACCCAAGAACTTCTAAATTCTTCCTTTGGAGGCCTCGGAGGCCGCTTTATACTCGGCTAACAGTGGAATTAGCGATCTCGCTATTCTTGGCACTATGCCAAGATACTGCTCCTCCATTAAGAGTAAATGTAGCCAGAAGTAGACATAGAATCGTCTTTCTGTCCTTGGAAGTCCAATACAGTGCATCCCATCACATTCAGTTCTCCACCACCATATATAAGAACCAGATCTCTAGTCCTTCTAAAGTACTTGAGAACATTCTTTATGGCGGTCTAATGTTCCCGAACTGGGTTAGCCCGAAACCTACTTACCACGCTCCCAGCATGCGCAATGTCAGGTCTCGTACACAATAAAGCATATGTGAGGCTACCCACTGCCGAATCATATGGTATATAACTCATTTCCTTTCATTGTTCCTCACCTTGAGGACACATCTTCGAGGAGAGTTTTATCCCATGTCGCATCGGAAGGAACCCTCTTTTAGAATAATCCATCTTAAATCGTTTTAAGACTTTATCTATATAGAGGGCTTGGGAAAAACTTATCATTCTCTTCGATCTATCCCAGTAGAGTCGAATCTCAAGAATATAGGTTTCTTCTCCCAAGTCTTTCATGGAGAAATTACTCGAAAGCCAAGCTTTCACAGAACTGAGCATTCCCACATCATTTCCTATTAGTAGAATGTCATCTACATATAGTACTAAGAATGCGATCTTGCTCCCACTAACCTTCTTGTATACACAAGGTTCCTCTTCATTTTGCACGAAGTCAAACTCTTTGACCGCCTCGTCAAAACGAAGGTCCCAACTACGTGAAGGCGCTCTGGTCCATATCACGAAGTCTACATCCACCATACTAGGTTATAGGTTGTTGGGTTGGTCTCTTGGCTATCACTTGGAAACTCATGGAGACCCAGTTCCTCCAAGTGCACTAGCCCATACCTCTCAGGTAAATGAGACACCCTACTATACATACGAGATGGTTGTACTTGTGTTACAGAAGGTTCGGTTCCAGTTTCTTGCACAGGTGTCTCCCGAGGAGTTTCATTGTATTCTTCCAAAGAAATATTTCTACTTGCTCCGCCTTCCTGAATGAACTCTTCTTCCAGGAAGTGTGCTTGTAAAGCAACAACGATCTTTCGATCTTCGAGCATGTAGAATAGATATCCCATCGTCCCAGATGGGAATCCAATGAAACGTCCCCTCACGGAATTCGCTTCCATTTTGTCCCGCCCTCCCACATCTTATGTGGAGTTTTTAGGAACAGATTTGGAAGGACATCTATTCAAGATATAAGCAGCAGTCAGGAGTGTATAACCCCACAGGTAAATCGGTAAGTCAGTATAGCCCAGCATGGAACGAACCATGTTCAACAAGGTCCAGTTCCTTCTTTCTGACAGACCATTTAACTGAGGAGTACCTGGAGGTGTTAGATGTGATACTATTCCATGTTCTTCAAGGAACTCGTCAAACTCCGTACTCATATACTTGACACCTCGGTCCAACCGAAGTACTTAGATATGATTTCCAGTTTGTTTCTTGACTAGGGCCTTAAATTCCTAGAATTTCTCAAAGGCCTCGGATTTATGTTTCATCAAGTATACATAACCATACCTAGTATGATTTTCTGTAAACGTAATGAAATACTGAATCCATCACGTGCTGCTTCCAAAACACTACGTACATCGGTATGGATTAATCCTAGTTTATCAGCGGCTCTTTCATAAGTCCCTATGAAGGGGAAACCAGTCATTTTGCCTTAAAGGCAAGATTCACAAGTAGGAAAGGGATCCGATCCCAATGGACCCATAAGTCCATCCTTTTGTAAACCTTGGTCTGACCAATATGACCAAGTCTAAGATGCCATTTCAAAACTTGATTAGTTTCATCCTTACCGCGTTTCCTAGTCTTAGTATTCACAACGACTTTGTTACTTAGGTTAAGATGATACAGTCCATTTGACAATGTAGCAGCGCCCACAAGTTTATTTCTAAAATAAATTTGCAGGAACCATTACCAATGAAAAATGAAAAGCCTTTTTCGATCCATGACCGGAAAAGTTAAATGTTATTATTCCCCTTGGGCAAAACAAGTACATCATCTAAAATTAAAACAAAGCCGGATTCTAAATCCATAAGAAGTGATACTATGTCAGTTGCCTTGACACTATGCCCGCTTAAACGGTAATTATCACTTCCCGGCTCAAGCTTCCTACTTTGTTCAGATCACGATTCACGGTACAAATATGAGAACTAGCACGAGAATCCAAGATCCAGAAGTAGAAAATACATGTAGAACAATTTGTTTCCAAAACTAAAAGTTACAGACCAAGTGCCATGAAGAATCGGACAGTCTCTAGCCCAGTGGCCCAGCTCACCGCACTTGAGACAAGTATCTTTCTTCTTCTTGCCTTTTGGAACCATCGGGGCCTTGCCCCTTCCTTTAAGGTCCTTAGCTTGTGGTCCAGTCCGCTTCTTGGTCTTTTTTCTTCTTATTCTTAGACTTCCGAAGTCCAAAAGAAATCACAAGTGCAGACTCCTTCATCCGCGGGGTCTTCATCTGAGACTGAGCGGTCACCAGTTTGTTCATTAGCCCAGCTAAGTTACATGCAATCTCATTGCAGTTGAAGTTCATAACAAACTTGTGAGAATGAATCAGGGAGAGACTGTAGGATAAGGTCGGTTTGGAGAGAAGTATCCATTTTAAAATCAAGAGCCTCCAATCTCTCGATCATGGATATCATTTTGAGGACGTGTTCCCCAACTTTCTCACCTTCCTTCATCCTTGCACGACGATTTGCTTGGATATCTCATATCTAGCAGTTCTGCTGTGCTCACCATAAAGCTCGGTTAAGTGAGATAGAATTTGCCTAGCAGAAGTCATTTTCTCATGAGCTCTCTGAAGCTCATTAGACATGGAAGCCATCATATAAGCACAGACTTTCACGTCATCCTTAACCCACTTTTCGTGGTTTTCAATCTCTTCCTGATTGGCTCGGGTCCGCACAGGAGGCGCCGGAATGTCCATCTCCAAGACGTATCCCAGTGCCTCTATACTGAGTACAATCATCAGATTGCGGAGCCAATCCACAAAGTTAGGTCCCATTAAGGTGTTCTTTTCGAGTAGAATTGCGAGTGGATTCATTGTCATATTGAGATTTATGCATTAAGTATAGCAGTTAATTAGTGACTTGTTATATTATGTTCTGAGTATAGAATTAAGGTCTTTTCTATTCTTGTTACCCAGCTCCCACTATTTTTATCGGAATAACACACTCCCATGTGATATCCGGAAGTATCGTCGCTCTACTTCATAGTGGTGATCGAGTTCTTTATAAATTTTAATAGAGGGCAACCGAACAGGTTTCTAGTCTATTAATTTTCATAAAGTGGTGTCCAACACCAACCCATCTAATGGATGATTCGATCTTCTTTTTCCCCTTGTTCACTCCCCTCAACCTATACGATTTCTATGGTTCGTGAACAAGTTAAGTTTATACCATCAACGCAATCAGTTTCACAATTGAATCTTATCCGGCAACCTATCAGGTTTCTAGGGATAAAATTTGCTCCAACCGAAGGCATCCAATGCGCTCCCGGTAATTTATCCGTCCTCCCCGAATGACTACCCCGATAACTCGGAAGCATAGCACATCCGGTTTGGATTTCAATTTCCCGAAAACTCGATGGAGGGAAGGAAAACCTTGAAACCTTATAAACTTAATTATTTATTGTGGGAGAATTTTCGCGATTAACGTTACACTTTGCACATTAATCATATTAGCGCATTTGTGGTATTCATACAATATGAAAAAACCATTCACAACCTAGTTGCTACCAACATGTGGTTCATGGACCGTTCCTAGAAAACAAAAACTCCGTAATCTAATTACAAGTCTTCGTCTTGAATCTTCGTCTTCTCGAAATGGATCTTCCTCCGGTCTTCGTCATTACATATAAATTTTACATCGAAAATTGCATCCTAGATACAAACATTTCTAGTAAAATAAATAGGCTCAAAACGGCCTTTACAACCCAATTGAATAAAACGAACGATTCAAATCTAAGTCCACGAACCACATCCCCATTCAAAAAGCATTCATCCAATAAATACTATATAAATGGAAAGCGTAGAGATACATTGATCCAATCAACAATACGAACCGATCCAATCGATTCACACAATCGGTAATTTGATAACGTTCAAAATAATTCGGTCGACTATAAATATTTCAATTAATCAAATTTCCCTTATAAAATGAAATACCATAAATCATTTTAATCATATTAAATCCAATTTAATGTGCGGGAGATTAATTTTTAAGAATACACGGAAAAATCGAGCCGGGGTGAAAACGGGCCAGCATGACCGAGTCACCCTCGGCAGCCTACCGGCAGTCACGCCTGGCTTGGACGAGTCACGCTCGGAAGATGCTGGCAGGACACGACCGAGTCACCCAGGACACGGTCGGGTCGCCTGGCAGTGACTTGGTAGGCTGTCGTGCAGCCGTGTCACCCAGACACGGTCGAGTCAATTTCGGACACGCCCGTGTCGCGACACGGTCGGGTCTCGAGCGATGCTTTGGCCACCTGCCGGACACGACCGTGTCACCCAGACACGGTCGAGTCACTCTCGCCAAATTACCCTTTTTGTCCAAAAAGTCGTCCGACGACGATTCTGGGCTAGATTTTCGACCGGATATCCGATATCAATATTTTCCGACTTTCATATCTTCAATATAAATCATATTTCCCGAAATTTAAGATTTATATTTAGACATAAACTTACGAAAAATACAATTATTACGAACGAAAAACATATACCATGATTATGACTAAAATGATTCCAAATCATACACCATCTAATCGAGCATTCCAAATGCCAATATCGTATATACGATCGCAAGACCTACGCTCCGATACCACTGTTGGGATTCGGTGCCTAAAATTGAAGGCCGCGTGAGCGGCAAAAGCGAAAATTAATTCGATCCGAATCCCTACGAGGATCGATCGAGCTACATATATACGAATATTGAATGAACAAAGAAGATACGAGAAACACATACCCTCGAAGTCCGTTGATTGAATGGTAATCTTCTCTCGAGCTATTCCCCAAGCTTTAGGCGATCTCCTTTCAATTCAATCCGCTCCAAGCTCTTGAATGATCCAACGCCGAAAGCACCGCGTCTCTACTTGCCACGCGCCGGAGAAACGACCGGAACGACGATCACCTTGCTATCCTCCAAGGATACGGCTAGAGCTAAGTGATGAAACTTCCAATATGAGATTATCACACTCTAAGTGTATAACTCACAACTCTCAATTATACTCTTGAATTTTCTCTAAGAAAACCAAGAGGAAAGTGAAGAAGAAGAAGACTACTTTTGAGAAGAACTTTTCTCTCTCTTGAACTCTCTATAATTGATCCGTATGAATCCTATTCAATGAGAGAATGAAGTCTTCTTTTCTTATTCAAATTCCACTCACCTTAAAACAACTCATCAAATGAGAATCAACCCCACCATGTCATTATCACCCATTAATCAATGGGAACAAAAACAAAAGGGAAAAAGGTGGAAAGTGGGGGCGGCGGCTATGATGAAAAACGGATGAGTTCGGTTCGTTTCGGACTCCCGTGAGTCCAAACAGATAAACTCCGATTCCGTTCCGATGTATTTATATCGATTAATTAATCCAATTAATTTTATCATATCAAATACATTATGACATAATTAATTTCTCCAAGAAATAATTATATCCATGAATTAAATTTATCACCCAGTAATTTATTTAATTCATTAGGCCGTAAATTAATTTATCCAATAAATCAATTTAAACATCCAATGTCCCGAATTAGATATCCAATATCTAATATTCATAATGAGAGAATTAAGCTTGATTCATTCCGTCGTCAATCCTAATGCGCGACTCGGTAGGTCCGTCTCAGTTAGCAATGGGAGGAACCAAAGAGTAGTAGCACCACCTAGCCAGCCTGGCGGCCTACACTGTACCCCAACTGAGAACGAATGATTGGGATCATTCAAGAACCATTCTGTCGTGAATACCAGTATATGTATAAACCCTTCTTTCAAATGTCACGATCAAGTTATAGAGTCACGCTCAGTCAAACCCTATCTGTACTTGACGCTATGCATGCATTAATGCAAATCGAGATCATCGAGCTCTCGTGTATCTAATACAGCTAGCTCCAATGCTTTGGCCAAAGACTTATGATCTCATCTGCCAATAACCGCATAGGACATATAACCCGTTCACTAACAGGAGAAAGAATTCTATCTTGGTATTCAGTAGGACCTGCTACTTGCCCGTCAAGATGCACGTCGAGGTTGACCCCCGCCTTCCGGTTTACAGGGTCGAACTACTCTAATGAAAATCTTGACGTCACAAGCACATCCCTACTAAATCCTCAAGTCGAAGGTTCACGAATACCTATCACAACCTTTCGATTCCGTCATTGACTGTCCCGGAGTGAAATCCGTGTAACGAATCGAGGGTGAGTCGGTTCGAGTATACTAATCCAATTAGCATACCTATAACGTGTGCTCCCACTAACCATTAGTGTTCGACAGGCACTCTCCATGTCAAAGAACACGTCATACAAGTCTTCCCATAAACTTAACGCCCAGTCAAGTTTCATCGACTTGCGAACGATTAAGTATTTGAGCTATAACCTTTCCAGTGCCGACCCCCTTATCCAATAAGGAGAGGAACGTTTTGCTCTCAAATACACGGACTAGTTTCTATATGTTTATTTACGAGTTAGGAATGCCAGTAACTACCAGTAAATAAAGAAACATTCATTTGCCTTATATAAATGGTTTACATAATTACAAGTACAATGCCCTCACTCAACAACCTCTGAGTGGCATTCGAGGGCATATTCCTAACAATCGGATCAAAGTGTTTGGATCATCAAAGGTAATATTCTTCAACATCTTAGATTTCGATTTTGTGTTGAGATATAATGTTTTGGTCATTATAATCATGTTGTATGAAGAGATATACGTATGATTATGAGTGTGTATGAATATTCATTGGATTATTGAAGGGTTATCCAAGAACACTTTGAATATTGAGTTGGATTTGGGTGTTTTCGATCAGTTGTTGTTATAGTCACGAATTTGGATATTCATATTGGATTATTGATTGTATTGAAGATGTTTTGTTGTTTGGAACACTCCTTGAGAATTTGATATTGGTATATTTAAGGATTGGTTGTAAACAATCGAAGATTGGTTACAACGTGTTTGATATAATGCCCCAATGAACTTGGTTTAGTCGTATCGACGTTTTGAGTTAGTTATAATCGTGTTTTATTCGTATGTTGAACGGATTGTTGGTAATTGTGTTATTCAAGGTTGTTCGAGCGACCGACATCTCATTAAGGACGTTTGTTCGTGGAAGGACATTTTTCACCGGTGTTGTGTAAGTTAATTCTTACTCGGTTAAAATGATACTCATTCCTTTCGTTTTTGTTCATTCATAAATCATAATCATTCATAGTGTACTAATCGTGTTGAGATGTGTAATTATCAAAATAATCATTTCATTCACGAGGAACGACGGTTCCGATCATTTCAAAGAGCTATCATTCATTTCACTATTATTTCATCTCGGTGAGTCATTCTTGACCCTTGTCGGGTTGTTATTCATTAATAATCATCATGGTCACTTTTGATCGTGTGACCTCCTGGGTTCATATTGCGTGGCCGGGTGCGGATGTGTGGAATTTTTAGTCGGGCACACGATAGTCATGTGTTGGGTTCACCGATACATTGGACTGTGCACACGGTAACGTTTACCTCCATGAGATTAATTAGGTACAAGGACGGGTGTGTCCGGGCACTCGTCTTGTACACTTGCACAGAAAATTACGGGCGTACTATGATGCTCCTCTTCAGCTTAAATTCATAACTAAGGATATTTCATAATTGAGATATATCATGATTGTGTATATTCAACCCTTGAGGATTGTTGTTACGTATGGCCCGGACCGTTGGGGGATATTGTTTTCAGGTCATGGCAAGGCAAAAGCACGGGAAGAGAATGTTGACGGCGAGGAGTCCCAGTGATACTAGTAGGGGGGCCCAGTCCTTTCAGTCATTCTTGTTTTTCTTCATTTGTATTTCCGCTGCAAATTCCGTTTGGGATGTTTATTTATTCACGGTGGTGTATTTTATCTTCATATAAAATATACTAGTATTCTGTATTGTCTTGTTGTATTGTACTTAAGCTCTTCATCTGAGTTTTTGGTAATATAATGTGGTTCGGTACTACAATTATATTATTTAATTCATTAATTTTCATTCGCCTGGTGGGTCCCAATCGGGGTTCCACGGCACTATAATAGCCGCCTAGTTTGGGGTATTACATCGAGCGGGATTTGTGGCTTCGTCCCGGTCCCACGCAATACTTGTACGTGATTATGTTGTGTTGATTTTATGTCCGTTGGGGACACTTGATGCGGGCTTTGGCCCTGTGAATTGTTGTTGGATTTATTTGTGAAAATGAAACCTTTGGGCTGTGACCCCTGTTGATTTTGGAAAGAGAAGGATTCTAAAATCCTAAATTGTTTTCTATTAAAATTCCCGATGTCATTTTAAAATGTTTTATAAATTGTTTCGGTTTTGGAATTTTTTTTCCCAAACTCTTACCTCGGGAAGTATTTTCGTTATGTTTAAGTCTTTGAGGATTCCTGATTATTATTGTTCTTGGAACTTGTATTGTATGGCTCGTATTTTTGCACTTGTTCTTGCACTAGCAAAACAGTGGAGTTTTGCTAACCCCTGAGTATTCGGGGGGTGGATGTCTGTATTGCGTTCAGGTTTTGGAGCATAGCACAGGGTCGGCATGAAGGATGATGAAAGATGAACGATACTAATCACACGAGGATCTGTACAATGTCATTGGTTTAGTTGTATTTTATTTCCGTTGCAGTATTCTTTCCCATTGTACGGGAGTGTGTTGTATTCAACCCCTGCGTGGGCATGTAATGCGTTTGAGTTGTATGTATTTATTGAAAGACCAAATCGGTCTACTGAGTCATTTTAGCCTTAAAGGCATTGTTGAGATGTTCGATGTTGTTGCCAGCCTGGTAGATCCTTGAGGAAAGGTTCTACGGCGTGTAATATTCCTAAGCAGATTGGGGGTGTTACATAAATGGTATCGGAGCTTTAGGTTGTGGAAACCTAGGCTGTCGGGTTTAGTGGTGTCTGTTGAGTTTTTGTCTCGTCAGAATTTTTCTGACTGAGTCGTGTCGCGACGCGTCGTCTGAGTTTGTTGGTCGTGATTAGTATCGTGGGGCGATCATCATCTTCGTGCAACCTGTGGCTGTAAGTCTCCCTTCTTTGTGTTTGTGCCTCGTCTGATGCGAGTTACTGGTATGATTGTGTTAAGTGACGGAATCTTTATGCAGATTTTTAGTCTCATGATTGCGTTTATGTGACTCTCATATTTCGTCTATATGAGGAGCGGTGTCGCTCCTAATGTATTTTCGAACTGTATTTTATCCGTTGCGTGAGTTCTTTCAAAATGACTTTCAGTATTTTGCAAACTGAGTTTTACTTCGTAAAACCGACTCTCTGAATCGAGTTTTGGCATTTTGTCCTTGAATGTTTTATGACGGTTTGATAAATGATCATGTGAGTTTTTAGGCATTCTAGCCTAATAGATTTTCGAAAACCCTGAGTATCTTAGAAAATAAATTTCGAGACGTACCTTTAAAATGAATTATTTTCTCGCGGTACTTTCAAAGTGCTTTCTAGTGCTGCAATATATTTAAAATTATTCCAATTGGGACCAAAATATTTTGAGATATTTTCAATTATTTAGAAATGCTTTGCTTAGACCCGAGGGTCGAATATTTCGAAAAGTTTCAATTTAAAAGAAGAGTGTCCTCATTTTTGTTCAACGCAAGATGGTTTTCAAAGTCTCAATAATGGTGTTTGTACAACTTTTTAAAAATGTGATACTCAGGATCAACTGGTGCTTCCAAACTATTTTCAGAAGGTGGTTTTCGTTTTTTTTTAAACCTATAATTCCTGTTTGCGGTCCGGGAATGTATATGTGGTATTCGCATTGTCGTTAGAATGTTAGCTCCCGAGTATGATGAAATCGGTGGTGTGAACGTCGAGTCGTTTGCCACGCATTTGTTGTGATTATCCCTATGTGAGAGGTGAGATGTTAGTATTGAATGTTGTCGCTTTGTGATGATTTGTGTGTTATCGCACCAGTGCGAGCTGTTGGAACTTGAGTTTGCGTGTTTGTGTAAATGCATGATTGTTTCATGCTGTTTTGTGATTATGTGCTGGTTGTCATTCGGGCCGTTGTAATCGTCGAACGATGCCGTGGTTGATGTGATTTTAGTATGCATTGATATGTCATGCCAAGTTGGCATCTCCGGTTTGTTGTTTTGTGATGTTATGTTCCATCGTATCTAGTATTTGTATATTTTGGTATGCCGAGCCGAGGTGTTTCAACTGTGGTGTGCCGGGGGCATGTACGTACAATTGTCCTTCTTGTCGGTAACGCGTTTCAAGTGTGGACCCGAGAGACACAGGATCCAGTTTTGCGAGTTAGGTTCCGAGTCTTTCGGGACACGAACTTCAGTATAGATATCAGGATCGGCTCTAAGAGGCCCATGGGAAATGTTTCCGTCGACTACTTTTATGTCGTTGCCTTGTTTCCGTTATTGGGAGTTGCGGGGACGACCTTCTTTTATAAGAGGTCGAATGTAATACCCGTATTATCTTTGGACTCCTGCATTTCCTCTTTCTCAAGTCTACAGGCTCGCTCGTGTTCGTTGATACTTTCTGAACTTGTTATGTATTTCGGTTTCATCGTTCGAACGGGATGTGACCTTGTTTCGGATCGATCTGCTTATCGTTGTGACTTTTATGAGTTCGGTTCGATTCTTGTGAACCTTGTTCGAAAGTAACGTCTTCCAGTTTCTACCAGCTCTTTTAATGTCTTGAGTTGAATTGTGAACTTCGGAGTTATTTTTCGACCGTTGTTGTTCGATCATTGTTATTTGATCGTTGTTGTTCTATCATTGTTGTTCAGTCGTTGTTGACCGATCGTTGTTGTTAGATCAGGGTTGTCTAACTATTGTTGCCTGATCTCGTACCACGAAGAATCATCGTTCACCGTTAGTTTGTTGTTTCGGGTGTGGCCAGATGGGTTACCAAGCCGTGCAATGCGAGACGGTGTCTGAGATATTTGGGGGATCGAGGTTGCGTCCCTGCTCCAAAAGGACACGTAGATGCCTATTGTGGTTTTGAGGATTTCGGCGTAGTCCGGATTATTTGTGATTGTCCTTGTGGATCGTTTTGTGTTTATTTCTATTTTCTTGATTGTGCGTGTTTCCTTGTGATAGATGCTTTGTGTTTTGGGATTGTTCGGATAATCGACTTGATTGTATTGTCTGTTTGATGACGCTTGTCACTTGTTGGTTTTATTATGTTTCTACCGGTGGCGTTGTGTTGATCGTCGTGGAGCGCGTTTTCACGTCGTATATTCCTTTGCGTTGCTTGTAACGTTTCGCCGTTGGGCGTAAGTTACGCGTTTCTTGTGTATCTCGTTGAGTTTTCCTGGAGGGATATTGCTTCTCCCTACTTGTTTTAAGTCTCGGGATGAAACTTCTTTTAAGGAGGGTAGTATGTAATATCCACAAATTCGATTTCCGGTAATTTTCTTTTTTTGGCGATAGTCTGTTTTAACGGCTTTCTTGTGACCATTTTGTCATTCTGAGAATGTTTATTTCTGCACTTTTCGACATCCGAGTTCGTTTCGGTGTCGTTTTATAGAGTTCTGTGCTTTTTAGCGACTTTTCCGCACTTGAGTTCGATTCTTGCGAATCTCGTTCGAAACTGCTGTTTCGAGTTTCCCATAAGTCCGATTAACTTTATTAGACGTGTTATGAACTTCGGTTTGGTTATTCGATCACGTATCGTGATTTTCGGGCATTTTGGGCCATTTTATAATTTACCCAAAGTTGTGGGTATCCGCATTCGTATTTGTTGTCTTGACCCTTTTCATGTCCGTGTGTGATTAATTGTTGCATGGTTTTCATTTCGGGTCGAGGATGTTGCCCATGAGCATTTTGTCGTGTTCGTTCCGTGCGTTTCGGATAATCGAGTCGTCGAGTCCTGGTGGTCGGGCACTGGCCGGACGGTTGCGGGTACTGGCCGGACGGTTACGGGCACTGGTCGGATGGGTGCGGCAGGAACCGGCATAGCGCACGCTACGGCCGGAAGGTAGTGCGCGCTACGGCCGGGAGGTAGCGCACGCTACGACCGGTTAGCTGCGCGCGCTAGTCGGTCGAGACAGTAGGGGCAGTGAGGTTCTGGACTCGAGTGGATCGGCAGGTAGCGCACGCCATCGCTGTCAGACGCTACGCCTTCTGGCCGTGGTAAGCGCTATGGCGGGCAGTGCGTCGCTACTGGCGGCGATCTAGTCCAGGAAGTCTCTGGGTGCGGCCCGGGTCGATAGCGTACGCTAGCTCGGCAGCCTAGCGCACGCTAGGCTGCACCAGTATAAATGTGACAGAGCAGTCCAGTTTCGGTCATTTGTGCCATTTCTCTCTTTCTCTTCCGCGGCTGGAGCCTTGGGGATCTTGAAGCCATGTTGTTGAACAACAAACCCACGAAGTTCTTGAGTTCATATCATTGATTGATCATCCTATATCATCCTTTGATCCAGCGAATCAAGGTGAGATTTCCTAGAACCCTATTTTGAGAAATTTTGGGGTTTTTGCGTTTTTGTCCGATTCGTTCCGTATTATTGATTAATCCATGATTGGTATGATTAATCTTAGTAGTATTCTTGTGTTTAATATCATTTAATCCATTGTTCTTCGTCGAATCAAGGTATATTTCTTGATTTCCTTCGAGTTGACTTTTTAGGGGGATTTGTTCTTGATTTCATTTTCCATCCATTTTTGATGAACCGATTGTTGTAAAATGATGTTTTTAAACATATCCTATGGATTGAATATCCATATTTCGGTTGGGAAGTCCATTTTCATGTTTTGTCGGGTCGATTCATGTTCTTGGCCGTTTCGGGGGAAACCCTTGAACTTTCGTCGTTTGTTCCTTGAATTCAGCGCTTTGGGTCGTACTTTGGAATTCATTTTCGTTTTTATTGTTGTCGTTCGTAGTTTTTTATTGCGGGTTGTCGTTCGGTGGAGTCGGCGAGTTCATAGTCGGTTCGTGCCAACCTACTTCGGTCGATTCTCCGCGTTGTGGTTATTCGAGGCAAGTACCTTGTCCATACAATTCTTGTTTTATGGATATGATAATTAGTGATCGTCTCCTTGTGTTTATTTTATCGTTTGAGTTTCATTTTCAAAGATTCGGTTAGCCTTGTTAAAGGCCCTCTTTCAAAACGCGTGAGTTTTGTGGACATTGTGTTCGTGGATGGTTACGTGAATTACTATGAATACACTTGGTGTTGTCGTTGTGCTTTGATAATATATATATGTATATATTATCTCATATCGGTGCGTTGTGATTTGACCATTGCATCGTGCATTGTGTTTGTTGCCATTGATGTGAATTACTTGGATATTATTGATGTGATATGTTATTTGTGTGAATGTGTGGATATGGTTGAAGGTCTACGGTGACACATGGCACGTGATCATGTGGTCAGGATGCAATAAGTGATTGATCCAACCGTGAGAGCCTGAGATAATCTACGGTGACACATGGCTTGTGATCATGGGGTCAGGATGCAACAAGTGATTGATCTAACCGTGAGATATGGTGTGTGATTTGTTTAGCTAGGCAGCTCGGGAGGGTCCTTAGAGGCCTCAAGTGGGATTTGTGGCTTAGTCCCAGTTCTAGGCGATGCATGTGCGTGATTTGTTTTATGATTGTGGCCAGCTCGGGAGGGTCCTTAGAGGCCTCGATTGGGATTTGTGGCTTCTTTCCGGTCCTAGGCAATACTTGTACGTGATTATGTTGTGTTGGTTTTATGTCCGTTGAGGACACTTGATGCGGGCTCTGGCCCTGTGAATTGTTGTTGGATTTATTTGTGAAAATGAAACCTTTGGGCTGTGACCCCTGTTGATTTTGGAAAGAGAAGGATTCTGAGATCCTAAATTGTTTTCTATTAAAACTCCCAATGTCATTTTAAACTGTTTTATAAATTGTTTCCCCTGATTGGTGATCTTTCGGTTTTGGAATGTTTTTCCCAAACTCTTACCTCGGGAAGTATTTTCGTTATGTTTAAATCTTTGAGGATTCCTGATTATTATTGTTCTTGGAACTTGTATTGTATGGCTCGTATTTTTGCACTTGTTCTTGCACTAGCAAAACAGTGGAGTTTTGCTAACCCCCGAGTATTCGGGGGGTGGATGTATGTATTGCATTCATGTTTTGGAGCATAGCACAGGGTTGGCATGAAGGATGATGAAAGATGAACGATACTAATCACACGAGGATCCGTACGATGTCATTGGTTTAGTTGTATTTTATTTCCGTTGCAGTATTCTTTCCCGTTGTATGGGAGTGTGTTGTATTCGACCCCTGCGTGGGCATGTAATGTGTTTGAGTTGTATGTATTTATTGAAAGACCAAATCAGTCTACTGAGTCATTTTAGCCTTAAAGGCATTGTTGAGATGTTCGATGTTGTTACCAGCCTGGTAGATCCTTGAGGAAAGGTTCTACTGTGTGTAATATCCCTGAGCGGATTGGGGGTGTTACATCGGTAAATAGAGGCGTCGGTAATTACGTCGGTAAAAAATTACCGTCGAGCGTTTTTCCAACGGCGGATTGCCGTCGGTAATGGCGTCAGTAAATTTTTTACCGACGCCATTTTCTGTTTTACCAACGGCGTTTGGCGTCGGTAAAAACTATTTTTTTTTGTAGTGTCATTTGGGATGACATCTTATATCATTTTAATCGTATAAGTCATAGGTCCAAAACTGTTTTGTATAACCTATATAAGTCATAACCATTTAAAACATATGTATAAGCTTGTTTATTCATCTCACCTCCTTAAGATAAATCCATACACCCTGCTTTGGCAGACCCATATTAGAAATGATCGAAAGTTTGACGAGTGTTTTGAAAATGGTTGGCTCTTGAGACTTATGTTTCATATCAATTGATTTTTATAAAACGATTTTATCAAAAATTGACTATCTCAAAATTATTACCATGTATCTCATACAAGTAAAAGTTTTAATGAGTTTGATTTATTTGGCAATAATGATTATTAAGCAAATAAAATAAATATGATGCATCGCATACAATCATATGCTAATTTAAATATGATGCATCTCATACAAACATATGCAATGTAAATATGATGCATCTCATACATTCACATGAACAATTTCGTGTGGTGTGGTATAGCCGTAGATCCTATTATGATATTCGTTAATATCAATAGGTCATTCGGTGTGATCTTCGATAACGCCTTTCTTCTTGAATTCCTAGTAAGTAGCTCGTCTCATTCGTCTTTCTCTTATAGCTAGAACTATTCTAAACTATATCTTTACATTTTGTAATAGAAAACTCGGATTACATTCGAGGGGAGTAAGACAAGAAGAAAAATTACAACAAGATAATAAGAAGGCACGACCTACAAGTCGTATTATGAATATTACAACCATAATCGAATCATCAATCTAATTGATCTAGTATGGCTATATCAACCACGATGCATTAACCATTTAAGCATTCATAAGCATATATAATATATAAAATGTACTAAATATCGACTATCGGTAAGTTATATCATATATAAAATATGCCAAATATCGACAATCGACAAGTAATAAAGTTTCGAGGCCTTAACATCGAATCGGGTAAAACGGGAAACAAATTTCCAGGAATACACGAAGAAAACGAGGCCAAAATGACCCCGAAAGTGGCCTGGACCGCGGTCCGAGCAGCCTAGACCGCGGTCCCTTGGTCCAGACCGCATGGCAGGGGGTCGCTCCTTCATCAGGTAATTTTTTGTTTTTCTTTGAGTATACATATTATGTATACTACATGTATCCATCTTATGTATATAATAACTAATACCTTTTGAGCAATATAAATGTTATAAATCAAATAGATCAAATCTATATTTATACAACCTCGGAATCAAAATATAATTATGTTCATATGAAAATTTTAAAGAAGCATAATCTTTACATAAACAAATTTATGTTCATATGCACCTCTTAAAATTCATAATCCTAACATAAAATTATATGTAGATCAAATCATATGTTCTTTGATTCTTGGATTATTAGTAGAACTAAATCATCACAGGAATCTTCATATATCAAATAACCATATATGTCAAGATCAAACATATAAATCAAAATATATATCACCATATACATATTAAGATAGGAATCATATATATATATATTGTGACGCCCCGACTTTCTAGGGGTAATTATAGGGAAAATTGAATAAAAGGTAAATTTTGACAGAAAAATAATTTCTTTTGAGAATATTAAAATTCTCGCCTACAAATTCGAGTCGCTACACTGACATAAATTAAATATTGTTAAATAAGACAATAATACGTCATAGATACGAAATAAAAATTTGCGGCGGAAGAATAAATTATAAAATGTTAATTTCTAACAAAGTTTCCCCAAAAGAATTTCGAAATATTAGACTTAACGAAAAAAAAACATCATTTAATACATTTCATTCATATGACATCTCGGCTCGCTCCTTCGTCCATCCGGCTCGGTTTAACCTGCGGGATCAATAAAGGTGGGGGTGAACTTTCTTCAGCTCATGGATATCATACTTACCACAATAATATACAATCTCATGGAAAGCATAACATGAATAATCTATCATATCTTTTCCTCAACATGAATATATACATACAATATTACGTGTAGTATGAATCTAGCATGCATAACACGAATATTGAAGTTGCGCAGGTGTCCCCACAACAACATTAAACATACACACAATACCCTTTATAACATCAATCGAGCACGCATGTGAATATTGAGGCTGCGCAGGTGTCCCCGCAACAATATATATCTTAAGATAGCCTTTTTACACGTATACAGGTGAGCCTGATTTACAACATGTATTGTCAATTTTAAACATGAATCGAATATCACATATACAGTACAATTAAAGCAATTAAAGTGATAGTGAAAATTCCCACCTGAATAAATGATGTGGTCTGACTTGAATATGAAGATCTTTCATTTCAGTCACAAGCGTAAATCCTCGATAAAGTCTACATATAATAATAATTTAATCATTATAAAATATTCCGATATAATGACTGAAATTAAAATATATATGCATAAATTCAGATTAATTATTAATATTAATTGAAAATCAACATTTTAAATGTCTTTGTCAAAATAGGACTGAATTGAAGTTTTAAAGATGACTGAGGTCAAATTCCGCATGAAATTGAAGGTTAAGGGCTGAAATTGAATGAACTGAAAAATAGATTTGGGTCAAGTTGTAAGACCTGAGAAGTCTGGGGTCTAAAATAAAAAACCCTAAAACATACTTATCCCTCAGCCGACATAACCCTTTTCTCCCCCGTCCTTCACTCTCTCCCTCATCTACCCTCTCTCTCTATCCTTCCCATCTCATTCTCTCTCACTAAACAATTTCTTCTCGGCCAGAAATGTAATGGCCGAAAGACACACAAAACCTTACACAGATCCACACTCCCTATGAAGATCCCCAACTCTCTCTGGTTTTAACACGATAGGGCTACACAAAATACACACAAGAGCATGCGACCGGCGTCCGGACTCGCAACAAGGTGCAGCGGTGGCGGGAGACGCTGGTGGCTGAAGCTGGTCCAGTTTGAGGGTTACTGCCTTCCACCGCGGGTTGCATCGGGATGGGTCAGCCACTGACGAATCGAGAAGCTACGGCGACGGCGAATCGTATGTGACTGAAGGTTTGGTTTTTGGGTTGAATTCGAGCTTACCAAGTAAGATTCTGGGTTTGCTGATAAAAGGGTCGGGTATCTGATTTCTGGTTTGAATGGCTTGAAGGGTTGTTGGGGTTGATGGTGGTGGATCACGGGCCCAGGTAAGGGTTTGGGTGAATTTGAATCGGGTTGTTTGATGGGTTTTTGGATTTGGCCTGATTTAGAATTGAAATCTTCAAAGATGTGGTTTATGGCTCGACGAGCAGCAAGTCTGGGTCATTGAAGTTGAAATTCGATTGATGGATTTGTCATATTTGAAGGGGGTTTGTTCATGTGATTTGAAATTTCGTTTTTGAGTTTTGTAACCAAAAGTAAAGTGCAGATGAGCACGACAAAAAAACTTAAGTAGAATTTTACCTGTGCTAGGAAGAGTTGGAGAAGATGGAGTTGCAGATTCGGTAGAAAAATTGTGCAGATGTATTCTTCTGTCGTGAGATTGTGTTTGATGTGTATAGTGTATTTTATTTTGTACTGCATAGTGTATTTATACTGTATTAAAAATAGGGTTAGGTTAATTTTTCTGGGCTTAATTATTAATTTGGGTCAGCACAATATGTTTGGGCCAATGATAATAATAATCATAATAACAATAATGATAAAAATAAAAATAATAATAATAACGGTAGTAATAATATTAATAATATCGATATTAATAATAATAATATCGAGAGTAATAGAAATGATGATATAGAAATGATACTGATAAAAATATTAATACCGTTAATATTAATATGGTTCCTATTGTAAATATTATTATTAATAATAATATTACTTCTAATAATTATAATATTAATAACAATGACTAATATTAAATGTCTCTGAAATTAAATTGAGAAATTGACTCGGGCTAGGACTTGTGATACGTTGGAATAAATATTTGTGATCTTCTAAATGAAATCAAATGAAATGAAATGCATTATAATATTATTATAAATAATAATATTACATGAATTTGACTTGTACGTGTAGTGAAAGTATTTGTACAACAATTACTCACTCAGTAATGAAATGAGATTAAATGAAATAAAATGCATTATTAATATTATTTTAAATAATAATATTATTCTTGTAAAAATGGCGGATATTATATATATATATATATATGGGGAAATTACAACCAACTACCCTATTAGATGGCTTCTTTACACTTTAGTCCCTATTGTTTCATAAATTACAGCAAAAGATAAAAATCTGAATTGATGTTGACTTCTATTAAAAAGACGAAAATGCCCCTCTGTTTACTTGAATAAAACATTTTTTTAAAATACATTTCATATTAAACAAATAGCTTATAAGTTATTAAAGTGTTTAGCTAATACATTTCTTTTAAAAAATATTCTTTTTTCAGAAAATATTTTTCTTTTTTCGAAATATAATTTTTTTCCAGAAAATATATTTTTTTTCAACAATATTTTATTTTATTTTTTTCCAGAAAACAATTTTATTTTTTCAAAAAAATAATATTTTTTCAAGAAAATAATTTTATTTCGAAAAAATATTATTTTGCCAAAAAATATATTTTCCTCCAGAAAATATTTTTTTAATATTTTTAAAAAAATATTTTTTTATTTTTTTCCAGAAAATAATTTTATTTTTTCCAAAAAATAATATTTTTTTCCAGAAAATAATTTAATTTCGAAAAAATATTATTTTGCCAAAAAATACCTTTTTCTTCAGAAAATATTTTTTTAATTTTTTCGAAAAATATTTTTTTTTCTTGAAAATAGTTTTATTTTTTTGAAAAAATAATATTTTTTCTAGAATATAATTTTATTTCGAAAAAATATTATTTTGCCCAAAAATAATTTTTCTCGTAAAATATTTTTAATTTTTCGAAAAGATAATTTTTTCCGTAAAATATTTTTTTATTTTTGAAAAATAAATTTTTCCGTAAAATACTTTCTTTTTGGAAAAATATTTTTCTAGAAAGCTTGAAAATTTATTACACTGTCCAAAAGTGTTATATATATTACAATGATGGTCAAAGATGCGCGTGAGCGAAAAATAAATGGGTAAACAAGAAAAGGAAAAATAAAAGGGCAAATTCGGAATATCAGTACTCTCTCTCCAATGACATCATCTGAAAATTTGACTTTTGTCCTTCATTGTAAATATAGTTTCTAGACAGTGCAAAGTTTGTCCTTCATTGTAATATCTGAAACAATAGGGATCAAACTGTAATTAGACCATCTAAAAAGGTAGTCAGGTGTAAATCGCATATATATATATATATATATATATATATATATATATATATATATATATATATATATATATATATATATATATCGAAACACGATCTATTAAAATTATATATATATCACCATATATATATATAAATATACATAGATAAAATTTATATATCATATATACAAACATCATATATCAACATATATGAAAATTGAAACAATGAAATATACTAGTCGCTTTGATACCACATTTAGGTTTTTATCGAACTAATAAGATTTATGATCTCAACATATATCGAAATAGTGCAGTGGAAGTATAAATATAATATCCAAAACCCTCTGAGGATCCAAGTATATTATCAAAGTAAGAAGAACAAGATGTTACCTCTTGTAGCGTGTTTTCGATCGAGCCTTCTAGAGTCGTTGCAAGAAGCGAGCGTCCTCTCCGGTATACACACAACGAAGAAGTCCCGAGCGTCTAACGGATTGGTAGCTCCAATTCAATAAAGATTTCACTTAAATCAATTTGAATATAGGTATGTTCTTGATTATGGTAAGAACAAGAACACCAATAATTTTATTCAAATGTTCTTGAACTTTGATCTAAAATAACAACTATGAATCTTATTCAATATATTATTAAAGATCAAACTAATATGATTAGATGAAGATTCAATATGATGTCTCTACGTGTATCTATGACGTGATATAACATCTCATGTTCATGACCAGTAAAACATAGCCATCATATCACTGTCATACTAGTAATCATATTACTAGGGATATCTAGAATAAATATTCTTTAATGCTTTAGCGAGCTTTACTATCAAGTCACATACTTGATGACCGTAAGCAGAATATTAATTCAATAATATAATCAATATTATATAATAATAAATGTCTCCACATTATTATTAAACAGTAGACTTAGAGCATTATACTAACACGAGGCAACATCTTCTACGTCCATAGGTTCTCCACATAGGAGTAAAGTTTATTAAAATCAAGGCGTACACAACTGTATGATTTTAACTAAACCTCTAGGCTTTATATTTCACACAGGTTGATAAACTTGGCTCTAGCTTGGGACATTCACACAGATTGGTTGTAGGCTTCTTGAACTTAGACTTCTTCTCACATAGATTGAAGCTTTGTTCCCCTGAACTGTCTTCGTCCCACATAGGTTGTGTTAGGATAAATACTCATGTTTTGATAATTGCCATCAAATAGCAAAGAAGTCTTCAGATTCAGAATTTCGCTAAGTATGGAAGTTGTCAAGAAAGTCCATACACTCCATCCATACAGCAAGATATCTTCCTATAGAGTTCAATCCTACAGAGCCTACATCTTCATACAGCAGAAGTTAAGAATGTTGGATACAGGAGTCTGGCTGTAAGTGTTTTACTTAGGAAAAGTAAAATACATCCAACAGGACTGAAGAATAGCTTTAAACCATTGTGAAATAAACTTCATTTATTTATAAAGTGTTCACGGTTAAAGCAGCATTTATTGCTGATAAGATAGCATTTAATGCGGCCGGAAGAGAACGGTCTGAACGCGCTGAAGAGTATTTAATGCAAAGTCAAAAAATATGTCTGAAGCATTAAATGCGAGCTGCCTTTAATTCAAACATTTTGCATCCGCCAATCAGAGACGTCTAAATCTCACCAACTGGCCAATGGCTACATTTATAACAAATCTATTTCCAAGGTTATAAATAGCCCCAAGCAAGAGGACATTGCTTACTTACTTTACTTACTCTTGCGCATACATCTGACAAATAGGAATGACAATCAAGCTAAGAAAGGGCGGTATATTTCCTGAGCATACAACAGTATATAAGAGAAGAAATATACTAAGTCCTCAACGCAAATAGCACAACATACAGCAAACGCTCATCAAAGCATACAACTGTTGTTTAGAATCATTCTACCATCTTTACCATTGAGATCAACCTTAGCCCTATCTGGACTAAGTACTTGGATATTCCGACCTGCATTGGAAGAATAGCATTGAAGACGAAGCTTCAATCTGTGTGAGAAGAAGCAAGCAGTAAGTGCCGAAGCCAATCTGTGTTAATGGCCAAAGCAGTGGTCCATGTACCAATCCGTGTGAACGATACAGAGACAGGTTTAGTTAAAGTCACATAGTTGTGTACGTAGTAATTTTAATAAACATTTTACTCATGTGTGGAGGACCAGTGGACGTAGAGGGGTTTACCTCGAACCACTTAAATCCGTGTGTTATTTACTTTCCGTGCTTACTATTTTCATTCATAACTGTGATTTATAGTATAAATTGTGAAAACTCTATACGCATCAAGCAAACAGGAGAGTACCTAGTTGATGTACTTGCAGCAACTCACGATCAGACTTCCGCTACGCAATTAACTTCGAAAATCATGCAGCTTATTGTACTTTTACCTTCTAAACTGTTTACTGTATACTCCATGGCCAACAAGTGGGTATCGGATCCGTTGATTCTAAAAAGAATCAGTTAGTTTTTAACTGAATCAGATCCACAAATCACTAGCTTTTGAAAACTTTGTTTTATACTTTCATCATCCTATGTATAATATGGACTCCTCTATGATAAATAATGTTCCTATGTTTTCTATTAATGAATTGGATTACTGGAGAATTAAGATGGAAGCTCATCTTGTAGCCATGCTCTGAGAAATGATATATGTCATCTAGGAAGGACCTATTGAAGGTCAACACAGCCCCAAGAATGGAAGGGCTATCCCATGCCGAGATGCTCGACAAGGAACGCGACCAGTGGACGACCGATGAGCGCAAGCGTGCTAACTTGGACAACATCTCCAAGAATGTGCTATTTGTCACTCTCGACAAAGGCATATTCTCCAAGGTAAAGAGCTGTCAGACAGCCAAGCAAATCTAGGATAAACTCAAGCTTATTTGCAAGGGTACTGAGGTCTCAAAAGAAAACAAAATTTCTAAACTTACTCAACAGTTTGAATCTTTCGAAATGAAACCTACAGAAACACTTCAGGAGCTTGACCTTAGATTTACCGGCATTGTCGGTGAACTTGAATCATTGGGTAAAGTGTATACCCAAAATGAGAATGAAAATATTTCAATCACTCCCTGCCCGATGGGAAATAAACACCACAACTATGCGTGTGTCCTGCAATTTAAACGATATTTCTACTTTTGATCTCTTCTCTGACCTAAATGTATTTGAATATGACATAGACAGGAGAGAGAAATCTGAAGAGTCACCTGCCAAGACTACATCACTGGCTGCTGTATCTGACAGGAGACATAGTTCTGCACCAGCACATCCAAGTCGGCACACAAGGCAACAGACAGCAACGATGACATCCTGTCACAAGATGAAATGATATTACTAATGTACAAGTTTAAGAAGTTCATCAAACAGTCTGGAAAGATTCCATACAGGCCCAAGCGTTTTAACAAGGTAAGCTCTGAATCCCCTTCATCTGGCGATTCTAACCTATGCTACAACTGTAGGAAGCCAGGACATTATGTAAATAACTGCCCACATACAAAAGTGCAAAAGTTGACAGAAGCTAAGCAACAGGAAAAGGATGAGAAAAGATGTGCCTGTAGAAACAAGCTCAAGGCCCTGAATGGTGAATCAGAAGCCTCGCCCGCGTCGAACAAGACCGAGGAGTGCCTACAGGAAATCACTGATAGTGACTCCTCCGACGATAAAATCGAGGATAAAGCATATATGTGCTTTATGGCCAATGAAATACAGGATGATAATTATAGCGATTATGAAGTAAGTTCAAACTTAACTATTCCTAAAAATGCATCGCATACTTTTGAAAACATGATGAATGAATTTAAAGGCATTCAAAAAGCCCATGAGACACTTAAACGAGAAAACGTACAGCTTGAAATTTTAAACTTGGAGCTGAAAGAGGAAAATGACTTGCTTAAAAAACTATGAAAATATGTCTCTTAATTGCGAAAACAGCAAAGTCACCCATGAAAAACTCATGGAAAACAATCATTAACTTGCAAAAGATCTAAATGAGGCAAAGTCTCATAGTGAGTGCAAGACAAATGATTATGCTCTACTCGAAGCTAAACTAAAAACTCTCGAGAAACGAGAAGGATAACTAGAGACCATCTTGAAATCATTTGAAAAAAATCTTCTAGAAGGATGGAAAAAATTCTAAGCACTCGCTCTCCCATAAAGGAAAATATAGTACGGTGTTCGTCAGGAGAGTGGAACCCATTCCTATACCCGAATAGAACCTAAGTCCTGCAAAGGTTACAGTTTCCCCTCCTCGAATAGCGAAGGGTGCGATTCCGCCCCCAAGTTCCTATCATAGACAGCGGAAACCTCAGCCTCCCAGACCTGTAAGATGTGATCAATAGTATGCTCACCGAGCATATCAACCGCGCCAAAGCCAACTCAGAAAGAAGGATGTATCTAAGTATCAAAGTCAGTTACTGGAGTACTACCAACCGTACAGTGCGCCTAGATACTGGATACAGGAGCCATATTATCCATCCAGAAAACAGGCCGTCGCACAGTACCACCAACAGCTCTGGGAATACAACTGGAAACCTAGAAGGCAAGCTGTAAGGCCTAATAAAATGGTTTCCCCTCCAAGACGGCAATCGTACTGGAATCAAAACCCTAGATTTTTCATGCATACTAATCAAGGTTACAACAACTACGTGCCTGCCCCACATAGATATCGAAACACTGGACCAAAAGTAACCTACAGCAAACCAATTGCTCTCAGGCAAATTTGGGTACCAAAAAGCACTAACATACATGGACCCAATAATCAAAGGGGACCTAAATCTACTTAATTTCTTTGCTTATAGGATATCAAAGAAAAGGACATCTGGTATTTTAATAGTGGATGTTCTCAGCACATGACAGTATATATCAGCAATCTGTCAAATTATGTAGAAGGTCATAGTCCAAAGGTACGCTTCGGTGACAAGTCCAAATGAAGAACAAGAGGGAGGGAACCCTGGTTGTAGGAATGCTTTGTCACTGACGTAGCCTATGTTGAAGGCTTACTGTACAATCTACTTAGTATTAGCCAGTTCCTTGACAAACAGTTCTCGGTCAAATTTTGTATAGATCACTGTAGGGTGAAGGACATCAAGACCGCAGAAGTCATCTTCACAGGTAGCCGATCAGGTAATATGTAAATTGCTGACTGGAAGCTTACGAGCTCCACTATTCCATGTTTGTTGCCACAGGTGTAACACCCCCAATCCGCTCAGGGATATTACACGTCGTAGAACCTTTCCTCAAGGATCTACCGGGCTGGTAACAACATCGAACAACTCAACAATGCCTTCAAGGCTAAAATGACTCAGTAGACCGATTTGGTCTTTCAATAAAAACATACAACTCAATTACAATACATGCTCACGCAGGGGTCAAAATACAACCACTCCTGTACAACGGGGAAAATTATAGCAGCGGAAAATAAAGTATAACTGAACCAATACACAACGTACGGTTCCTCATGTGATTAGTATCGATCATCTTTCATCATCCTTCGTGCCGACCCTGTGTTACGCTCCCAAAACCTGAATGTAAAAACAGACATCCACCCCCCAAATACTCGGGGGTTAGCAAAACTCTACTGTTTTGCTAGTGCAAGAACAAAGTGCAAAATACGAGTCATACAATTCACATTCCACGAATAAAAATAACCAGGAATCCTCAAAGATCCAAACGAAACGAAAAGTACTTCCCGAGGCAAGAGTTTGGGAAAAACATTCCAAAACCGAAAGATCACAAATCAATGGAAACAATTTATAAAACAGTTTAAAATGCCATCGAGAGTTTTAATAGAAAACAATTTAGGATTACCGAATCCTTCTCTTTCCAAAACTCGAAATACGAAAGGGGTCACCACCCCGAAGGTTTAATTTCCGTAAAATGACCTTTACAAAACCGTTGGGATTTTAGCCCCAAATTACATCAAATCACAGTACACGAGAACGATAGCAAGGTTCGTTTTCCAACATCAAAACCCCACATTTAAACGACTAAACACATATGACAAAATACTCTAGTACCATCCTAGCCAAGTAGGCCAATGAACAACTTACCTCTTACACACTTAGTCAATGGATACAAATCATGAAATCACTGATCAAAACACTCATTTCCGGAAACGCCAATCTCAAAACACATTTGTGAAATACACCACAATTAACCGTGGATTCACCCCTCCGTGGACCCCTACCGAGACCCCGTCGGATCTAACCCATAGTGGTTAAAAGCAAGCTCGTGGATCCACCCCTCCGTGGACCCCTACCGAGACCCCGTCGGATCTAACCCGTAGTGAGCATACACATACACACGTTACTCATGCAATACTAATATGCTAAGAATGTAAGCTCATCAAGAATACTTACTAGAGATGGACACTTACTCGACACCGTTATCAAACTCATCACAACACAACACGATTAATGCGAAATAGATGATTCCATAACTTTAAACAACAGGGGTATCACCAAAGCCCTCAATGTTCAAAACAATTAAATCATAATCAATTCCCCAAAACACACCGTTCACAAAACACAAGCGTTTTGAAAGTGAGCCCTTAACGAGGCTAAACCGAATCTTTTGAAAGTTCAAATCAAACGATCAAACAAACACATAGAGACGATCACTAATTATCATATTCACAAAACAAGAATTGTATAGACAAGGTACTTGCCTAGGGACCACGATCGTAACAAGACGATGGATGGAAATGCGGTCGAATAGCCTCGAACTCCCGAACACTATCAAGAACGCGATAACACTTAAATTACTACGGGAAAACACCACACGAATCATCAATCACCAACGAAATTCAACATCGGAATGATTGAGCACCTGTAATCCTCCGTAAGGAACAATAAAACATGATTACGACGAGAATCAAGACCGAAAACAATGAAAATCCCAACAAACTATCGAAAGGAACTCATTGGGGCATTTAATTGAACACTAAATGTTCAATAATTCCCAAGAACACTCGAATCGTCAATCGAGTTAAACAAACTCGATATATGGATATAAAATACGTGAAACACGATTAATAACATCATACTACACCAACCTATGTATCAATATCGGACTAGAATTGAAATCAAGAACAATTCCCCAAAAAGTCAACTTGAAGGAAAATCAAGAAATATACCTTGATTCGACGAAGAACACGGATTGGATGATGATATAATCTGTAAAACCCCCTAAATTCGATAACTTATCACATGTACGATGTATCAAATCATGATGTAATTTAATAATAGTTATTTTATGACATGATATAACCTACATCTATTTTATTTTATTTCACTCTTTGACTTTGTAATTTACTTAATAAACCAAATAATAAAAATTAAAATAGTGTGTTGATTCACCTATTGGGCTAATTGTCAACACTTAACTACATGTGGACTCACTAATGGACTCAACCCAACTTATTAAAAATCATAAGACTTGAAGTTACACTCCAAAGCCCAACCCAACTAATTAAATCCTTTACCATTTTAATTATACTCTTAATTTAACAAAAAAAATATATATGTTTATATATACATATGGGCGGCCATGAGGGAGGAAGAGTGAAGCTCTAGATTCTTCACTCATCACATGCAAGACTTGCATGAAACATCTTGACATATGTAACAAGTCTTCTACACATTTCACTTCCCAACCCTCTTTATCCCAACTTTAAATACTTACACCTTAACCTAACCACCCTTTACACTTACCACAATCCAAAAAATCTGTATTTGAGAGTCTAAGAGAGATATAGGGGGCCGAACCAAGAGGAAGAAGAAGGAGGAGGAAGAAAAATTCCAACAAGAAATAGGTAATCTCATCCCTTATAACTACTTCCATAATTTCTTATGAAATCCTCCATAATCTAACCTTAATCTTAATACATGCAAACATAATTCTCACCTTGGGGGTGTATGTGGATTGGCCAAACTATGTAGTAGTAGAGGAGAAGTCGTTTTCCAACTTTCAAGACTTAGAACCGACGAAATCCGACAAGATCAAGGTGGGTGAAAACTCTTTCAAACTTTAAAGTAGAAATCTATTCTTTTCTTGTGATGCATGTGTTAAATCTGAAGTATTTAAAGATTTTATTGATATGATCTATGTTAAAATCTTCATGTTATAATTTCATGATATGATTTTATGTATAACTATGTGAAATTCGTTTTTCTTAAACATAATCCTCAAATATTATGAAAAATATGAAAGTATGTACTAATCTGAAATTCTTGTATAAATGCATGTTTTTAAAGATGAATTTTATGGTTATAAAAACATGCAATATGATTTATCGAATTTAAACGACAACCGATTTGGTAGTCGGGTGCCGATTTTGTGATAACTTGAAAGTTATATGTTTTCTTCTATGTGTTGTTGAAACCCTACCAAAATCTGAAATCTTGTGTTATATGATTATGTTATGATATATGATAATTTATTTGCGGCCAAAATAGGACTCGAAACTAGTAAACGGAGCTTTTGGGCATAAATTGTAATTTCTTAAAGTTTGAGGACTAAACTGAAAATTCGAAAATAAAACATTCTGGACCTTGGAAAGTACATATTATACCACGTATAGGCTATCCATAAATTTTCAAGCGATTCGGAGCTCGATATCTAAACTTAATAATCCAATTCGCAAATTTTAAATAATTTCGGGGTCAAAATGCAAGAATTTCAAACTTCTGGACCAGGTCCGAAATTTTCTGGAATTTTCACAAATCTGTAATTCCAGGTTCATCATAAGTCATCTCATAAAATTTCGTTAAATTCCGAGCTAAATTCATAGCCCTATATGCCTCGGAGCGATTTCCTTAAGTTTTGGGGCAATATCGCAATTTCTGGAAATTTCAGTCCCGAAACTGGAAATTTATGAATTTTCCTTAAATATGGAGTCGAGAAATTATTTTTGGCTTCCTCATAAAATTTCATAACCATCCGGTTTCGTTTCATACTCCAATGCTTAGGTTTGAACCTAAGGGCAAAAATGTCCTTTCAAACTATTTACGAAACTCTCGTTTCGTTTCGTCGAACCTACCCATTTAATATATCTGATTTGAACCCATCAGACCGTTAATAAATTATTGAGAATATTTTTGAGTTTATATACAAGTCCTATTCCGCATTACCGGGCCACAAATAAAATTAACCATATTCCATACTTAATCAAAAGACGCTATTAACCTCACTGACCGAACGTTTACGTGATACTTGTGAAACGCGTCAAATTAATAACTGTGATTGTCCGGGAACTAAGTGCTATACAAACAAAGTGCCACGGACGGGTCCGCCTCTAACTCTATTGGAACAAAGTACCACGTCGACGGACGGGGCCCACCTCTTGAGTCCATATGAAACAGAGTGCCGACCTACATCTGGGGGCCACCTCTTGAGCTGTAAAAGCCACCTCTAGAGTCCCAAATCGTGTCAGAGACGGTTAGACCGAGTCTTGGATTGAGCAGCGCGGCTGCGGTTCATGAACAAGGCTACCGTTGTTTCCTATTCCCATAACCGAGGAACGGAGTGTTCTGAGGGACCTGGGTCGTAGAATTGGGGTATAATCGCGATTATGGTGTGATCCGGGTATTGACCCGCAGCTAAGTACATACCGAGCCCAGATAAGAGATAAGGAAGCACACGCTAAGTGTGAGAGCGAAGGCTCAGCATCTTGGGGCGACGGTCCAAATCTTGGGGCGACGGCCTATCTTGCTAGGAGTAATAAGGAGAGTCTAGAATCCAAAGTCCACATCGGTAGGATTCGAAACTGAATTGACTGATCGAATGATTGACTGACTACGTGACTTGATATCCGTCCACGGGGACTGGATTATAATATTATAACTACACAATGATTATTGTTTATAAAATTTCGACATAATTGTAATTGTTCTCATTTTTTTTATATAATTGATAAAATCATGCATCACTTAAAAATTTTCAAAGGAAAGAGCCACACTCGCACACGATCACCCACTAACTGAGACCTTTTGTCTCACCCCACCATTTTCCCTTTTAAACCAGAGAATGAGCAAACAGCAGAGGACGAAGAAGGCTTCGTGGAAGAGGCCGAATAGAAGAATGCCTTCAAGATTTAGGACTTCTGTTCTTAGAATTTATGTTGTTATCCCAACTTGTAATAGTTAGTTATGCTTCGTACTTAATTCGTTTGGTATTTTCCACTGCAAACTTATGAACAGTGTAATTTCGATTATCAGCTTTGTCACAACGAATCATAGTACATCGGGCTAAGATGGTTGTTTTAAAATATTATCAAATTGTTATTTTGCTTCCGCTATTTATTATCGCATTTTGATTGATTGATCGACCGATGCGTCGCGCCCTCGTCCTTCCCGATGTTGGAGGCGTGACATAATCAACAAGAATCTTCCAAAATGCCTTGGAATTGAGTAGAATCGACCAAGAACCCTAATTCCCACCGCACCCGTCCGATAGCCGCAAGAAAAGTGAAGAAATGAGCAAAAATCCGCTGCCAGGCCTTATATAGCCGGACACTGCCGGACGCTTACGGCCGTAACTGGCAGTGTCTTACGGCAGTAACTCGGACCATTCGGCCGTACTCGGCAGGCCCTTACGGCCGTAACCGGCATTCGTCAAAAACCAGCCCAACACGTGCCGATCACTTACGACCGTAACGGATCACGCCTTACGGCCGTAACCGGCCTTCGTCCAGCCAGGTCTGCCGAGCACGTACGGCCGTAACCGGCACCTTACGGCCGTAACTCGGCCAGGCCAGGCCCTGCTCCGGCCGTGACTCGGTCGTGGCCACTCCGACGGCCCGAACGACCCCGAAACCCGAACCTGAATATAAATCGAAGGTACGGTCATGACGTACTCGCAAAGACGAATCCGAGCACTAAGAGAACACATGATTCCGACCACCTGAAGGCTCGAAATTCGACAACGGAAGTAATTACCCCAAACTTTGGGAAATTACAAAAACGGCCCAAAACGTCTGAAATACATGATACACAATCGAAACACCAAACCAAAGCTCGAAACATGAATAATAACATTAAATAAACTTACAAGAAACTCGAATCAACAGTTTCGGACGAGATTCGCACGAATCGAACTCAAGTGCGGAAAAGCCGCTTAAGAACACGGAACTCAACAAAACGATACCGAAACGAACTCGGATGACAAAAACTGCAGAATTAAACATTCTCAGAATGATGAAACGGTCAGAATCGAGTCGTCAAAACGGACTCCCGCGAAAAAAGAAAATTACCGGAAATCGAAATTGCGGGTATTACATTCTACCCTCCTTAAAAGAAGTTTCGTCCCGAAACTTAAAACAAGTAGGGAAGAGAAATATCCCACCAGGAACATCTCAACGAGATACACAAGAATGCGTAATTAACGCCCAACGGCGAAATGTTACAAACAACGCAAAGGAATATACGGTGTGCACACACGCTCCAAGACGACCAACACAATGCCACCGATAGAGACATAATAAAACCAACAAGTGACAAGCGTCATCAAATTGATAATACAATCAAGTCGATTATCCGAACAATCGCAAAACACAACGAACAAAAATCAACACGATTGACCAACCTAACGGTACATCAATCAACACGCGAGCCAATCGCTGAACAAATACGGAATTCCACCGCCCAAGGGTTGGAAGATAGAAAACGATACTAATTTCCCGAACTTAAGGAAATTAGGAAGGAGTCTGTACGCTCAACAATCACGAAACGAGGTCAACAAAAACTGAATAATCAATGATCGAACCACAACGATCGAGACAACAAAAATCGAACAATCATGTTCGGATCACGAAGAACAATAAGGTTCAACCGACAACTCCGAGGTTCACATCTCGACTCGAGACAAAACATGATCCGGTGAAAACAACAAGATTTGCACTCACATAAGATCCACAGGAAAGGGAATAGCAATTGAAAAGTCATAACGACAAACGAGTAATTCCGAAACAATACCACCCTCGTTCGATCAACAAAAGCAAGGGACAGGGCAAGCTCAGAAAATTTTAACGAGCATAAACGAGTCGACAGAGTCGAAAACACAGAAGTTCCAAATCCGATCCACTTCGAATAAAAGAACTTAATTTCCAAAGTTCAAAACGACAAGGTAAGGAAATAACATAACATACAACTGATAGACCACGCCCCTCAGGGACTCCTTGAAGCCGGTCCTGATATCAATGCTCAAGTCCGTGCCTCGGAAGGCTCGGTAATAAACTCACAAAATTGAACATGATGTCCCTCGAGTCCGCACTTGAAACGCGTCATAGGCAAGGAAGGACAAATTGCACGTACATTTCCCCGGCACATCACGGTTGAAATGCCTCGGCTCAGCATACTGGAAATACAGATGCTAGATACAATGGAACATAACACCGCAGAACCACATACCGGAGATGCCAACTCAGCATAACATATCAACGCATATAAAAATCACAACAACAACGGCACCGTTCGATGATTACAATGGCCCGAACGATAGCCAACACACAATCACAAACATCATGAAATAATCACCCATGTGCATAAACGCACAAAAATCCAAGCTTTAACAACTCACACTCGTGCGACAACATGCAAATCATCACGAGGCGATAAATAGTAAACACCAGTTCACACCTCTCACAGAGGGCTAGTACAACAAATGCGTGGCAATGCCTCGACGTTCATGCCACCAATTCGATCATACTCGGGAGCAAACATCACAACGACAACGCGAACATCATACATACATACCCAGCCCTCAAACGGGAATGGATAGGTTTTAAAAACGAAAACCTCCTTTTGAAAATAATTTAGAAAAACAGCGGTTGATCTTGAGTATCACCTTTCAAAAAAGTACAAACGTGAAACATCGTTATCGAGACTTTGGAGAACCATTTCGCATTTGATAAAAATGAGGACACTTACTCTTAGTGAAGAACATTCAGAATATTCAACCCTCGGGTCTAAGTATAAGTGTTTCTCAAACATTGAAAATATCTCAAAACATTTTGGTCCTTGAGGTAGAAGAATTTTGAAACATATTGTGGCACCTTGGATGTACCACGAGAAAATAATTCATTTAAAAGTACGTCTCGAGATTTATTTTCTAAGATACTCAAGGTTTTCTAAAATCCAATAGGCTAGAATGCCCAAAACTCACACATATCGACGTACGCTAAAACACATCCTAGTACACGCATCAAAATGTTTAAAATCAAGACAATACAAGTCTTTTAACGGAAAACAAACGGTAAAATACCACAGTCAAAAACCGTCTAGGATTCAGAACAAAACCACTGGCCCGATTCGAGGCCTCTAAGGACCCTCCCGCACTGGCTAGTGAACAAGTCGAACGTGTATAAGCACAAAGCTTCCACAAGAGGACTTGTAAAATGAGCAAATCAATTCGAAAATCATCAGCAACGGACAAAAACAACAGAAAAAAAAGACATTAGCAGCGACGACACTCCTCGTATAAACCAAATATGAGAGTCGACTAAATACAAATCGTGAAATCAAAATCCACATAAGGATTCCATCGCTTAACAAATAATCATAAAAATAGCTCGTGTCACACGAGGCACAACACAAAGAAGGAAGACTTACATCCAGAGGTCGCACGAAGATGATGATCGCCCCACGATACTAATCACGACCAACAAACTCAGACAACGCGTCGCGACACGACTCAGTCAGACAAAATCCGACGAGACAAAACTTAACAGACACCACTTGACCCGACAACCTAGGTTTTCACAACCTGGCTCTGATACCATTTATGTAACACCCCCAATCCGCTCAGGGATATTACACGCTGTATAACCTTTTCTCAAGGATCTACCAGGCTGGTAACAACATCGAACAACTCAACAATGCCTTTAAGGCTAAAATGACTCAGTAGACCGATTTGGTCTTTCAATAAAAACATACAACTCAATTACAATACATGCCCACACAGGGGTCAAAATACAACCACTCCCGTACAACGGGGAAAAATATAGCAGCGGAAAATAAAGTACAACTGAACCAATACACAACGTACGGTTCCTCATGTGATTAGTATCGATCATCTTTCATTATCCTTCGTGCCGACCCTGTGTTATGCTCCCAAAACCTGAATGCAAAAACAGACATCCACCCCACAAATACTCGGGGGTTAGCAAAACTCTACTGTTTTTCTAGTGCAAGAACAAAGTGCAAAATACGAGTCATACAATTCACATTCCACGAATAAAAATAAGCAGGAATCCTCAAAGATGCAAACAAAACGAAAAGTACTTCCCGAGGCAAGAGTTTGGGAAAAACATTCCAAAACCGAAAGATCACAAATCAATGGAAACAATTTATAAAACAGTTTAAAATGCCATCGAGAGTTTTAATAGAAAACAATTTAGGATTACCGAATCCTTCTCTTTCCAAAACTCGAAATACGAAAGGGGTCACCACCCTGAAGGTTTAATTTCCATAAAATGACCTTTACAAAACCGTTGGGATTTTAGCCCCAAATTACATCAAATCACAGTACACGAGAATGATAGCAAGGTTCATTTTCCAACATCAAAACCCCACCATTAAATGACTAAACACATACGACAAAATACTCTAGTGCCATCCTAGCCAAGTAGGCCAATGAACAACTTACCTCTTACACACTTAGTCAATGCATGCAAATCATGAAATCACTGATCAAAACACTCGTTTCCGGAAACGCCAATCTCAAAACACATTTGTGAAATACACCACAATTAACCGTGGATCCACCCCTCCGTGGACCCCTACCGAGACCCCGTCGGATCTAACCCATAGTGGTTAAAAGCAAGCTCGTGGATCCACCTCTCCGTGGACCCCTACCGAGACCCCTTCAGATCTAACCCGTAGTGAGCATACACACACACGTTACTCATGCAATACTAATATGCTAAGAATGTAAGCTCATCAAGAATACTTACTAGAGATGGCCACTTACTCGACACCGTTATCAAACTCATCACAACACAACACGATTAACGCGAAATACATGATTCCATAACTTTAAACAACATGGGTATCACCAAAGCCCTCAACGTTCAAAACAATTAAATCATAATCAATTCCCCAAAACACACCGTTCACAAAACACACGCATTTTGAAAGTGAGCCCTTTACGAGGGTAAACCGAATCTTTTGAAAGTTCAAATCAAACGATCAAACAAACACATAGAGACGATCACTAATTATCATATCCACAAAACAAGAATTGTATGGACAAGGTACTTGCCTAGGAACCACGATCGTAACAAGACGACGTATGGAAATGCAGTCGAATAGCCTCGAACTCCCGAACACTATCAAGAACGCGATAGCACAGAAATTACTACGGGAAAACACCACACGAATCATCAATCACCAACGGAATTCAACATCGGAATCATTGAGCACCTATAATCCTCCGTAAGGAACAATAAAACATGATTACGATGAGAATCAAGACCGAAAACAATGGAAATCCCAACAAACAATCGAAAGGAACTCATTGGGGCATTTAATCGAACACTAAATGTTCAATAATTTCCAAGAACATTCTAATCGTCAATCGAGTTAAACAAACTCGATATATGGATATACAATCCGTGAAACACGATTAATAACATCATACTACGCTAACCGATATATCAAAATCGGACTAGAATCGAAATCAAGAACAATTCCCCAAAAAGTCAACTTGAAGGAAAATCAAAAAATATACCTCGATTCGACGAAGAACACGGATTGGATGATGATATAATCAACAAGAATCTTCCAAAATGCCTTGGAATTGAGTAGAAGCGACCAAAAAACCTAATTCCCGTCGCACCCGTCCGATAGCCGCAAGAAAAGTGAAGAAATGAGCAAAAACCCGCTGCCAGGCCTTATATAGCCGGACACTGCCGGATGTTTACGGCCGTAACCGGCAGTTTCTTACGGTTGTAACTCGGCCCATACAGCCGTACTCGGCAGGCCCTTACGGCCGTAACCGGTATTCGTCAAAAACCAGCCCAGCACCTGCCGACCACTTACGGCCGTAACGGATCACGCCTTACGGCCGTAACCGGCCTTTATCCAGTCAGGTCTGCCGAGCACGTACGGCCGTAACCGACACCTTACGGCCGTAACTCGGCCAGGCCAGGCCCTACTCCAGCCGCGACTCGATCGTGGCCACTCCGACGGCCCGGATGACCCCGAAACCCGAACCTGAATATAAATTGAAGGTACAGTTACGACATACTCGCAAAGATAAATCCGAGCACTAAGAGAACACATGATTCCGACCACCCAAAGGCTCAAAATTCGACAACAGAAGTAATTACCCCAAACTTTGGGAAATTACGAAAACGGCCCAAAACGTCCGAAATACACGATACACGATCGAAACACCAAACCAAAGCTCGCAACATGAATAATAACATTAAATGAACTTACGAGAAACTCGAAACAACAGTTTCGGACGAGATTCGCACGAATCGAACTCAAGTGTGGAAAAACCGCTTAAGAACACGGAGTTCAACAAAACGATACCGAAACGAACTCGAATGACAAAAAGTGCAGAATTAAACATTCTCGGAATGACGAAACGGTCAGATGCGAGTCGTCAAAATGGACTCCCGCGAAAAAAGAAAATTACCGGAAATTGAAATTGCGGGTATTACAACAGGCACTGCAGATCAAAGCTGGATATGGAACAAAAGGATGTCAAACATCAACTTCAAGACGATCAACAAACTCGCTAGACAGGGAATAGTCAGAGGTTTGCCTGATATGTCATTTCATAAAAACAGTGTCTATGGACCCTGTCAGAAAGGCAAACAAGTCAAAATCACCCTGAAAAAAAAGTCATACATGTCCACCCACAGGGTATTAGATTTGCTACACATGGACCTCTACGGCCCTATAGCCTGTAAGTTTGGTGGGTAAGAAATACTGTCTTGTTATTGTTGACGATTTTTCTAGGTATGCTTGAACAATTTTTCTAACCAAGAAGAAAGATACCATCACGAAGTTGCCAGAGCACCTGAAGAAGCTAAAGAATGAGAAAGGGTTGAGTATTGTGTCCATTCGTTCCGATAAAGGCACTGAACTCGCAATTCACTTTATAGAGCAATATTTTTCGGATAATGGAATACAACATGAATACTGAAAATGGCATTGCCGAGCGAAAGAATAGGACGCTCAAAGAAGCAACAAGGACCATGATATCCGCAAGCAAATTGCCACAGCGGTTCTGGGGAGAAGCAACAAATACAACATGCTATACACAAATCGCTGTATCATCAACAAGCACCACAACAAAACGGCATATGAGGTATGGAATAACAAAATTCCAATGGTTGCATACTTTCACATCTTTGGATGCAGGTGTTATATTCTAAACAATGGGGAATATCAACTCAAGACCTTTGATGAAAAGTCAGATGAAGGGATATTCGTAGGATATTCCTCTGTCAGCAAAGCTTTTAGGATATTTAACAAAAGGAAGTTGACAGTAGAGGAATCTGTTCATATAGTATTCGATGAACCCCATTGTGACCCTACAGGAGTAGAAGGCATAACCCAGAACATCCAGACGCTTTCCATTCATGATCCACAAACTCCAATCGAGCCTGTCGTGGACTTAGAAATTAATCTCGCCACTGTAAGATCAGAAGCAGTCGAAGCTGATATTGTACAAGCTGAAGTCGAGACTCCAACACCACAAGATACAGCACCGGATGCCGAATTAGAACCTGACAGGAGATGGTTGAGAGATCACCCCCAGGAGTTTATTATAGGAGATATCGATTCTGGTGTAACCACCCGTAGAAGAATACAGAGTACACAAGGAACTGTACTTTGTGTACAAGAAGAGATAATTTCTGAGAAGGCTTTATTTCCAGTATGGAAATCTCAAGCTAAACTTAGAAGACTAGCTATGTGCACTCTAGTTGTATTCTTAGCCCAATCTGAACCTGTTTCGACCAATGAAGCTCTGAATAATTGGCACTGGGTCACTTCTATGGAAGAAGAGCTAAATGGTTTCGAAAGAAACAATATATGGTATCTAGTACCCAGACCAGATAATCAAGCTGTAATTGGAACCAAATGGGTATCTAGAAACAAAAAGGATGAAAATGGACTTGTTATAAGAAACAAATCCCGTCTAGTCGCTCAAGGCTACCGACAAGAAGACAACATAGACTACGATAAAACGTTTGCCCCTATAGCCAGACTAGAAGCCATCAGGATATTCCTAGCATTCATCACCCATAAGAACTTTATAGTATATCAAATGGACGTTAAGAGTGCATTCTTGAACGGAGATCTCGCCGAAGAAGTCTATGTTGAAAAACCACCAAGGTTAGTCAACACTGAAGGCGGAGACCTAGTATACAATCTACAGAAAGCTTTGTATGGACTTAAGCAAACACCTAGATCTTAGTATGAAACCCTGTCCCTGTACCTAATCAACAATGGGTTTGAGAAAGCACTACTACAAAACTGGCTTATAATGTAAAACACGTAATTTCGATTTCTGGTAATTTATTTTTTTCGGCGGAAGTCCGTTTTGATGACTCTATCATGACCGTTTCGTCATTCTGAGAATGATTAATTCTACACTTTTTGTCATCCGAGTTCGTTTCGGTGTTGTTTTGTTGAGTTCCGTGCTTTTTAGCGACTTTTCCGCACTTGAGTTTGATTCTTGTGAATCTCGTTCGAAACTGCTGTTTCGAGTTTCCCGTAAGTCCGTTTAACTTTTTTAGACGTGTTGTGAACTTCGGTTTGGTTATTCGATCACGTATCGTGATTTTCGGGTGTTTTGGGCTATTTTGTAATTTATTGAAAGTTACGGGTATCCGTATCTGTAATTGTTGTCTCGACCCGTTTCTTGGTCACGTATGATTAATTATGGTATTATGTTTTCATTTCGGGTCATTGATGTTGTCCGCGAACTTTTCGTCGTGTTCGCTTACGCGTTTTAAATCGAGTCGCCGAGCCACGGTGGTGGTGCTTGTGGACGGTTGCGGGACTGTCCGGATGATTGCGGGCACCGGCCGGACGGGTGTGGCAGGAACCGGCGTAGCGCCCGCTACTTCCGGAAGGTAGCGCACTCTACGGCCGGGAGGCAGCGCACGCTACGCCCGGTTGTCTGCTGGCTTGGCCGAGGCGATAGAGGCGGTGGGGTACTGGACTCGGTGGATCGGCGTAGCGCACGCCATGCCGGACACTACGTACGCTACGGCCGGCAGTAGCGCACGCTATGGCCGGAAAGGCTGCGCTACCTCTGCCGAGCGATTCAGTCCAGAGGTCATCGGATTGCGGCTTTGCCGATAGCGCGCTAGCTCGGCAGCCTAGCGCACGCTAGTCTGGCCCAGTATAAATGTGGCTGAGCAGCCTCATTTTCACTCATTTTTCATTTCCTTTCTTTTCGATCCGCAGCTGTAGCTTCGGAGGTGACGAAGCCATGTTGTTTAACAACAAATCCACGAAGTTCTTGAGTTCATAACATCAATCAATCATCCGTTATCATCATTTGATCCAGCGAATCAAGGTAATCTTCCTTAGAACCCTAATTTCGTAAATTTGGGGGTTTTTGCATTTTTGTCTGATTCGTTCCATATTGTTGATTAATTCATGATGGGTATGATTAATCTTGGTAGTATTCTTGTGTTTAACATCATTTAATCCATTGTTCTTCATCGAATCAAAGTATATTTCTTGATTTCCTTCGAATCGACTTTTTGGGGGATTTGTTCTCGATCTCGTTTTCCATCCGTTTTTGTTGGATAAATTGTGGTTAAATGATGTTGTTAAACATATTCTATGGATTATATATCCATATTTCGACTTAAAATTCCATTTTCTTGTTTTGTCGGGACGAATCGTGTTCTTGGCCGTTTTGGGGAAAACACTTGAACTTTCGTCATTCGTTCTTTGAATTCAATGGCTTTGAGTCGTGTTATGGAATTCATTTTCGTTGTTGTATTTGTCCTTTGTAGTTTATTATTGCGAGTTGGCAATAGGTGGAGTCAGCGGGTTCGTAGTCGGTTCGTGTCAACCTACTTCGGTCAATTCTCCGTGTTGTTCTTATTCGAGGCAAGTACCTTGCTCATACATTTCTTATTTTGTGGATATGATGATCGGTGATCGTCTTGGTGTGTTTGTTTGGTTGTTTGAAATGAAGTTTTAAAATATTTCGGTTTGGCCTCGTTAAAGGCTCTTTTTCAAAACGCGTGTGTGTTTTGTGAACGGTGTGTTTTGGGAATTGATTATGATTTGGTCATTTTGAACGTTGAAGGCTTTGATGATATCCCTGTTGTTTAAAGTTATGGAATCGTGTATTCCGTGTTTAATCTTGTTATTGTGTTTTGAAGAGTTTGATAACGGCGTCGAGTAAGTGGCCATCTCTAGTTAAGTATTCTTGATGAACTTACATTCTTAACATATCAGTATTGCATGAGTAACGTGTGTGTGTGTATGCTCACTATGGGTTAGATCCGATGGGGTCTCGGTAGGGGTCCACGGAGGTGTGGATCGACGAGCTTTGCTTTTAACCACTACGGGTTAGATCAGACGGGTTCTCGGTAGGGGTCCACAGAGGTGTGGATCGACGGTTAATTGTGGTGCATTTTACAAATGTGATTTGATTATGGCATTTACGGAAATGAGTGCTTTCGAACGGTTTTCATGATTGCATGCATTGACTAAGTGTGTAAGAGGTAAGTTGTTCGTTTGGCCTACTTGGCTAGGATGGCTCTAGAGTATTTTGTCGTTTATGTTAAATCCTTTATTTGCGGATTTTGATGTTGGGAGACGAACCTTGTGGTCGTTCTTGTGTACTGTGAGTTGATGAGATTTGGGGCTAAAATCCCAATGGTTTTGTAAAGGTCATTTTACGGATTTGGGGCTAAAATCCCAACGGTTTGGTAAAGGTCATTTTACGGAAAGTAAACCTTTGGGGCGGTGACCCCTTTCGTCTTTTGGGTTTTGAAAAGCGGGATTTGATAATCCTAAATTGTTTCCTATTAAAACTCTCGATGGCATTCTAAACCGTTTTATAAATTATTTCCATTGATTTGTGATCTTTTGGTTTTGAAATGTTTTCTCAAACTCTTGCCTCGGGAAGTACTTTTCGTTTCGTTTGAATCTTTGAGGATTCCGAATTATTATCGTTCGTGGAATGTGAATTGTATGACTCGTATTTTTGCACCTGTACTTACACTAGCAAAACAGTAGAGTTTTGCTAACCCCCGAGTATTCGGAGGGTGGATGTCTATTTCTGCATTCAGGTTTTGGAGCATAACACAGGGTCGGCACGAAGGATGATGAAAGATGATCGATACTAATCACATGAGGAACCGTACATTGTTTATTGGTTCAGTTGTACTTTATTTTCCGCTGCTATATTTTTCCCGTTGTACGGGTGTGGTTGTGTTTTGACCCCTGCGTGGGCATGAGTTGTATTTGAGTTGTATGTATTTATTGTAAGACCAAATCGGTCTACTGAGTCATTTTAGCCTTAAAGGCATGGTTGAGTTGTTATATGTTGTTACCAGCCCGGTAGATCCTTGAGGAAAGGTTCTACGGCATGTAATATCCCTTAGCGGATTGGGGGTGTTACATAAATGGTATCAGAGATTAGGTTGTGGAAACCTAGGCTGTCGGGTCAAGTCGTGTTGTTTGAGTCTTGTTTCGTCGGATTTTATCTGACTGAGTCGTGTCGCGACGCGTCGTTTGAGCTTGTTGGTCGTGATTAGTATCGTGGGGCGATCATCATCTTCGTGCGACCTGTGGAAGTAAGTCTCCCTTCTTTGTGTTGTGCCTCGTGTGACACGAGCTATTTTTATGATTATTTGTTAAGTGATGGAATCCTTATAGGGATTTTGATTTCACGATATGTATTTAGTCGACTCTCGTATTTGATCTATACGAGGAGTTTCGTCGCTTGTGATGTCTTTTTATTGTTGTTTTGTCCGTTGCTGATGATTTTCGAATCGATTTGCACGTTTTACAAATTCTCTTGTGGAGGCTTTGTGCTTATACGCGTTCGACTTGTTCACTAGCCAGTGCGGGAGGGTCCTTAGAGGCCTCGAATGGGGTCAGTGGTTTTGTTCTGAATGTGGTATTTTTTCGTTTATTTCCGTTTAAAGACATGTATTGTCTTGATTTTAAACGTTTTGATGCGTGTACTAGGAGTTGTTTTAGTGAACGTCGATATGTGTGAGTTTTGGGCATTCTGGCCTATTGGATTTTTGAAAACCTTGAGTATCTTAGAAAAATAAATTTCGAGACATACTTTTCAAATGAGTTATTTTCTTGTGGTACATCCTAGGTGCCACAATATATTTCAAAAATTTTCTACTTCGAGGACCAAAATGCTTTGAGATATTTTCAATGTTTTAGAAACACTTTTATTTAGACCCGAGGGTCGAATATTCTGAAAGTTTTCACTAAGAGAAAGTGTCCTCATTTTTATCAAATGCAAAATGGTTCTCCAAAGTCTCTATAACGATGTTTCACGTTTGTACTTTTTGAAAGGTGATACTCAAGATCAACCGGTGTTCTTCTAAATTATTTTTAAAATGAGGTTTTCGTTTTTAAAACCTATCCATTCCCGTTTGAGGGCTGGGTATGTATGTATGATGTTCGCGTTGTCATTTTTATGTTTGCTCCCGAGTATGATCGAATTGGCGGTGTGAGCGTTGAGTCGTTTTCCACACATTTGTTGTGTTAGCCCTCTGTGAGAGGTGGGATGTTGGTATTGAATATTGTCGCCTCGTAGTGATTTCTGCGTTGTCGCGCATGTGCGAGCTGTTAGAGCTTGGTTGTTTATGACCGTGTGCATCGGTGATGGTTCCGTTATGTGTCAGTTGTTTAATGTCTTGTTACCTTGCTCCTGTTTTTGTGAATTTCGTGGACGAGGTCGAAGGTAATACCCGTACTATTTTAACTTATGTATTTTCTCTTTCTCCAGTCTATCGATTCGCTCATGTTCGTTGATACTTTATGAACCTATTCTGTATTTCGGTTTCATCGTCCGAACGAGCTGTGATCTTGTTGTGGGTCGATCTGGTTATCGCTGGGACTTTTTCGGGATCAGTTCGATTCTTGTGAACCTTGTTCGGGAGTGACATCATCTGGTTCTATTAGTTCTTTTATTCGAAGTGGATCGGATTTGTAACTCTTGTTTTTTCAACTCTATCGACTCGTTTATGTTCATTGACATTTCTGAGCTTGTTCTGCCCCTTGCTTTTGTTGATCGGACGAGTGTGGTATTGTTTCGGAATAACTCGTTTGTCGTTGTGACTTTTCAATTTCTATTCCCTTTCCTGTGGATCTTATGTGAATGCACATGTTGTTGTTTTCACCGGATCATATATTGTCTCGAGTCGAGATGCGAACCTTGGAATTGTTGTTTGAATTTTATTGTTCTTCATGATTCGAACATGAGTGTTCGATTTTTGCTGTCTCGATCGTTGTGATTCGATCGTTTGATTGTTCGGTTTTTGTTGACCTCGTTTCGTGATCGTTGAACGTTCAGACTCCTTCGTAATTCCCTTAAGTTCGGGAAATTAGTCTCGTTTTCGATCTTCCAGCCCTTGGGCGGTGGGATTCCGTATTTGTTCAGCGGTTGGCTCGCGTTTTGATTGATGTACCGTTGGGTCGGTCAATCTTATTGATTTTCGTTCGTTGTGTTTTGTGATTGTTCGGATAATTGACTTGACTATATTATCCGTTTTATGACGCTTGTCATTTGTTGGTTTTATTATATTCCTAACAGCGACGTTGTGTTGGTCGCCGTGGAGCGTGTTTTCACGCCGTATGTCTCTTTGCGTTTCTTGCAGCATTTCGCCGTCGGGCACGAGTTTTCGATTTTTGTGTATCTCGTCGAGTTTTTCTGGTAGGGGATATTGCTTCTCCCTACTTATTTTAAGTTTCGGGATGAAACTTCTTTTAAGAAGGGTAGAATGTAAAACCCGTAATTTCGATTTCCGGTAATTTCTTTTTTTCAGCGGAAGTCCATTTTGACGACTCGCTCATGACCGTTTCGTCATTCTGAGAATGATTAATTTTACACTTTTTGTCATCCGAGTTCGTTTCGGTGTTGTTTTGTTGAGTTCCGTGCTTTTTAGCGACTTTTCCGCACTTGAGTTCGATTCTTGCGAATCTCGTTCGGCTAACATTCGAGTTTCCCGTAAGTCCGTTTAACTTTGTTAGACGTATTGTGAACTTCGGTTTGGTTATTCGATCACGTATCGTGATTTTCGGGCATTTTGGGCTATTTTGTAATTTACTGAAAGTTATGGGTATCCGTATCTGTAATTGTTGTCTCGACCCATTTCTTGGTTGCGTGTGATTAATTATGGTATTATGTTTTCATTTCGGGTCGTTGATGTTGTCCGCGAACTTTTCGTCGTGTTCGTTCCGTACGTTTTCGGAAATGGAGTCGTCGAGCCCTGGTGGTCGGGTACTGGCCGGACGGTTACGGGACTGGCCGGATGATTGCGGGCACCGGCCGGACGGGTGCGGCAGGAATGGCGTAGCGCACGCTAGGGCCGTAAGGTAGCGCACACTACGGCCGGGAGACAGCGCACGCTACGCCCGGTTGTCTGCGCGCGCTAGTGGGCCGAGGTAGTAGGGCAGTGGGGGTACTGGACTCGGTGGATCGGCAGGTAGCGCACGCTACTGCCGGACACTACGTACGCTACGGCCGGAAGGCTGCGCACGCTACCTGGCCGAGCAGTCTAGTCCAGGAGGTCACTGGATTGCGGCCTGGGCCGATAGCGCGCGCTAGCTCGACAGCCTAGCGCACGCTAGTCCGGCCCAGTATAAATGTGGCTGAGCAGCCTCATTTTCACTCATTTTTCATTTCCTTTCTTTTCGATCCGCGGCTGGAGCTTCGGAGGTGACTAAGCCATGTTGTTTAACAACAAATCCATGAAGTTATTGAGTTCATAACATCAATCAATCATCCGTTATCATCCTTTGATCCAGCGAATCAAGGTAATCTTCCTTAGAACCCTAATTTCGTAAATTTGGGGGGTTTTGCATTTTGTCCGATTCGTTCCGTGTTGTTGATTAATTCATGATGGGTATGATTAATCTTGGTAGTATTCTTGTGTTTAACATCATTTAATCCATTGTTCTTCGTCGAATCGAAGTATATTTCTTGATTTCCTTCGAATCGACTTTTTGGGGGCTTTGTTCTCGATCTCGTTTTCCATCCGTTTTTGTTGGATAAATTGTGGTTAAATGATGTTGTTAAACATATTCTATGGATTGTATATCCATATTTTGACTTAGAATTCCATTTTCGTGTTTTGTCGGGACGAATCGTGTTCTTGGCCCTTTTGGGAGAAACATTTGAACTTTCGTCATCCGTTCTTTGAATTCAACGGCTTTGAGTCGTGTTATGGAATTCATTTTCGTTGTTTTATTTGTCCTTCGTAGTTTATTATTGCGAGTTGGCGATCGGTGGAGTCGGCGGGTTCATAGTCGGTTCGTGTCAACCTACTTCGGTCGATTCTCCGTGTTGTTCTTATTCGAGGCAAGTACCTTGTTCATACATTTCTTATTTTGTGGATATAATGATCGATGATCGTCTTGGTGTGTTTGTTTGGTTGTTTGAAATGTAGCTTCAAAAGATTTCGGTTTGGCCTCGTTAAAGGCTCTTTTTCAAAACGCGTGTGTGTTTTGTGAACGGTGTGTTTTGGGAATTGATTATGATTTGGTCATTTTGAACGTTGAAGGCTTTGATGATATCCCTGTTGTTTAAAGTTATGGAATCGTGTATTCCGTGTTTAATCTTGTTATTGTGTTTTGAAGAGTTTGATAACGGCGTCGAGTAAGTGGCCATCTCTAGTTAAGTATTCTTGATGAACTTACATTCTTAGCATATCAGTATTGCATGAGTAACGTGTGTGTGTGTATGCTCACTATGGGTTAGATCCGATGGGGTCTCGGTAGGGGTCCACAGAGGTGTGGATCGACGAGCTTTGCTTTTAACCACTACGGGTTAGATCCGACGGGGTCTTGGTAGGGGTCCACAGAGGTGTGGATCGACGGTTAATTGTGGTGCATTTTACAAATGTGATTTGATTATGGCATTTACGGAAATGAGTGCTTTCGAACGGTTTTCATGATTGCATGCATTGACTAAGTGTGTAAGAGGTAAGTTGTTCGTTTGGCCTACTTGGCTAGGATGGCTCTAGAGTATTTTGTCGTTTATGTTAAATCCTTTATTTGCGGATTTTGATGTTGGGAGACGAACCTTGTGGTCGTTCTTTTGTACTGTGAGTTGATGAGATTTGGGGCTAAAATCCCAATGGTTTTGTAAAGGTCATTTTACGGATTTGGGGCTAAAATCCCAACGGTTTGGTAAAGGTCATTTTACGGAAAGTAAACCTTTGGGGCGGTGACCCCTTTCGTCTTTTGGGTTTTGAAAAGCGGGATTTGATAATCCTAAATTGTTTCCTATTAAAACTCTCGATGGCATTCTAAACCGTTTTATAAATTATTTCCATTGATTTGTGATCTTTTGGTTTTGAAATGTTTTCTCAAACTCTTGCCTCGGGAAGTACTTTTCGTTTCGTTTGAATCTTTGAGGATTCCGAATTATTATCGTTCGTGGAATGTGAATTGTATGACTCGTATTTTTACACCTGTACTTGCACTAGCAAAACAGTGGAGTTTTGCTAACCCCCGAGTATTCGGGGGGTGGATGTCTATTTTTGCATTCAGGTTTTGGAGCATAACACAGGGTCGGCACGAAGGATGATGAAAGATGATCGATACTAATCACATGAGGAACCGTACATTGTTTATTGGTTCAGTTGTAGTTTATTTTCCGCTGCTATATTTTTCCCATTGTACGGGTGTGGTTGTGTTTTGACCCCTGCGTGGGCATGAGTTGTATTTGATTTGTATGTATTTATTGAAAGACCAAATCGGTCTACTGAGTCATTTTAGCCTTAAAGGCATGGTTGAGTTGTTATATCTTGTTACCAGCCTGGTAGATCCTTGAGGAAAGGTTCTACGGCGTGTAATATCCCTGAGCGGATTGGGGGTGTTACATTTAACAGCGGTTAAAATGCCCAATTAACGGCGGTTCCGGAACCGCCGTTATATGTACCGCTGTTAATATCAACGGCGGTTTTGAAAACCGCCGTTGAATTTGCCAAATAACGGCGGTTCATTTTAACCGCTGTTAAATTTGTTACGGCGGTTTCTAAAACCCATTAAATGTTCCATTTAACGTGATTCTGTAAATCATTATTAAACTGATACTTCACAGCGGTTATAGAACCGCCGTTAATTTTAAAAAATAACAGCGGTTTTCGAGGAAATAAAATCAACACACAACATACACAGTTAAAAAACACACACTGACACAAACACACAATGCACAAAAAAAACACACACACAGCACACACACACTTCACACACACTGCACACAAACATACACAAACACACAAATACACACAGTACCCACACACACACATTGCACACAAACACACATACACACACACACACATTGCACACAAACACACATACACACACACACACACACACACACACTGCACAAACAGAAAAAAAAGAAAAACAACAACACAAACACACACACTGCACACAGCATAAACACAATACACACACAAACAGAAAAAAACAACAACACAAACATAAACACACACAACACACACACACTGCACAAACAGAAAAAAAAAACACAAACACATACACACTGCACACAGCATAAACACAATACACACACAAACAGAAAAAAAAAAACATAAACACACACAACACACACAGTACACACACACACACACACACACACACACACACCTACTGCACACAAACACACAGTACACACACACAGTACACACACACACACACACTGCACAAACAGAAAAAAAAAACACAAACACACACACACACACACTGCACAGCTAAACACACAATACACACACAAATAGAAAAAAAAACACAAACACACAATTCACACACAAACATAAACACACACAACACACACAGTACACACAGCACACACACACATACTGCACACAAACACACACATACACACAGTACACACACACATTGCACACAAACAAACACACACACACACACACAGTACACACACACGCACACTGCACAAACAGAAAAAAAACACAAACACACACACACTGCACAACTAAACACACAATACACACACAAACAGAAAAAAAAACATAAACACACAACACACACACAAACATAAACACACACAACACACACAGTACACACAGTACACACACACTGCACAAACAATAAAAAAACAATCATATCATGCCGCATAGCACACTCGAGTTATTCTTACCAGTATAAAAACTTGTATACACCTTTCGTCGTCCTAAAATCCCAAACCCCAAACAAAGAAGAAAAAACAGTATCCACGAAAAAAAATGGGCTCATTTCAGAAATCTGAGGAGGAATGGCGGTCCACTCTCACTCCTGATCAGTTTCATATTCTCCGCCAGAAGGGCACCGAGTCCGTGTTCTCCTGAGCATTCCTTTTTCTTATTATTATTTTTGCATATATATATATATATGTGTGTGTGTGTGATTAGCTAGTTGTTGCATGTTATCAAGAAATCTTGACCTTCGTAAGAGCCCTGATTAATTTTCTCACTTCATTTATGTGAGCAAATAGATGATATGTCCAGTTTCTGTGAACATTTATTGTAGTATTCACTATAATATACCTTAAGAAGATGGTTCGTCCTTAATGAGAGAGAGGGAGAGAGAGGCAGATAGGGAGAGGGAGGGAGAGAGGGAGGGAGGGAGGGAGGGAGGGAGAGAGTATTTGTGGAATCTTTGTATAGAGATTTTTTTAGGATATTTATCATCCAAAACTCGAATACTTCACATGCTGATGCTTTCGGTAATTGCACAGGCCACAAACACACACACACTGCACAGCTAAACAAAAACAGAAAACAAAAAAACCAACACAAACACACACACACACAGCACACACACACAGAAACCAACACAAACAAACGGACACTTCATACACGATATGTTGGGAGAAGATCCTTAAGACGAAAGTTAACATCTATCCCAAAGGGAGAAGATCCTTACGACGTTAACCACGTCTATCCCAAAATATTTCGTGTTTCCAAAAACAATGTTGTCGTACACACTCAAATATTTACACACACACACACACACTGCATGCACACACACAGCACACACACTGCATGCACACACACAACACACACTGCCCACACACAAAACACAAACACACACAAACACAAACACACATAAACATAAAGACACACACACACACTCACAGCACACACGGCACACACTGCACACAAACACACACATACACACACTGCCACTGCACACACACACACACTGCATAGAAAAAAAACCCAACACAAACAAACAGGCACTTTATACACGATATGTTGGGAGAAGATCCTGAAGACGAAAGTTAACATCTATCCCAAAGGAAGAAGATCCTTAAGAAGTTAACCAAAGCTATCCCAAAATAATTCGTGTTCCACAAAATAGTGTTGTCAAAAGCAACACACAATTAAACACACACACTCAACTAAATCGATTAAATTATACGACAAACAAGAAGAAAATAACATGTAAAACTACATTACACACTCACATACACATAGTGCACACGCACATACATATTTTGTCCATTATGTGCATTTGAATACCACGTTTGTGATTATTGTGGTTTTATTGAGGTTTTAATATTATTCTCCAAAACAATCCATGTATAATTAAAAGTCCACACACAAACAATACACACAACACACACTGCCACACACAATACACACACACACACTGCCACACACCACACAACACAATACAACCTCACACACAATACACATACACACACTGCACGCACACACACTGCCACACCTATACATGCACATACACACACAACACACACATTAAACAGCACACAACAATCCTTAAAAGACTAGATAAAATTACCAAATAGGAACAAAGAAGAGAGTTCGGAATAATTACCAAATAATTCGCGGTGGTCGATTGCGAAACGCCAAGGAGGTTGCGGGGGTCGCGAGGTCGCCGGAGGTCGCGGGGGTTACGAGGACGCCAGAGGTTGCGGGTCGACTGTGAAAAGTCGCAGAGTCAGAAGCGTAGGAAGAAAAAAAGGAAAAAAGAAGAAAGAAAGAAAGAAAGAAAGAAACAGACTATAATTAAATGGAATATTAACAGCGGTTATAAATAACCGCTGTTAAAAGAAGAAAAAGAACGGCGATTTTCAAGTAACCGCCGTAAAATATGAAAAATTAACGGCGGTTGCTTAATAACCGCCGTTAATTGTCGGAATTTAACAGCGGTTTGGCGAAAACCGCCGTTAACTTCTTAATTTAACAGCGGTTTATTTTTTAACCGCTGTTAATTTTTTATAATATTTACGAACCGTGCCACCGCACAAATTTAACAGCGGTTTTAACATAACCGCTGTTAATTGTCCGCTGTTAAATGGGTATTTTGTAGTAGTGAAGGCACAGTGGACAAGACCCTCTTTAAGATACAGGACGGTGATGATCTCTTAATGGTACAAATATATGTTGATGATATTATATTTGGTTCAACTAACCTTGCTATATGTCAATAGTTCTCTCATCTCATGCAAAGTAAATTTGAAATGAGTATGATTGGAGAACTTAGCTGATTTTTAGGATTGTAGGTTAAGCAATTGCCTACAGGAATATTCATTAATCAGGAAAATTACAACAAGGAGCTGCTCAACAAATTCGGGATGAACAACTCCAAATCCCCCCCCCCCCCCATGAGCACTTCTACGCAAATTAGTGCTGACGAAGCTGCAAAGCCGGTTGATCAATCACTCTACAGGATGCTTATAGGCTCACTCCTATACCTAACGGCTAGCATGCCTGATATCCAGTTTGCTCTAGGAGTGTGTGCTCGGTATCACGTAGCACCTAAGGAGTAACACTTCATCATAGCCAAACGAATCCTTAAGTATTTGAAAGGAACAATCGATGTATGATTGTGGTATCCTAAGGAAGGAGGATTCAATTTGGTAGGCTACAACGACTCCGATCTCGGAGGCTGTAAGTTGGATAGGAAGAGTACAAGCAGTACTTGTCACTTTCTTGGACCTAGACTTGTGTCATGGTTCAGTAAGAAGCAATTGGCTAACTCACTTTCTACAGCTGAGTCGGAATATTATGCCGCTGGAAATTGTTGTATGCAGATTCTTTGGATGCTACAGCAGTTACAAGATTATGGAATCAGCACCAGAGAGACTCCAATCATGTGTGATAGCACGAGTGCAATTGCAATTGCGTACAATCCTGTATTCCACTCACGAACTAAGCATATTGATATGAAGCACGATTTCGTCAGGAATCATGTTGAGAATAAATATGTTCGGATCGAGAAGATTCGTACAGATATACAGCTGGCCGACATATTTACAAAACCTCTCAGCACAACCAGATTCTACATGCTTCGCCAAGAATTGGGAATGCTATAGCTGGACTCCCTATAAGTATTTACATTTTGCTCATGAATGGAAGGGGAATGCGGTATGATCAAAGAATACAGTATTCACTTGGATTAACTGTACACTCAGAACAAGTCAGATCTTACTGTAGGAAAAAGAAGGCATATAACCTTCCTACAGCTGATGTGTGCATTAATTAAGGGGAATACAGTACGACCCAAGAATGTAGTATTAATCCAAATATTGTTGTATGAATTGAATCTTGTATGTACCTTTTAAGGGGGAACGCTTTATTTTCGCGGATACAGCACATACACTGTAGGATACCAATTAATATTATAATAGTATTATCTAATTTGTACACTTTCTCACAGTAAACTGTTTTAAGTCACGTGCCCTGTCTGAATTTAAAATGTTTTATCATTTAATGGTTTTAAAGACACATATGGACCTTACTACCTCAAATACTGCGATTTTAAAATTCAAACTGCCATTTCGTGCAATTGCGGAAGACGGACTGTCAAAAGTAGGACCGGGCATTATTTCAGAACCGATGGATTAGACGTACAAGTTACATCTGAATCCATCATGTACGTTCTTTCAAAGACGATTCCCATCCATTAAATATGACCGTTCACTGTTAACCCAATCTTCCCTGCACCCTATAAAGGACAGCATTTGTAACACCCCCAAAACCAACCGGAGATATTACAGCACCGTGGTCCCCGCGCCGGAACCCACAAGGATAAAAATCATATTCACAATCTTTTCAAACACGCTAAAAAGGCCGATGACAGTAATATATTTCAAATACTTAAATATTCTCAAAAAAAAAAACTCTTAAGTCACAGCTTACACATACCAACAAGATAGTTTAAGGAAAAGGGTTTTACAAGATAAACCCAAATTTACGAAGTACCCAAAAGGCCATTTTAAAATACACACGAGTTACTAAAAATACTGGAAAACCATTTTAAAATACACACGACTTGGTAAAAATACCGAAAAATCATTTTAAATTACACACGCAACGGATATAAACATAGTTCAAAATATGCATTTGCAGCGGAATAAAACAACCAGTCAAATACTCAGTTCCCAAAATAATATCATAGCCAGTATCACCCCGGAAGCTCATCTCTTCACGACTGCTACTAGCTCGATCTCCGAGTACTTAAAAATAAAGGCCACGACGGGATCAACCATAATACTCAACAATGATCACGATCACATCATCATAAGTAATTACATACCAGTATAATCACAAAGTAAGAATACTACCAATGCAGTCTTACCATCATAACCTTACCAACCCATAGCAATCCATACCAAATCGATCCTTACCATAATCCACATTTCGTATTCTCAAATGACGAATGAACTCAACTACAACCATCTGTATTGTATTCAAACAGTTCCAAAAGTTCTCAAAACATAATCATAACTCATAAGAACACGTTACCCAGCATTCGGCCAGTCCAATCATATCCAATGATTAACACCATCAATTCTCAACTCTAATAATTGAGTGCCAATCTAGTCAAGTACCAACAATATATGAAAACAGATAAATCACAAATAATCAATTATCTATCAATTAAAATCACCCCAAGGTTGCAACCAAGGGTCACGGAAGCATCTACACAGGAATACTCCGGAACGTGGGTGTCATTTAGGTCTTATCCCTCAACACATCACATACAATTACAAAATACCCCAAGGTCGCAACAGAAGGTCACAGAAGCATCTACACAGGAATACTTCGGAACATGGGTGCCATTTAGGCCTATCCCTCAACGCATCTGCCCAATCACAATAGTATTTTGACTCCAACCATATTCAAAACAACAAGATAAAACATATACTAAGGTATTTGCTAGAATTGGCCTTCTCGGCTATCATTAACAATAACTAACTCTTGACTATACCGACATAACCGTCCAATCTCACACTATCATGGAACCATTCAGAATAACCAGAACCTTCATTTATCATAACATACCTCGATACTTGATGAAACCGCATACCTCAGACTGTAGAACTTATATCTTCGTCGTTACCAACTGTATTCCCAACGCCCAGTTATACATCTTGACATATGTAAATCACATACCTTATGATTAAGCACCAAGACCAAGACACAACATATAAACCACATCTCCATAATTCTTATATACAGTCATTACTACACGAATTATAAATGAAATGAAACCGAAACCATTCATTAAGTATTATAAACAAAACAAGTATAAAACTTGCATCGATACTGACATGATGATGATGAATCCGTTACCAAGTTCCTTGCCTTCGTCTACGAGCTCCTCGGCCCGGACAAGCACAATTCACGAACATCCTCGAACACGACTGCAAGGCACGGTTCTAATCAATGATCAATTATCACAACCTATTGAAGTAATCAATTAACAACAATCCAATAACAATCAATAGATGACATAGCCAACCAATCAAACTCAACGGTTTAACGATACTTTGATCATATACCAAAGCAATTAATCTGACTCAACAAATACGAACTCATATCTACGCTTCAAGCCGCAACTCGATAATCATAATGAACAATCAATATAACTGATCAACAACCCAACGGTCCCGCAATGTCTCGATTAAACACAAATTCGAACAACCCAAGTTAATCAATCACGAATCCATAACCACAATACGATTCCACAATCCGATAACCATATCAACATATCCTGATAACAATGATTATACAACATACTCTATTCCAAATTCAACAAGGTATGTTTTACCCCTTGTTCATACTCATCAACCTCATACCAACACTATACTTAAGATTATCAAATAATTCAATCATTCGATCATTCAACTCGTATTAATGCATTTACTTAAATAAGGATAATACTCTTGTCAAATTCATAATCGAAATTCGTATATCATCAAGATCATACGAAAATCATATCACCACTCACATGTGTAAAACCCCCTAAATTCGATAACTTATCATGTACAACGTACCAAATCATGATGTACTTTAATAACATTTGTTTTAAGACATGATATAATCTACGTCTAATTTTATGTTATTTCACTCATTAATTTCGTAAATTATATTTATAAACCAAATAATAAAATTAAAATAGAATATTGATTCGCCTAATGGAATATGTGTTAATACCTAATTATATATAAACTCACTAATTGACTCAAACCCAACTCAATAAAATTCCTAAGACTTGAATTTACAATTTAAAGCCCAACCCAACTCAACTAATTAAATCACCAACTATTACAATTATAGCTATACACTTAAATTAACCAAAAAAATAATATATATATATATATATATATATATATATATATATATATATATATATATGGGCGGCCAAGGGGGGCAGAGGGGAGAAAGGAGGAAGGGTGTGAAGTTTTCTAGAGTCTTCACCTTCCCCATGCAACACCACATTCAATTGTCTTACATACACCCACACATCCCCAAGCCCTAAAATCACACTATAAATACCTACACTTAATACTAGCCACCCTTTTACACTTACACAACACACAAAAATCTGCACTATAGGGAGAGTTGAGAGAGAGGGCCAAAAATTTTGAAGGAGGAGGAAGAAGAAGAATTCAAGTAAGAATAGATAACCCAACTCCCTACATCTCCTTCTATAATTTATAGTTATAATATTCATATACTAACTTAAATCTCATCATGCAAATAAAATACACCTCCATGGTGTAAAGTTGGTCATGGACGAATCATCATAGAAGTGAAAGGAAAGTCATCTTCCAACTTACAAGACTTAGAACCAACCGTAGCAACGAAAAATCGAGGTGGGTGAAAATCCTTTCAAAACTCCTAAAGTAAATAATTTTTTTCTTTATTTTGTGATGCATGTACAAATCTGAAATCTACAAGATTTATTGAGAAACTTGTTAAGATGTTCATGATAAAATATATGCTATGATTTTTTTTATATATACACTTAGAAATGTATCTATTGTTTTCCTTAAGTTTTAATTCAAAAATCACGAAATATTATGATGCATGCGTGAATATGAAAATTTGTGTAAATGCATGTCTTGAGAAGTATGTACATATCTATATCAACATGAATTATATTTCTTTTGGGTTTAAGTTATAACCGATTTGGTAGTCGGATTTCGATTATGTGAAAAGTTGAATATTGTATGTCCTATTCGAAATCTTGATAAAACTCTACCAAAATCTAGAATTTTGTATTATATCATTATATTATGGTCTTTGGATAACTTATTTATGGCAAAACGGGACTTGAAAACAAGTAAACGGAATTTAAGGGCATAAATTATAATTAATGGAAAATTTTGGACTAATCTGAAAATTCCGAGAATAAACTGTTCTGGACCATGAATAACATGTATTTTAACTTATGTAAGCTGTCCGTAAAGTTTCGAACAAATTGGAGTTCGTTATCTAAGCTCATTAGTCAATAATGTAATTTTCAAATAATTCTGGGGTCAAATTGAAAGAAATCAAGAATTGTGAACCAAGTCCGAATTTTCTGGACATCTTCACAAATCTGGGATTCTAGGTACATAACGAGCCATCTCTTAAAATTTCGTTAAATTCCGAACTAAATTTGTAGCTCTAAAGGCCTCGGAGTGTTACGTATTTATGTGAACGCAAGTGCACGTTGTCGTAATCAAGTATTAAAGTGATGAGAAAAGTATCGTTCCCTCGAGGACTAATGTACTAAGTACCAATTTATTAGTATTTCTAATTTTATTTGAACGACCGAAATTTTGAGGTTGAATAATTATTAAAACTTAAATATTGCGATAAACTAAAAACAAACAATAAAATCGACAGTTCGATAAAAATGAGACAACTAGGAGAAGATTCTAGGATCGAGAATTCCCCTCAATTAATCCAAATTAATCTTTATTTATATACTTTATGTAATTCCCCAATTTATTGAAAGCAAAGATTCTAAGTTAATCTAATGCCTCTCCCGAGGTCAATAGAATTTTCCAAAGCGAATAATTCACTCTATTCCTAGGTGAGTTAATTCGACATTAGCCAGAAAGTTCTACAATCTTCAAACGCTTCGTAATTCTTATGAGTATATTCCTATCTCACAAGACAAAACGGTATTCACCAAATTTACACTACTTACTCTCCTCTCACGATTCAAGTTATGTAGTTATAACAATTTAATCATAGGCAACACAATTGAAAGCATTAAGAACAATTTGGGAAAACTCAATAAAAAAGGGAAATATATCAATAACGTAAAATCATGAGTTAATCCATCATAATCTTGGTTTCATCTCAATCCTAGAATAAAAGGGTCTAGCCCGACATGCTAGAAAACAATACACAAATATTCAAATTAAATATAAGGAAGAAATTCAAACAAAATTGAAGAACTGAGTCTCTTCTGTTCTTTGGCCTTGCTCTCTGCCGCTAGGTATTCTTCTCTTCTCCTCCGATCCCCTTTTTTTCAAAAATTGAGTCTCTTCTCTTCTGATAGCGTCGAGATTGGATCGTTGTTAGAAATTCCCATAACTCGCTTTGGATTCACATGTTCTGAAGGCCACTGATAAGCATTTGCCGCCATAGCTTCCAGTAAAGAATGAGCTCCAGCCATTGTCTTGCCTATTAAAGCACCTCCAGCGGCTGCATAAACAAGAGTGCGTGTAGAAGCACTCAGTCCGTTATAGAACATTTGAATCTGCATCCAATCCGGTAGACCATGATGGGGGCATCTCCTTAGCAAATCCTTATAGTGCTCCCATGCCTCATGCAGCGATTCCATCTCAAATTGCCCGAAAGTAGTTATTTTATTTCTGAGTCTTGTTGTCTTCGCCGGTGGAAAGAACTTAGCCAGAAAAGCTTGTGCTAATTCCGCCCAAGTTGTGATAGAGCCCAGCGGGAGTGAATTCAACAAAAACTTGGCCTTGTCCCTTAGAGAGAATGGGAAAAGCCGTAGGCGAATGGCATCATCGGTAACACCGTTGTTCTTGAATGTGTCACAAATCTCGAGAAATGAAGCAATGTGAGCATTGGGGTCGTCATTCGCCAATCCGCAAAATTGGCTTGCTTGCACCATTTGGATGATAGCCAGCTTGATTTTAAATTTGTTTGCTTGAATGGTCGGGCATCGAATCCCTGAAAAGTTTGCATTGATTTGTGGAAGTGCATAGTCACGGAGAGCTAATGCTGGTTGAGCCTGCTGAACTGGGTTGTCAATCCCTTGGTTTCCAGTGTTGTCTCCCATGATATTCGTAGTCAATAGCTCACGTATTTCCGTCCTGTTTTTCCATAAAGTGCGTCCGAGTTCAGTATCCAAAGGGAATAAACCTTCGTTACCAAATTTTCTCATGCACTAAACGAACTCCTGAAAGGAAAACAAATAAAAACAAGTTCACACAAAAATAAAATAATGTTCAAATTAAGACTAAAAATACTGAAATTGATATTAGTACAAACAATCAGTCCCGGACAATGGCGCCAAAAACTTGTTACATATTTCTGTGAACGCAAGTGCACATTGTCGTAATCAAGTAATAAAGTGATGAGAAAAGTATCGTTCCCTCGAGGACTGATGTACTAAGTACCAATTTATTAGTATTTCTAATATTATTTGAAAGACCGAAATATTGAGGTTGAATAATTATTAAAAACTAAATATTGCGATAAACTAAAAACAAACAATAAAATCGACAGTCCGATAAAAATGAGATCAACTAGGAGAAGAATCTAGGATCGAGAATTCCCCTCAATTAATCCAAATTAATCTTGATTTATATACTTTATGCAATTCCCCAATTTATTGAAAGCGAATATTCTAAGTTAATCTAATGCCTCTCTCAAGGTCAATAGAATTTTCCAAAGCGAATAATTCACTCTATTCCTAGGTGAGTTAATTTGACATTAGCCAGAAAGTTCTAAAATCTTCAAATGCTTCGTAATTCTTATGAGTATATTCCTATCTCACAAGACATAACGGTTTTCACCAAATTTACACTACTTACTCTCATCTCCCGATTCAAGTTACGTAGTTATAATAATTTAATTATAGGCCACACAATTGAAAGCATTAAGAACAATTTGGGAAAACTCAATAAAAAGGGGAAATATATCAATAACGTAAAATCAAGAGTTAATCCATCATAATCTTGGTTTCATCTCAATCCTAGAATAAAAGGGTCTAGACCTACATGCTAGAAAACAATACACAAATATTGGAATTAAACATAAGGAAGAAATTCAAACACAATTGAAGAACTGAGTCTCTTCTGTTCTCTGTCCTTGCTCTCTGCCGCTAGGTATTATTCTCTTCTCCTTCGATCCCCTTTTTTCTGACCTTCTCTCGGCTTTTATAACTATCTTATGTCTCAAAAAACGCGTCTGAGGATTAGGTCGAATCCGCCTCCAAAACAGCCAAAAATCGCGGTCTGAAATTAGGAAACCCGCGCCGCGCGCCGCGGCCCGGCATAAGTGTGCCGCCGCCCTATTTGTTACGCTGACCAGGCCTGAGCGAAATTCCATTACGGGCCGCGGTCCAAAACAAGTGTGCCGCGGCCCCTGGTACAGTTTGTACCGCTTTGCTGGGTGTTGTGCCTGTGCCGCGGCCCAGCTTCGGTGCGACGCGTCCCTCGACCGAAAAATGTCATATTCGGCCCGTTTTTCCACGTTCGAGCTTCCGGACTCTAATTCCATTCAAAAAATGTAAACATAATGCATTAAGAGCTCATTAACGCAGATTTAAACCTAAAATGGAGATAAAATAATGGTAATAAAGTGTACAAAATAACATGTAACAAATACCCCCACACTTAAGGCTTTTCTAGTCCTGAAGCAAAAATCAATTTCATACAAGAATGCAAGTATCGTGAACAATCGTGCAAAATCCATAGTGCTCAACTAATTAATACTACCCTGAAATCTCAAAGAATAATATGAATATCATACTAGTGAGTCACATTACGGACAATAATTTCTCAAGGTGCTAATCTTAGTTCATGAAGAAAGTCAAGGCTCAAAGATTAACAAACATGAATTCAGCCAATCGCCAATAGGAATGTTGAGAGTATAACAAGCCAACTCACCCAGTCCCACAGCCTTGTGGCAAAAAAAAAAAAGAATTCCATCATAAATAATATTCCCCGGACAGCACTCCCTTATATTTAATCATTATAATGATTCGAGTTAACCACTAGGTCTCGATTCCCAGGATGTTTCATCGGAAAAACCCTAGGGTGGATTTCCATTCTCATATATTGGGGAACTGTTTGACGTAAAAGACACTCATGGGGCTCATGAATGCTTCTAGTTACTAAGTCTCCCTCTACAGCGGAGAAAAAACTCGAATAACTTCACCCGCACATCTGATTCAAGGTTGATGTTTTACGCGAATGTAAACGACGGGTCATGTGAATACACCCGGTTACTTGGCTTCCTATCATCGGAGATGTGATTTTTCTGAACAATTAATCTACTGATGAACATGTCAATTCAAGGTTGTCGTTTTACGCGAGAGTAAACAACGGGTCACGTGAATACCCCCGGTTACTAGACTTCCCATCATAGAACATGCAAGGTTGCTCAAATTATTAGGAATTAATACTGTCCGACTCAATGCCTAACCGTAGGTACTTAATTGAATGCCTACAAGGCTAAAGTTACTAGACGACTAGCTAAGTGAATAGCGCCACCAAACATATAGACGACGGCTCATGTAATGCGGACACTACAAACACGTATGTCTCATTTCTTATATGCCAAGACTACAACAATGACGCAAAAAAATCAGACCGAAATGAATACTCGAGGGAAACAAATATCGCATAATGTGAACCCGATGTGAACCCGACTAATACTCATCCGTTTCTTCAAATAGAAATAAATATCATAAATTCAGTCTTACACAAGGCTACACGACATACTCACGAATGAAAACAAAATCCAGCATACCATAGAAGACAAGCAAGGCAACTAAATAAATAACAACTAAAAATAATTAACAACTAAAAAGTAATCCCCCCCAAACTTGAGAGCTACATTGACCCCAATGGACGACAAATGGGAATAAGTAAAGGACAGGTCAAGTACTCCCCTGAATGAAAGTAAGCTCAGGCACTGGCATCAGCCTCGTCCGGTGAAGTATAATATCCGGGGGTAATTTTTTTTTTGTGATACTGTTGAGTTCTACGTATTCATTTGGAAATGTACAAGTATTGTAGTTTTGGACTGATACAATGAATATTGTATTGGAATATTTCGGGATCGGAATATTTATACTTGTCGTCGGGTTGGTTTCGTCATTTAGATGTTGGTTGGAGAGTTTGGATTTTTGGCTAAGTTCATAGCCTTAGCGTACGCTAAGGGTGTATCCTTACGTATGCTAGCGTGTGGCCATTACGTACGTTATGCCTGTAAGGTAACGTACGTAATGCTTGGTAGGTGGTAGGAACCTTCCTTGTAATTAACTTTCGGCCGGTGGGTCCCGAGCATCTTCCGATCGAATCTTACTATTGCAGTCAACGGACCCTTACGTACGTTAAGAGGTGAGCTCTACGTACGTAATGCAGGTCTTGTTAACGTACGTAATAAGTTCTTGTTTACGTACGTTAAGGCCTTCGTATTTTAGTCCAGTTAGTTCTGGATTTTTCATTACGTACGTTAATGTCATGGCATAGCGTACGTAATGTCTCTTACGTATGTTAACCATAGTGTATAACGTACGTAATGAGTTTGTCAGTCTATTTATGTTGGCTTCGGATTTCATTTCCTCACGTACCAAAACATATTTTCTCTCCCTAGAATCGTCCGTTTGGACTTGTTATTGATGTTTAGCCCCTTCCAACTCGATCTTGATCATCCTAGCTTGGATTGAAGCTTAAAGTTGGAAGCTTGTTGGTGCTCCTTTGGTGTTTGGAGGGTTCTCCTTGTTCTTCTTCCGTAAGTTCCCTCAATCTCTTGTGATTTTCGAGTTTGTTGTTGTTTTCTTCGGGTATTATTTGATTGATGGAGTATATCATGATTCTTCAGAGTTTTAATAAACTTTTGATGAAGAACATGATGGTATAGCTTGAGTATGATTATGTTCTTGATGTTTTAGATTGTTTGGAGGTTATAATCATATCTAGGAAGGATTATGTTAAGCTTGTTATATGATTAACATAGTCTTGAGATGATTATTGTTGTTGGTGGTGTACTTGTAAGATTTTAACCATTTTAGTAAGGATTTATGATGATTTAGGAGGTGATTATCATAATTTGAAAATGGTTGAGTGAATCTTGTTGTTTAATCCGAATTCATGATGTATTGATGAAGGATTTTTGTTTCAGACATCATGATTTTTGAGTTGATGATGTTCTTGGGGTGATAATGATAATATAGATAATATTATCATTGTAGGAGGATCAATTTGATGATATTGGTGATATTATCATTTTGAGATGTTTGTTTTGATGATTGTTCTTAAGTGAATCTTGTTGAATGGATTTCACAAGTGTTAAGAACGTAATGATCATGTTAATTGATCATCGAGGTGTTGGAGGATGTTAGAATTCATAGTTGAGAACTATGATATTCGTTCGTGCGGTGTGATCGATTCGTGTTTGAACTGGGCTTTGTCCTTGTCGTTGTTTTCTATTGACTTTGTGTTTTTGAATGAATCGTTTTCATTCAAGGTTGTTCGAGTGGTTGTGATCATCGGGAGGCGCCGCTCGTAGTTTCGTGCCAGGACATTGATCGTGGAAGGACTTTCTCGCCTTCGGTTTGAGGCAAGTTTTATACTTGTACTGGTCAATGAGATGAATGTTATCATATATGTGTATGAATATGTTGTATCATTTCGAGACATAGTCTCTTCGTAATTTATTGATATTTGGGGATTGTTTGATACAAAACCCTTCGGTGATTATGCCAGTTGTGATTATTATTCGTTTACGGCCAGTTTAAGGCATTGAGATTCTTGTTGTCGATAACCGGTTCGCGGTATCGATGTATCGATTATTATTGTTGACGTTAATGTCGTTCTGAGGCATCGTTGAATCGTTATTATCGAATTGGAACTATTACTATGATGTTGCATTGGCCGATTGAAGGCGTTTGATATATTCATTTATCATATCTGTTTCGGTGGTCGGTTTAAGACGCCGGGATATCTATTCTACCGTATCATTTGTTATCGATTGACCGTTCTAAGGCAATCGACGTATTTAATTGGGATTATCGAAGATAATTCCCATCCGTTGTAGCATTGTTTATCGATTGACCGTTCTAAGGTAATTGAGGTATTTAATTGGGATTATCGAAGATAATTCCCATCCGTTGTGTCATCGTTATCGATTAACCGTTCTAAGGTAATCGATGTATTGAATTGGGACTGTCAAGGATAGTTTCCATCCGTTGAGTTGTTGTGATCGATTGGCCCTTCCAAGACAGTCGAGGTATTTGATTGGGACCGCCTAGGACGGTGCCCATCCGTGAGTATTTTTATCGTGTTGGCCGACTCAAGGAAGCACGCTATTATTCTTGTGAATTTGGTAATTTTGGGATCGTTACTATTGCAATTAATTGTGTTTTGGAGGCTAGTCTCGACTAGTGCTCGATGGGTAAGCTTGGGGCTTGAACCTTCGCGGTTGGTTTCCCAACACCTACAGTTCAGTAGGTCACGGTCATGTTAATGATCTCATTATGGGTAAGCTTGGGGCTTGAACATTCGCGGTTGGTTTCCCAACACCTACAGTTCAGTAGGTCACGGTCACTGGGTGATCTCATTATGGGTAAGTCTGGGGCTTGAACCTTCGCGGTTGGTTTACCAGCACCTGCAATTCAGCATGTCACGGTCATTGGATGATCTCATTGTGATACGGCTTCGTGCCGTGGCTTCGGCCCTCATTGATACAACTTCGGGCTGTTTTGGCTTCGGGCCATTATGATGATTGACAGTTTCGGCTGAGTGGTTTTCAGACCATTGTGACATTGTGGTAGCTTCGGCTGAGTGGCTTTCAGGCCATCGTGACGTATTGGTATTTCCGTTGGAGCCTTCAGGCATTGTGATTCGTATTTATTTCAGCGTTGGCTTGGTTTACCTTCGAGTAATGCATCGTTATGTTCTGTATTGATGATTCGCCGTTGGGCACTTATGTTCTAACCTGTTGAGCAGGTATTGATCGTATGCCGTGGGCATAGTATTTCACGAATGCTCAACTCTTACATTGGTTTGTGAGCATCTCGTATTACCATTGATGTACCATTTATTCCGCCTTTGGATGCATATCATGTTGTACATATATTTGATATTCATTATCTGGATGACTGACCCCGTGGGGGCGGAACATGTTTTTCATGTTTTAGGTGCTTGCGAGGAGAGAGTTGAGACACTGGGGCATGACGATGGCGACGAGGCATTCGAGCGATACTAGTCCGAGATATTTTGGGTTCATGTCGGTCAGACAGTTTGGAGTAATCCAAATTTGTTCAGTCGTTGTCGTTTTGTATTATTCGAGCAAGGCTCGTGGATGTTGTTGTATTTTATTTTGGCCATGTAGGCCATCCTTGTCGTTGAAATTCCATATCGGAATAGTATGTCGGACATCATAGTAGGGTCTGTGATTTCCTATTTTGGTCAGTTTGTTGTATTTTAGTCATGTTCGCCTGGTGGATCACCTAGTGTGGGGTCCACGGCACTGTAATAACCCAATGGGATTTGGGGGTGTTACAGAAGATGGTATTAGAGAAATTGGGTTGTGAGATACCCTGATATGTGACTTATGTGGCTCTACCGACGCGATAGTGGTGAACTGTCAGGTCATGACAATCTGGACAGTCCGGTTTTGTGAGTCGTGGTAGTTGGACGACTGTATGAGTCATTCTTTCATCAAGTCGTCGTCAGTGAAGACTAGTATCGCAAGACCTCGAAGCTTCGTATGACCTATGTAAGGACTCGATTCTCTTGTATATTCATACATTCATTATGCCATTGATATTACATGTTTTGTTGAAATCTGTAGGTAACATTTGTGTTACGATTCATTCATGATTATTTGTTTTGGAGCGTATGGGCTCAGCATTGGCTATAATTAACATGTTTGAGGTGACTATTTATCTGTTGAGTATGTGTACTCATGTTTGGCTAATGATTTAGCATTGTGGATTGGCCGTTGGGGCATATTTAAGCTTTGTTCATGATCGAACGTTATTCTTTCAGTATGGAAAGAGAAATCCGAGGATGTGGTAGAGGGGGTAAAGGCTGCAGAGCAGGCCGAAACCCAGAACCTCATGTTTATACGCGTACAGATGCCGATATGGATCAGAATTCGGCCGGAGATGTGACTTATGCGACCGGTTCTCCTTTGGGACATTATACTCGAGGAGTTGATCGGACTGACATCGACCCTTTCTTGCTTATGAGGGGCATGGTGGCCCATATGACTCAGATGACACAGATAATGGAGACCATGCAGACCTCAGTGGTTCGTGGTCCACCGCAGCAGGGATCCCAGGTTCCGTTCTATGGACATGCTGGGAGAGTGAGTCAGATTATCGGCGATATCACTCGTCAGAGGCTGCCTACTTTTGAGGGTTCGTCAGAACTAGCTGATATTATTCATTGGCTTGAACACTTTGATAAACTCTTCGACATGGTTCAGTGTCCGAAAGAGAGTAAGGTGGCAGTAGCGGCTTATTATTTGAGTAAAGGCGCTTATTCTTGGTGGCTTTCTGTGAAACCCACCGATCGTGATTGTGCTTGGAGTGAGTTTAAGACTCTTATGTTAGAGAGATATTATCCGGCTCCACTTCGTGAAGCCAAGTTGTCAGAGGTTTTGAACCCCGAATCCGTCGAGGACGAGGGTGTTATTGTTATCGCTGAGAAGTTTCAAGGACTTCTTCAGTTTGCTTCTTCTATTATCCGTACTGAGGCGGATAAGATCAAGTATTTTAGCAAGAGGCTGAACCCGCAGTTGAGGATGCAGTTTTTCAATCATAATTGTAACTCACTTGGCGAATTCATCGAGAAGGCTCTTGGAGCAGAGCTTTTGATCAAGGAGCTTGCTCGGAAGAACCCTTCAGTTTCTTCCGGTGAGAGGACTAGGATGCCGGTTTGTTCAGAGGGACATCGGGCTCCGACGTCCAAGAGGTCATCTTCTAGTCGTCTTCGTGCTGGGAAAACATCTTCTTCTCAGGCGACGGGTTCGACCGTTGTTTGCTTTAACTGTGATACAATAGGACATCGCAGTACTCGGTGCTCGATGCAGTCTATTACTTGTTTTCTGTGTGGGAGGCAGGGACACCTTCAGAAATACTGCAGGGGTTCTAGTTCTAATAGATCTCAAGGGAACTCACGGGCCTCGAGAGATTTTGTTGCTTCAATCCGTACTCCATCCAAGGGGTCGTATCGGGCTTTGGGATCCAGAGGTATGGACACTCGAGGAGGAGCGGCGAGCTCAGATTTGGGTCTTCCTCGAGTCGATGAGACCGAGGAGTTCGATGACCTGGAGGGTGTTGATTTCGGATACATTTGAGATGTAACCTTGATTTGTCTTTCCTTTGTTTTTCGGACTGATGTTTGACTCGGTCTGTATTTTAGTATTATGGTTGCGAACCATTTATGGTTGATCTATCTTGTAATGATTGTATCTGAGAACCTTGAGACTTGAGTCATTTGATGTGTTTTTCCTTCCTTTGGGTGTTGTACCCAAGATTTTGTAATAATCTGGGTAATTTTTCATTTCAATTCAAGACGCCGAGTCGTGAGGATTTGGATGTGCGGTTGGTATGGTCCCGAGGACTACATGTGCGTTGTTATTTTTTTCTGACGTAAGTCAATGATTACTTGAGCGTTCGATGCCGATGAGAACGGGGGAGTGTACACTGATGATCGTAGACATGCACAATGGGCGGCACCCGCAGGGTGTGTACGCCGGTGTTACGAGTCTTGCGGGTGGTGCGACTTCATGGTTGGTCTCTGGCGGAGGAGTCATGATTCGATTGATCTCGCACTTGGTTTAGTGTTTTTATCACTTGTTTTTCGTCTTGTTCAGGCAGAGGAGACGCAGGGACCCGAGGGGTTGGCCCAGTTAGTCAGACAGAGTTGCTTATATTGAGGGGTATTCCTGGAGATGTTGTTTTCAGATCCTGATGGATAGTTTGTACCCCGTGTTTTTCACCCTGAGTTTCGGGGACGAAACTCTTTTTAAGGGGGGAGTATGTAATATCCGGGGGTAATTTTTTTTTTTTTTGTGATACTGTTGAGTTGTACGTATTCATTTGGAACTGTACAAGTATTGTAGTTTTGGACTGATACAATTAATATTATATTGGAATATTTCGGGATCGGAATATTTATACTTGTCGTCGGGTTGGTTTCGTCATTTGGATGTTGGTTGGAGAGTTTGAATTTTTGGCTAAGTTCATAGCCGTAGCGTACGCTAAGGGTGTAGCCTTACGTACGCTAGCGTGTGTCCATTACGTACGTTATGCCTGTAAGGTAACGTACGTAATGCTTGGTAGGTGGTAGGAACCTTCCTTGTAATTAACTTTCGGTCGGTGGGTCCCGAGCATCTTCCGATCGGATCTTACTATTGCAGTCAACGGACCCCTACGTATGTTAAGAGGTGAGCTCTATGTACGTAATGCAGGTCTTGTTAACGTACGTAATAAGTTCTTGTTTACGTACGTTAAGGCCTTCGTATTTTAGTCCAGTTAGTTCTAGATTTTTCATTACGTACGTTAATGTCATGGCATAGCGTACGTAATGTCTCTTACGTACGTTAACCATAGTGTATAACGTACGTAATGAGTTTGTCAGTCTATTTATGTTGGCTTCGTATTTCATTTCTTCACGTACCAAAACACATTTTCTCTCCCTAGAATCGTCCGTTTGGACTTGTTATTGATGTTTAGCCCCTTCCAACTCGATCTTGATCATCCTAGCTTGGATTGAAGCTTAAAGTTGGAAGCTTGTTGGTGCTCCTTTGGTGTTTGGAGGGTTCTCCTTGTTCTTATTCCGTAAGTTCCCTCAATCTCTTGTGATTTTCGAGTTTGTTGTTGTTTTCTTCGCGTATTGTTTGATTGATGGAGTATATCATGATTCTTCATAGTTTTGATAAACTTTTGATGAAGAACATGATGGTATAGCTTGAGTATGATTATGTTCTTGATGTTTTAGATTGTTTAGAGGTTATAATCATGTCTAGGAAGGATTATGTTAAACTTGTTATATGATTAACATAGTCTTGAGATGATTATTGTTGTTGGTGGTGTGCTTGTAAGATTTTAACCATATTAGTAAGGATTTATGATGATTTAGGAGGTGATTATCATAATTTGAAAATGGTTGAGTGAATCTTGTTGTTTAATCCGAATTCATGATGTATTGATGAAGGATTTTTGTTTCAGACATCATGATTTTTGAGTTGATGATGTTCTTGGGGTGATAATGATAATATAGATAATATTATCATTGTAGGAGGATCAATTTGATGATATTGGTGATATTATCATTTTGAGATGTTTGTTTTGATGATTGTTCTTAAGTGAATCTTGTTGAATGGATTTCACAAGTGTTAAGAACGTAATGATCATGTTAATTGATCATCGAGGTGTTGGAGGATGTTAGAATTCATAGTTGAGAACTATGATATTCGTTCGTGCGGTGTGATCGATTCGTGTTTGAACTGGGCTTTGTCCTTGTCGTTGTTTTCTATTGACTTTGTGTTTTTGAATGAATCGTTTTCATTCAAGGTTGTTCGAGTGGTTATGATCGTCGGGAGGCGCCGCTCGTAGTTTCATGCCAGGATGTTGATCATGGAAGGACTTTCTCGCCTTCGGTTTGAGGCAAGTTTTATACTTGTACTGGTCAATGAGATTAATGTTATCATATATGTGTATGAATGTGTTGTATCATTTCGAGACATAGTCTCTTCGTAATTTATTGATATTTGGGGATTGTTTGATACAAAACCCTTCGGTGATTATGCCAGTTGTGATTATTATTCGTTTACGGCCAGTTTAAGGCATTGAGATTCTTGTTGTCGATAACCGGTTCGCGGTATCGATGTATCGATTATTATTGTTGACGTTAATGTCGTTCTGAGGCATCGTTGAATCGTTATTATCGAATTGGAACTATTACTATGATGTTGCATTGGCCGATTGAAGGCGTTTGATATATTCGTTTATCATATCTATTTCGGTGGTCGGTTTAAGACGCCGGGATATCTATTCTACCGTATCATTTGTTATCGGTTGACCGTTCTAAGGCAATCGATGTATTTAATTGGGATTATCGAAGATAATTCCCATCCGTTGTAGCATTGTTTATCGATTGACCGTTCTAAGGTAATCGAGGTATTTAATTGGGATTATCGAAGATAATTCCCATCCGTTGTGTCATCGTTATCGATTAACCGTTCTAAGGTAATCGATGTATTGAATTGGGACTGTCAATGATAGTTTCCATCCGTTGAGTTGTTGTGATCGATTGGCCATTCCAAGGCAGTCGAGGTATTTGATTGGGACCGCCGAGGACGGTGCCCATCCGTGAGTATTTTTATCGTGTTGGCCGACTCAAGGCAGCACGCTATTATTCTTGTGAATTTGGTAATTTTGGGATCGTTACTATTGCAATTAATTGTGTTTTGGAGGCTAGTCTCGACTAGTGCTCGAAGGGTAAGCTTGGGGCTTTAACCTTCGCGGTTGGTTTCCCAACACCTACAGTTCAGTAGGTCACGGTCATGTTAATGATCTCATTATGGGTAAGCTTGGGGCTTGAACCTTCGCGGTTGGTTTCCCAACACCTACAGTTCAGTAGGTCACGGTCACTGGGTGATCTCATTATGGGTAAGTCTGGGGCTTGAACCTTCGCGGTTGGTTTTCCAGCACCTACAATTCAGCAGGTCACGGTCATTGGATGATCTCATTGTGATACGGCTTCGTGCCGTGGCTTCGGCCCTCATTGATACAGCTTCGGGCTGTTTTGGCTTCAGGCCATTATGATGATTGACAGTTTCGGCTGATTGGTTTTCAGACCATTGTGACATTGTGGTAGCTTCGGCTGAGTGGCTTTCAGGCCATCGTGACATATTGGTATTTCCGTTGGAGCCTTCAGGCATTGTGATTCGTATTTATTTCAGGTTGGCTTGGTTTACCTTCGGGTAAGGCATTGTTATGTTCTGTATTGATGATTCGCCGTTGGGCACTTATGTTCTAACCTGTTGAGCAGGTATTGATCGTATGCCGTGGGCATAGTATTTCACGAATGCTCAACTCTTACATTGGTTTGTGAGCATCTCGTATTACCATTGATGTACCATTTCTTCCGCCTTTGGATGCATATCATGTTGTACATATATTTGATATTCATTATCTGGATGACTGACACCGTGGGGGCGGAACATGTTTTTCATGTTTTAGGTGCTTGCGAGGAGAGAGTTGAGACACTGGGGCATGACGATGGCGACGAGGCATTCGAGCGATACTAGTCCGAGATATTTTGGGTTTATGTCGGTCAGACAGTTTGGAGTAATCCAATTTTGTTCAGTCGTTGTCGTTTTGTATTATCCGAGCAAGGCTCGTGGATGTTGTTGTATTTTATTTTGGCCATGTAGGCCATCCTTGTCGTTGAAATTCCATATCGGAATAGTATGTCGGACATCATAGTAGGGTCTGTGATTTCCTATTTTGGTCAGTTTGTTGTATTTTAGTCGTGTTCGCCTGGTGGATCACCTAGTGTGGGGTCCACGACACTGTAATAACCCAATGGGATTTGGGGGTGTTACATGAAGTGGGTGGTGTAGGTGGCCTGGTCGGAGGGATGAAGGGTCCGTTCGGGCGAAGGATATGGCCCATCCACACAGCTAAGTAGTCCCGATGGTAAGCATCCCTTGCAGCTAAGCGCCTCTCCGCATGCCGATTGGACCGGCGGACCTGCTCGTACATCTCATGTCGAACGGCTGCGAGGATGGTGTCTCGCTCTGCTCGCATCTCCTCCCTCAAGCCGTCAAACATCACTTGAAGAAGGTGATCTCTCGTTGGCGGTGGAGTGGACTCGGTCTGATCTTCAGTATCTGCCGCTGGCTCAGAACCAGCGTGCCGCGGCTTCCAGAGCTAGTGTGCCGCGGCTCAGCGCTATCGTGCCGCAGCTCGTGGTACATGAAGTTTTTGTGTTCTGGGCATTTCGCAGTGTGCCGCGGCTCAGAATTAGCATGCCGCGGCCCATAGTACAGTTAACTGGGCATGTGGTTGGGGCTTTGACATGCCGCAGCCAGTTCCTTGTGTGCCGTGGCTCCTGGGCGATGTGTGCCGTGACCCAGAACTAGAGCGCCGCGGCCCTCAATACAGGAAGTTTCGCCAAAATTTTACTCTTTTGTGTGCCGCGTCCCACTCTTGGTGTGCCGCGGCCCTAACTGAAATTTGGCCCTGGAGAGGTCCCTGCTAAGATTTTTCAAGTGAAAACACATGAAACATGAGAGAGAAGCATAGCAAAGCAAAAACGCCGAGAAATTAGACACCTAAAATGAAGGAAAACAACGAAAAATTAAAATCTACAACTAATACTCGGTTTGCCTCCCGAGAAGCGCTAAGTTTATAGTCTTCAGCCGGCCCTTTTGAAAATCAATTTGCTTTTCGCAAATACCATTAGGACTTCGCCCAGTCCATCGAATAGTTAATGTGTGTCCTAAATTTTTGACCATTAGTTTTTAACCATTCGACTTTTGGTTTGGACATCCAACGTTCTTTGCGAAAAGACTTGAAAAATAGTAACTTCCCAAAACACCCATATTGCAACTGACTTGGCACCCGTTTCACTTCCGACTTAGTTTTCTTTTCCACAGACAAACTTATGACGGCATGAGAATTTTTTAATGGTGGGTGAACGGATGATGAAGACAACATGTCCAAATGCCTAAGATATGCGACTCGTTCAACATTTTTCTTAGATGTCAGAGCAACTACAACAGATTCTGAACATTTCGATTGACAACTCTCCTGGTGTGTGTCTTTCACAAAAATATCTAAGCTTTCAATTTGAGAACACTTCTCGACCTTGCTTGGACACGAGAGAGATCTAAACACTTTGAATGTGACTTGCTCATCTTGAACCCGAAGCATCAATTCACCCTCCTGAACATCAATGAGGGTCCTACCAGTGGCTAAAAACAGTCTATCCAAAATGATCAGAATCTCATGATCTTCTTCCATATCAAGCACAATAAAATCAGCAGGGAAAATGAATTTATCAACTTTGACCAGAACATCTTCTATCACCCCTCTAGGGTACTTGATGGATCGATCTGCTAGTTGTAAAGAGACCGTAGTAGGTTTGGCCTCCCCAATACCTAGTTTCTTGAAAATAGAGAGAGACATAAGATTAACACTGGATCCAAGTTCACACAAAGCCCTATCAAACGACGAGTTTCCAATAGTACACGGTATAGTGAAGCTTCCTGGATCCTTCAAGTTAGGTGGGAGTTTTTTCTGCAGAATAGCGCTGCATTCTTCAGTCAGTGCCACCGTTTCATATTCTTCGAGCTTCCTTTTATTAGATAAAATCCCTTCATAAATTTCACATAGCTCGACATTTGTTCCAAAGCGTCGGCAAATGGGATATTAATGTGTAATTTCTTGAAAACATCCAGAAATTTAGAAAATTGCTTGTCTAACTTTTGCTTTTGCAGATGCTGTGGAAACGGTACTGGTGGTGTATAAGTAGGATGTGTGGCCGAGGCTGCTTTTGACTTGGGCTCTTCGTCATTCACTTTCTCAACGGGGCTGATCTTTCCTTTGCTACTCTTGGGCTACTCGTGTAGCCCCTTTCCACTTCGTAACTCAATAGCTTGCACATATTCCTTTGGATTCGTTTCGGTAGCACTTGGTAAGACACCTTGGGATCTAGATGACAATAGATTTGCAATATGCCTCATTTGAACCTCCAAATTCCGAATAGAAGTGGAATGATTCTGTAGAGTGGTTTCCGTGCGGGTCATGAATTGACTCGTGTTAGACACCAATTGAGCAATCACATCTTCTAAAGAAACCTTCGGTGGTTGAGGGGGCTGCTGTGGTGGCTGAGTGACTTGAGCTTATGGAGTATTGTTCAACGCTTGCCCGTTCCTCTATGAAAAATTTGGATGATTTCGCCACCCTTGGTTGTAAGTGTTAGAATACGGGTTATTCTGACGATTTCCATTCCCCACAAATTGAGCTCGTTCCATCTGAGTTTGCTCAAAAGGATTCCTGACTTGACATTCAGCACTAGGATGAGACCCGTTGCACCAATTGCAAGTTTCCATGGTATTGGTAGAAGGAGTATGTGAAAAGTCTTGCAGTTGTTGAGTTAAAGCTGCAACTTGGTCTGATAGCGTCAAGATTGGATCGTTGTCAGAAATTCCCATAACTCGCTTTGGATTCACATGTTCTGAAGGCCACTGATAATCATTTGCCGCCATAGCTTCCAGTAAAGAATGAGCTTTAGCCATTGTCTTGCCCATTAAAGCACCTCCAGCGGCTGCATCAACAAGAGTGCGTGTAGAAGCACTCAGTCCATTATAGAACATCTGAATCTGCAGCCAATCCGGTAGACCATGATGGGGGCATCTCCTTAGCAAATCCTTATAGCGCTCCCATGCCTCATGCAGCGATTCCATCTCAAATTGCCCGAAAGTAGTTATTTCATTTCTGAGTCTTGTTGTCTTCGCCGGTGGAAAGAACTTAGCCAGAAAAGCTTGTGCTAATTCCGCCCAAGTTGTGATAGAGCTCGGCGGGAGTGAATTCAACAAAAACTTGGCCTTGTCCCTTAGAGAGAATGGAAAAAGCCATAGGCGAATGGCATCATCGGTAACACCGTTGTTCTTGAATGTGTCACAAATATCGAGAAACGAAGCAATGTGAGCATTGGGGTCGTCATTCGCCAATCCGCAAAATTGGCTTGCTTGCACCATTTGGATGATAGCTGGCTTGATTTCAAAATTGTTTGCTTGAATGGTCGGGCATCGAATCCCTGAAAAGTTTGCATTGATTTGTGGAAGTGCATAGTCACGGAGAGCCAATGCTGGTTGAGCCTGCTGAACTGGGTTGTCATCCCTTGGTTTCTAGTGTTGTCTCCCATGATATTCGTAATCAATAGCTCACGTCTTTCCGTCCTGTTTTTCTGTAAAGTGCGTCCGAGTTCAGTATCCAAAGGGAATAAACCTTCGTTACCAAATTTTCTCATGCACTAAACGAACTCCTGAAAGGAAAACAAATAAAAACAAGTTCACACAAAAATAAAATAATGTTCAAATTAAGACCAAAAATACTGAAATTGATATTAGTACAAACAATCAGTCCCGGACAATGGCGCCAAAAACTTGTTACATATTTCTATGAACGCAAGTGCACGTTGTCGTAATCAAGTAATAAAATGATTAGAAAAGTATCGTTCCCTCAAGGACTGATATACTAAGTACCAATTTATTAGTATTTCTAATTTTATTTGAACGACCGAAATATTGAGGTTGAATAATTATTAAAAACTAAATATTACGATAAACTAAAAACAAACAATAAAATCGATAGTCCGACAAAAATGAGATCAACTAGGAGAAGAATATAGGATCGAGAATTCCCCTCGATTAATCCAAATTAATCTTGATTTATATACTTTATGTAATTCCCCAATTTATTGAAAACGAAGATTCTAAGTTAATCTAATGCCTCTCTCAAGGTCCATAGAATTTTCCAAAGCGAATAATTCACTCTATTCCTAGGTGAGTTAATTTGACATTAGCTAGAAAGTTCTAAAATCTTCAAATGCTTCGTAATTCTTATGAGTATATTCCTATCTCACAAGACAAAACGGTTTTCACCAAATTTACACTACTTACTCTCCTCTCCCGATTCATGTTACGTAGTTATAATAATTTAATCATAGGCCACACAATTGAAAGTATTAAGAACAATTTCGGAAAACTCAAGAAAAAGGGGAAATATATCAATAACGTAAAATCAAGAGTTAATCCATCATAATCTTGGTTTCATATCAATCCTAGAATAAAAGGGTCTAGACCTACATGCTAGAAAATAATACACAAATATTCGAATTAAACATAAGGAAGAAATTCAAACACAATTGAAGAACTGAGTCTCTTCTGTTCTCTGTCCTTTCTCTCTGCCGCTAGGTATTATTCTCTTCTCCTTCGATCCCCTTTTTTTCTGACCTTCTCTCGGCTTTTATAACGATCTTTTGTCTCTAAGAACACGTCCGAGGATTAGGTCGAATACGCCTCCAAAACAGCCAAAAATCACGGTCTGAAATTAGGAAACCCGCGCCGCGGGCCGCGGCCCGGCTTAAGTGTGTCGCGGCCTAGTTGTTACGCTGCCCAAGCCTAGGCAAAATTCCATTACGGGCCGCGGCCCAGAACAAGTGTGCCGAGGCCCCCGGTACAGTTTGTACTGCTTTGCTGGGTGCTGTGCCTGTGCTGTGGCCCAGCTTCGGTGCGACACGTCCCTCGGCCGAAAAATGTCATTTTCGGCCCATTTTTCCACGTTCGAGCTTTCGTAATTCCCTTCAAAACATGTAAACGTAATGCATTAAGAGCTCATTTACACAGATTTAAACCCAAAATGGAGATAAAATAATGATAATAAAGTGTACAAAATAACATGTAACACGGAGCAATTTTGTTAAGTTTTGGGGCAATTTCGTAATTTCTGGAAATTTCAGTCCCGAAGCTAGAAATTCTGAATCTCTTCTTAAACCTGAAATTAAAATAGTATCTTTGACCTTCTTATAAATTTTCACGACCATCCAAGTTCATTTCATATCTCCAAAATGCTTTAGCTCAACCTAAGGGTATAAACGTCGTTTCGACCAACTTCAGAAAAATTCTCGACTTCTTTTCATCGAACCTACCAATCCAATACATCTGACTTGAACACTTTAAAACCGTTGATGAAATATTGAGAATATTTTCAAATTAATATACAAGTCCTATCCCGTATTACCGTGCCACAAATATAAGTAACCATATTCCATACTTAATCAAAAGACGCAATTAATCTCACTGATCAGATGTTTAAGTGTTACTCGTGCTATGCAACTAACTGACAATTGTGACTGTCCGGGAACTAAGTGCTATACAAACAATGTGCCATGGACGGGTCTGCCCTCTAACTCTATCGAGACAAAGTGCCACGTCGATGGATAGGGGCCACCTCTTGAACCCATACGAAACAGAGCGCCGACCAAAAATCCGGGGGCCACCTCTTGAACTGTAGGATCCACCTCTAGAGTCCCAAATTGATTTGGGACAGTTAGACCGAGTCTTGGATCGAGCAGCACGGCTGCGGTTCATGAACAAGGCTGCAGTTGTTGCCTATTCCCATAATCGAGGAACGGAGTGTTCCGAGGAACCTGGGTCATAGAACTTGGGGTATAATCGCGATTATGGTGTGATCCGGGTATTGACCCACAGCAAAGGACATACCGGTCCAAATCTTGGGGCGATGGCCTATACTACTAGGAGTAATAAGGAGAGCCTAGAATCCAAAGTCCACATCGGCAGGATTCAAAGCTAGATTGACTGATTGACTGATTGATTAACTTGACAGTTGTCCACAGGGACATGATTATATTATTTAACTACTAAACGATTACCTTTCGATAAATCGCATCATATCTTTGAAACCTTTTTCAATTTTCTTATAACTCGACAAAATCATGCATCACTTAAAATTTTCGAAGGAAAGAAAGCCACACTCGCACACGTTCACCCACTTACTGAGACCTTTTGTCTCACCCCACTGTTTTCTCTTTTAAACCAGAGAATGAGCAACCAGCAGAAGACGAGGAAGGCTTTTTGGAAGAGACTGATTAGAAGACGGCCGCTTGGACTTAGAATTTCTGTTTTTATCCCGACTTGTAATGATTTACTATGTTCCGTACTTTGAATCGTCTGTTATGTTTCCGCTGCAAACTTATGATCACTGTAATTTGATTATCAACTTTTGTTACAACGAATCTTAGAACATCGGGTTAAGATCGTTGATTGAAAATTTTATCCAATCGTTATTTAGCTTTCGCTATTTATTGATACACTTTATTCGATTGATCAACTGGTACGTCGCGCCTTCGTCCTTCCAGATGTTTGGGCGTGACAACATGACGTTTCTCTTGATATCAACAATCATCATCACTTGTTCTATATATCAACATTCCATGTTCATATCCCAAGACATAAACACCTTAACAAAATCTCATCATATTTACCATTTTTACTTCAAGGGATTCTCAAGGACATGAATCAATCCAACCACGTTTAAGTAATATCAACATGTTCATGATAATCAAGGCAACATAGTCCAATATGTCATTTAATCATATAATCTGTAACTTTAACACATAAACCATTATAGATCCAATCACAGATTCCCCTTTGATGTGATATATACCAAGAACACGAATAACATCATGATTCCATAATCTTGTTCATAGCGAACAACATAATCGAAGACATATATCATCATATTCTGCAACATACAAGTCACATAACCTTAAGAATCACAACACCACAACCATAACCATCATCATACGAAGAAAACATCAACAACAACCTCAAAATCCGAAGTTAAAGAGAAGAGTTACCCAACATACCTTGAGAAGATGAACAACACCATCAGACACCTCTAGGACATCAAGGATTTCAAACCCCAAACTTTAAATCAAACCATCATGGTCTTAGTCAGTGTATAAGGGTCTGGAATGAGCTTAGAAGTGAAGAGGGACGAAGTTTGGGGAGGAAAATCTGTTTCTTCTCGTGAAGAAATAAAAGACCGATCCTTATTTTATAATCTGCACAGCTCGTTATGTACGTTAACACCAACCACTAACGTACGTAAGACCTCCTAACATACGCTATATGTAATTAGCATCGAGAGCTCACTGCCTCATTTCGTACCTTGTATTATGTACATAACACCTGTGGCGTAGCATACGTAACACACAGTTGACTTGCTACAATAACATACTCGTTAACGTATGTAATGGGTTGTCCTTAACGTACGCAAAGATCAATGTTGACTAACCTTTCCACATCTGCGCCGAAAGTTGCCGACACTTTGGATCCTGTCTGATTCTCTTCATAACGTACGTTATATACTCAACGTAACGTACGTTACTGCTGTGTCTTAATGTATGTGAGCTCCTACGCTTAATGTATGCTACACTTGCATTGAAAAAGTCCTCTGATCAGACGACTGTATCTCACCTGATGTTTTAACGTACGTAATACATGATACATAATGTACGTACACTTACCAACTTAACGTGTGTAAGCTCCAAAGCTTAACGTATGTAACGGCTTCTGCTCTTAGCCAAATATAGTTGCTCCTGCCTGTCGTCTCAACATACTGAATATGTACACGCGACATACTGAATACATATACTCGTTCCAATAACATTATCATACAGTATATCTTAAATCAAGAGACATATCAAGCATGTAATATCCTTGAATTTTAAATAACCTCGATAAATATACTGGTACAACTGTCACAGTTCTCAAAATAATCCATCCATATAGTACATGTCCCACACTGTACAGTACAAATCAGAAAAAAAAATTCGTAGCGAAATTCTAGGATATTACATATCTTCCCACTTAAATAAGTTTCGTCCTTGAAACTTAACATCCTGTATAATCAATATCTCAATCCCGACATATCTTGAAATCATGCTACCATACTCAAATAACCATCATCAAAACCAAATAACTGAGGGAACATACTTACAGGTCCGTGAAGTCGATAATCACTCGTGATACTAGCATACGACTCTCATACGAAGCCTCAACAAAATACCAACATATACCAATATCGCATTTAGCGATTTTGAAAATATTTCAAAAATTTTAGAACCTCCAAAATCGGTTTGACTCAAAAGTCAGAAAAATAATTTTCAAAAGTCACGCTACTACCACACTGGTAGAGTAGAGGCACATAACACACATGCCCGAGTTTTACGAAACCCAAGCTCCGATACCATCTTCTGAAACACCCCCAAAACCAGCCGGAGATATTACAGCGCCGTAGGTCCCGCGCCAGAACCCACAAGGCTAAAAATCATATTCATAATCGTTTCAAACACGCTAAAAAGGCCGATGACAGTAATATATTTCAAATAGTTAAATAATAAAAAAAAAAAACTATTTTCCAAATACCGTCATAAAATACCATTTGAAAGTAAAAGTCCAAAAATGCCAAAATCTCGACAGTTTCAAAATGTACGTTAAGTCACACCTTCAACATACCGACAAGATAGTTTAAGGAAAAGGGTTTTATGAAATAAACCCAAATTCATGAAGTACCCAAAAGGCCATTTTAAAATACACACGAGTTGGTAAAAATACCAAAAAAGCATTTTAAAATACACACGAATTTGTAAAAATACCGGCAAACCATTTTAAAATACACACACAACGGATATAAATACAGTTTAAAATATACATTTGTAGCGGAATAAAACAACCAGTCAAATACTCGGTTATCGAAATAATGCCATAGCCAGTATCACCCAGGAAGCTCATCTCTTCACGAACGCTACTAGCTCGATCTCCGAGTACCTAAAAATAAAGCCCACGACGGGGTCATCCATAATACTCAACAATGATAACGATCACATCATCATAAATAATTACATACCAATGTAATCACAAAGTAAGAATACTACCAATGCAGTCTTACCATCATAACCTTACCAACCCATATCAATCCATACCAAATCGATCCTTACCATAATCCACATTTCGCATTCTCAAATGACCAATGAACTCAACTACAACCATCTGTATTGTATTCAAACAGTACCAAAAGTTCTCAAAACATCATCATAACTCATAAGCACACGATACCCAACATTCGGCCAGTCCAATCATATCCATTGATTAACATCATCAAATCTCAACTGTAATAATCGAGTGCCAATCTAGTCAAGAACCAACAATATATGAAAACAGATAAATCACAAATAATCAATTATCTATCAATTACAATCACCCCAAGGTCTCAACCAAGGGTTACGAAAGCACCTACACAGGAATACTCCAGAACGTGGGTGCCATTTAGGTCTTATCCCTCAACACATCACATACGATTACAAAATACCCCAAGGTCGCAACCGAGGGTCACAGAAGCATCTACACAGGAATACTCCGGAACGTGGGTACCATTTAGGTCTTATCCCTCAACATATCGGCCCAATCACAATAGTCTTTCGACTCCATCATATTCAAAACAACAAGATAAAACATATACTAAGGTATTTGCTATAATTGTCCTTCTCGACTATCATTAACAATAACCAACTCTTGACTATACCTACATAACCGTCCAATCTCAGACTATCACGGAACCATTCAAAATAACCAGAACCTTCATGTATCGTAACATACCTCGATACTTGATGAAATCGCATACCTTAGACTGTAAAACTTATATCTTCGTCATTACCAACTGTATTCCCAACGCTTAGTTATACATCTTGACATATGTAAATTACATACCTTATGGTTAGCACCAAGACCAAAACACAACATATAAATCTCATCTCCACAATTTTTATATACAGTCATTACTACACGAATTATAATTGAAATGAAACCAAAACCATTCATTAACTATTATAAACAAAACAAGTATAAAACTTGCCTCGATACCGACACGACGATGATGAAGCCGTTACCAAGTTCCTTGTATTCGTCTACGAGCTCCTCGGCCCTGACCAATGCAAATCACAAACATCCTCGAACACGACAGCAAGGCACAGTTCTAATCAATGATCAATTATCACAACCTATTGAAGTAATCAATTAACAACAATCCGATAACAATCAATAGTCGACATAGCCAACCAATAAAACTCAACGGTTCAATGATACTTTGATCATATACCAAACCAATTAATCTGACTCAACAAATACGAACTCATATCTACGCTACAAGCCGCAACTCGATAATCATAATTAACAATCAATATAACTGATCAACAACCCAATGGTCCCGCAATGTCTCGATTAAACACAAATCCGAACAACCCAAGTTAATCAATCACGAATACGTAACCACAATACGATTCCATAATCCGATAACCATATCAACTTCTCCCGATAACAAGGATTACGCAACATACTCTATTCCAAATTCAATAAGATATGTTTTACCACTTATTCATACTCATCAACCTCATACCAACACTATACTTAAGATTATTAAATAATTCAACCGTTCGATCATTCAACTCGTATTAATGCATATACTCAAAGAAGGATAATACTCTTGTCAAAATTCATAATTGAAATTCGTATATCATCAAGATCATACGAAAATCGTATCACCACTCACATGACTTGTCTCTTGACATCAACAATCATCATCACTTGTTATATATATCAACATTCCATGTTCATATCCAAAGACATAAACACCTTAACAAAAACTCATCATATTCACCATTTTTACTTCAAGGGATTCTCAAGGACATGAATCAATCCAACCACATTTAAGTAATATCAACATGTTCATGATAATCAAAGCAACATAGTCCAATATGTCATTTAATCATATAATCCATAACTTTAACACATAAACCATTATAGATCCAATCACATATTCCCCTTTGATGTGATATATACCAAGAACACCAATAATGTCATGATTCCATAATCTTGTTCATAACGAACAACATAATCGAAGACATATATCATCATATTCTGCAACATACAACTCACATAACCTTAAGAATCACAACACCACCACCATAGCCATCATCATACGAAGAAACCATCAACAACAACCTCGAAATCTGAAGTTAAAGAGAAGAGTTACCAAAGATACCTCGAAAAGATAAACTACACCATCACACACCTCAAGGACATCAAGGATTTCAAACCCCAAGCTTTAAATCAAACCATAATGGTCTTAACCAGTGTATAAAGGTCTGGAATGAGCTTAGAAGTGAAGAGGTATGAAGTTTGGGGAGGAATATCTGTTTCTTCTCGTGAAGAAATGAAAGACCGATCCTTATTTTATAATCTGCACAGCTCATTACGTACGTTAACACCAACCACTAACACACATAAGACCTCCTAACGTACGCTATATGTCCTGCATAGCGTACGAAATCATCATCCAGATCTCACTGCCTTATTTTGTACCTTGTATTACATACGTAACACCCGTGCCGTAGCGTACGTAACACACAGTTGACTTGCTACAGTAACATACTCGTTAACGTACATAATGGGTTGTCCTTAACGTACGCAAAGCTTAATGTTGACTTACCTTACCACATCTGCGCTGAATGTTGCCGACACTTCGGATCCTGTCTTATTCTCTTCATAACGTACGTTATATACTCAACGTAACGTACGTTACGACTGTGTCTTAACGTACGTAAGCTCATATGCTTAACGTACGCTACACTTGCATTGACAAATTCCTCTGATCAGACAACTGTATCTCACCTGATGTTTTAACATACGTAATGCATGATACATAACGTACGTTACACTTACCCACTTAACGTGCATAAGCTCCTCACCTTAACGTACGTAACAGCTTCCGCTCTTAGCCAAATATAGCTGCTCCTGCCTGTCGTCTCAACATACCGAATATGTACACGTGACATACTAAATACATATACTCGTTCTAATAACATTCTCATACAGTATATCTGACATCAAGAGACATATCAAGTATGTAATATCCTTAAATTTAAAATAACCTCGATAAATATACTGGTACAGCTGTCACAGTTCTCAAAATAATTCATCCATATTGTACAGGTCCTACACTGTACAGTACAACTCAGAAAAAAAAATTCGTAGCTAAATTCTAGGATATTACAGCATTTTGCTCCCACATATTCTTTACGCTCTCTGCAAATTAACGAGACTTTAAGCAAACTATCTACATACTTTCTACAATTTCTTTCCTTAAATCCATATAACTTCACCTCTATTCTCTTGAAAAATATCTACCTCACAGACATCTTCCATCTCACTGAAGAAGAAGGAGACCATTATCTATGGGCATATCTTGACCAGATACGTTGTCACGGAGAGGATTTCCTTTGAAGGAGAAGATGTCATTGGCATGGAACTGGTTGTTGCAAGAATGAAGAAACAAGGCTTGTACCACCTGGGAAGATACATATGATGAGCAGATAGTAGAGGAATTATATATGGACGACACATTCAAATACTCCTCGCAGAGGAAAGGAGCTGAAATTACGGATATCATTGGGACAATGCAAGGGATTGAGATCCCTCTGAACAAATATATTTTGGAGAAGATCTACAGGCTGCTTTCTGATGGCCTGAAGATGGAGGAACTGGAGACCTTCGGGTCTGAAAGCTTACTGCCGCACTACTAGAAGTTGTTCACTGGCAATTCCATGGCTACCAACGTCCATAATTCATGCCACAAGAAAACTTTCACTCTTCCGTATGTCTACCAGCACGATTTTTGCTGCCGTGTTGTTGAGAACTGGACTGGTGCGTTTGAAATGTACACCAACTTGAGGTTCAGAATGATGATCTCCATTATGACTAGCGAAAAGGTCAAATGGTGCCAAATCATTCTAAAACGTATTTAGCAAGAGGCTTCCAAGCCTGAATCTGCCAAGAAGTCATTTGGCCTCATCCTGAATCACATTCTCACTCATTGCAGAGTGAAGCAATCCCCCGATGCCAAGAAGATCGGCACTGGGAAATTCATTAGTGGAATCTGACCCACCGTCTTCAAAAAATCACTGCTCGTTTCTAAGAGGCCCAACCCTCACAGCATGTCCACTTCACGTGACCTGAGGGACGTCACTTTGAAAACCTCGAGCGATGGGAAGAAAAGGAAGAGAAGTATTCCCGACAGCAGCTCTCCTACAACTGTCGTGAAGAAAAGAAAGAAGACCAAGAAGTCTTCGAAGGCTGAGCCTATAGTGACTACAACGGTCATAGAGGAAGTCCCATCAACTGTTCCTATTGCTGAAAATCTCCCACAGGTTGCACCCCCTCTGGAAGAAACAGTTGCTGCTCATACAGCAAATTCTGAGCCTATGATTGCTATGAAGGATGATCAACTGTTTGCCAATATGGAAGGTTCTGGCGAATCAGCTGCCCCTTGGGAGCCAAAAGCAGCTACTCCAAACAGGGTACCCACCCCTGTACGGAGTCCCTCTCCCCACAGGGTACCAACCCCTATTAGGGATCCCTCTCCACAACAGCTAGGCTCCCATACCAGTTGAGGATCCCAACCGAACACTAGAGCCCACTACTTTATAGAGTCCCTCCCCCATCGATATAATAAATAACACTCTCCTCCAGGTCCAAATAGAGGAAGACAACGAGCGCTTCAAGGTCTGGAAATCCTACAGGGTCGCCCCATACGACAACACCCTGTAGAACTGAGAGGACTGGAATGACAAGGAGTTATTCGCATTGGAGGTCACGGACACCTGAAATGTCGAGGTCCTGATATGCTGGGAGGATCACTTTTGTCTTGAGCTCATTTCAAACTATTTCATGGCAAAAGAAAAGGCCAGACTCAAAGGGAAGTCACAGTTTGATGACAAGGCTCCATCCCCAAGCCACCACTCCGACACTAAATCTAATGATGATGATGATACCTTATAGGTAGGTCTGCGGATCAGCCGAGAAGAGGCTAGAGAGGGAGAAATGACCAACTTTCATTCCCAACAGGGCCAAGGGACATCTGATAAACAACAATCTCCACCCCCGCAACAGGAAGTAGCTCAAGAAGAACAGCAACTGGAGGAATTAGTCCCTCCTATAATCATTGAAGATCCAGCTACTTCCCCCATACAGGAAGCCCATCATGTCAAGAAGAAGAAGAAGCAGTTTGCGCCGCCCACCAAGAGGAATCAGTCCCTCTTCCGGAACATGTGAAAGCTGAGATTCGGCAGGAGGATTCAGTCCTTCCTATAGTTCCGACTACAGAAAATCAACCAAGGCAGAGGAATCAGCCCCTTCTATCTCCCAGACTGACCCAACAGCACAACCTTCCGAAGCCCCTGCTTCCGAAGCCCTGTATCTCCAATCCCTGTAAGTTCCAAATACCAATTTGATGATGGTTTCCTCCCTGACGACAGACCATGGAGACCCCATCATAACATAGTTCTTAGATAGCTCGAAGAACCAGAAGACTCAATGATTGTGCACCCTGGCTCTCTGCGCACCGAACTGTAGGTCACAAGTCGTCAGGAATAAGTCTATATGGGGGGTGAATAGACTTATTAAACTCTTTTCCTTAATCAGGTGAGTTTCTTCAGCTGTATAATATGCAGCTAATAAACTTTAGATGCAGATGAGTAGTGCGGAAGCACAGCTAGTAGCACTGCAGGTGACTTATATCAACTGCAGGTGACTTATGTCAACTGTAAAGACTAGACAATGCGGAAGACAGTTGACTGATAAATGGAACAGTAAATATGAATGCAGCAATTAAGTATGATGAATGCAGTAAAACGCACAAGCACTTATAGTGGTTTCAGAGGTAGGGTAATCCGCTACTAATCCATTTTTCTGCAAACCAGTTGGAGATGAATTCACTATAACTTTCAACCGGTGACAAATGTTACAATGATTCAAACCAGTTACAACAGCTTCCAACCAGCGAAAAGCCGTGGCCGTTGCAACTCCCTTGACTGTCTAGCACCTCTTAATAGAAAACCCGTGGATGCCTCAACAATGCTCGAGCTGTCTAACACCTTCCAATCAAGAACCCGCAGATGCGTTTACAGTCTCTTTACTTTCAAGAACCTCGTTTAAGAAAGCAACCCCACGCTCAATCTTTTAAGATAAGAGTTTTTGTCTTCTCCAACTTAAAGAGCTTCTCAGAATATGATCTTTGAAACTTTGCTCTTCACGATGCTGTGGATCTCTTGATAGCTTTGATTGCTTTGCTTGCTTATATTGCTTGCAAGTATTGTTCGCATCGTACTTTCCTCATTCTGATCTTCAGATATTTATAGTACAAATCTTCAGCTTCTCTTCATAGCCATTGCATCACTGTAACAAATTGGTCCATTGGAGAGTGGACTTATTTGTTTATCTTATTATTCCGTTACACGGCTTGATTCCCTTTTCAATTCCGACCATTAGAAATATTTCTTTTGGTCGCGCCGCTTTTCTTGATTTGTATATTCATAAGTCTTCAGAATGTGGATCTCAATGAATATTTTATTCATAATTTTTAGGGAATCTTTCCCTTTTGTCTCCTTACGTCTGCATGCGAATTTCCGTTATTGCTGACTTTTGAACACTTGCTGACATGGACTGAGTTTATTTAATCTTGGCTGATATGTTGAACCTCATCTGATATTTCTTGGTTAAACCTGCCAGATGTGCGGTCAACCTTCTTTGATGTAAAACTTCTCTGTGTATAAGTTCTCTGAGATAAAGTCCTCTGATCTGACTGAAGTTCTTTGACTGAAGTTCTCTGACCTGATGGATATTCTCCGATCTGACTGAAGTTCTCTGACCAGACCTCGTCTGATAACTCGCCTGAAGTTAGGTTTTGGTTAAACCTTTCTGATATTCCTGTTTGACTAATACATTTCTGATGCATCGCCTTCTTCAGAACTTAACTACAGCTGGGTTTTGGTCAAAACCTCTCTGATTTTTGCGTTGGCCAAAAACTCGTCTGATAATGAACTTGCCTGTGAACTTCTCTGATATATTGGTAGTTCTATACTTAGTCGATTTTCTTACTGATCAACACTTGATCAGGACTTAGCCTAAATTTTAAGGCTTATAGAAGATACTCATTTGGTTCTTCTTTACAATGTCAAGTATTTAGAACATACATTTCAATAAATCACAATACAAGGATGACATAATCAAAATCTAACAAGTATTCCTAACAATTTCTCCTATTTTGATGATGGCAAAACTAAGGCATTTCAAATGTAAGCAAGTCTGCACAAAAATAAAGTGCAAGACACAAGTAAAACTCAGTCTTTTTGAGACAACTAGTGGTTGTCATTCAAGTGACTGTCATAAACTTTTTCATAGATGTTACATTACAATGCAGTTCTTGAATGAAACAAAATACAAGTAATATAAAATTTACAAGTATTACAAAAATTACAAGACAAAAATTACAAGTAAATTACAAGTAAATTCATCATTCATCTCCCTCCCCCTGTCTCTTCCTCGGATCTGCTGCTTTGCTGGAGGAAGCGATTTCAATGGATTGGCTCCAATAGGTTTCTTTGTAATTGGGGATATCCCATATTTCCTCTTCACCACTAATGAAGCAAATTGCTACTGCTCTGGAGATGGGAAGTTATTTTCCATGCATACTTCTCTAATCTCTTCCTGAAGATCCAATTCATAAAGTTCTCCATTCATGAGTGTTGGTGCTTCTTCAGGTCTGAAACTAGGGATCATAGGTTATGCATTGAAGTCCTTTGCAACATATTTTCTTTAAAATTTCCCAAAGCTTGGGGAAATTCATGTCCATGAAGTTTATGGAGGTTTGTTGTGGGAGCAATCTTTACCTTGAAGTATTTCCCAGAGGTAGTACTTCTCAATGAATTGCTTTCTTGCACTTCGCCATATGTGTTCTGCTTCAGCAGGCATGAACTCTTCAACATACTGAAGTTCTTTGCCTTACCATTAAAATCTTACATCAGGATCTTGTCTGGTCCCTTTTCTCTTGGCTGTAGGAGGGTCTTCAGGTGCAGCTGGCACTTTTCTTTTTTGTCTTCAACTTTCTGCCTAAATTAGAGGGAGGTCATGTCTTATTTCTCCTCTGCCTTCCCCCTTATTCATTGCTTCCCCTTCCTTCTTTCTTCCCCCTTTTTGCCAGCATCAATAATTGAAGCTAGCTGCTCCTCCACCTTGTGCATGAAATCAGACATGCCAAGAGGCATTTTTGAATTTGAAGGTGTTGGAGAGGTTTCCTTTATGTTGATCAGAGTGTCCATTTTCTCATTCAGGGACACTAGCTCGGGCTTAACATCAGTTGCTAGGAGCTCAGCAACAGTCTCTTTTACTATGCCTCTGATCAGCTCAGTGATATTTGGAGGTAGCTGATACATAGGTGGCTCTGCACGAACAAAGTTTTCTCCTGAATCCTCTTGTGCAGTTGGCCTCTGAGCAATGGATTTATAGGATGAGACATGCCTGTATGCTTGCGCCTGATCAGATAGGGTCTTCTCAGGAGTTCCTGATTTGCCATCTGATAAGTCCTCATCTGCACGGGACTTTCTCTTCTTCTCTGCAGAGCACTTCCTCTCTGCAGATGGCTTCTTGTTTTTGGAGGGGGTTTTCTCAGGCTTTTCCCCTGATTGTCTGCTTCATCAGCTTCAGGAGCAGGAGCACGATCAGGTGACTGTCGATCATGATTCTCTTCATCATATTTTCTTTCTTATTCCTTCTTTTCTTCATATTTTTCCTCATCTTTTTCTTCCTCCTTTTCTTCCTCCTCTTATTTTTCAACAGCTTCTTCAACTCCTTTTTCAACTCCGTGTTCAACCTCTTCAGCACCTTCAACTTCTTGTTCAACTTTTTCAGCACCTTCAACTTTTTCCTCTTTCTCTTCCACTACTTCTGTTTTAACCTCTTCTGTTTTCTCTTATTCATCCTCCTTTTCTTCCTCAACTTGTTTTTCACTTATGCCTCTTCTATTATTTTTTCAAACCCAACATTTTCTTTATCTTTCTCCTTTTCAACTACTTCCTCAATTTCAACAATAGTAGTGATTTTATTCACTCTTTTTTCTCCTTCTTTCTCCTTTGTTTCTTCATCCTGACCATCAAATATTCTTCCTTGGAGGACATATTTCATTATGAATCGGTCCATGTTCTGTTTAAAGTGGGAGATGAACCAATTCTCCTCTAGTAAATTTTCCACCTCCGTCTCTTGACAGAAATACAAAACAAGCTGTTCTACAGCCATAGGGTGCTCACATGCACTTCTCTCCACAAAACTTTTTAGTTGAGAGAAGGTAAACATTTTAAGTTATTTCCATTCCTCATATATGTTAATAAAGGAGTAATTTAAAACTTCTTTTCTTACCAACTGTAGTTGAGTTTTGGTAAGTCCCAAAGAATTGTTTGTCCTTAGGTTGAATGAGTATTCTGGAGCTGGTATTTCAATTGTCTCTTCTGCTTATTCTTCCTCTGTTATGCTTGGAAGAGTTAGGAGGTGAATTACATCAGGCACTAGCTAAGATGCATGGTCAGGTCCATCTTCAGATTCTGCAGGTGTAGGTGATGAGGGAGGCTGCACCTCTTCTTCTTCGTTTGATAGATAGTCCACCAGGCCTTTTTGCCTCTTTGGGGACTGATCTGGTGAAGAGATGATGTGGACAACTTTCTCTGTTTCAGTTATCTTTCTTTTCAATGTTTTGGACAGAGGAATGTTGTCCGAGTCAGATTCATCTACAGGTAGCTTCTTAGGTGCAGGTGACTTTTGAGTCTCAGCTGCAGAGGGGGCTGAGGTTATCTCCTCTGCAAGTATCTCAGGAGGGTTTTGGGCAGCTGCATCAGATGAAACTTCGTCTGAGTCTGAAGGTCCTATCTAGGGAGAAGATCCACTTGTCATCTCCTTCAGAATCTTAGCTGCTTTCCCCTGGTCTCCCAACTTCTTCAACGTTTCCTGGTCCAGGTGACCAAGTCTTTTGCTTCCATGAAATGTATCTGCAGATCCTTTAGCCTTTCCGAGGAACTACAAGATCCAACTGATCTTAGTTCCATAAGCCAATTTTTGTTTGAATTTCTTCTCATCCTCATTCCAGCTAGCTTTGTTAACTTCCCAGACTAACTGCCTGTAGATATAGTCGGGCCAGTTAATCCTCTGCTGCTGGATTAGAGCTCCTATCACTGTGTACTTAGCGGATGACAATTGATCATAACTGTCTGCCATCCCCATGACTATTTTGTTCGTGATGTCAAGAACATACTTGTATTCCTTTTTAAGGTCGCCTTTCCTTGTCGTAAGTTTGATCTTAGTTGACTCATGTGGTAACTTGATCTCATACCACATTTCGGTTGAACTTTGCTTTAGTGCTTCGACAGCGATGCCTCTGTTCTCTATTTTGAAGGCGTCGGCGATGGTTTTCGGTGTGATATTTATTTCTTCTCCAAAAATTGAGCTCATGATACGGTCCTCGGTGACCTGTGCTTCCTTGTAGAAGCAAATAACAGCTTCCTTGTAGAGCTGCTTAGGATTTATGAAAATGTTAGATACCATTTTTCTTCATCGCCTAGATTACATACGCCATTTCATTCCTGTTATTCGATTCCAGTAATCCCTCAAAATTGACGACCATGCTAAATATTATTTGTTCCTTCACCAGCTTGAGATTAACTCCTTCGAAGTACTTGGTAGAGTCTATTTCTACAAGAATAAGCTTTTCGATTTGAGTGCAGTGAATATTCAAGAGTTTTTCTGCTTTAGAAAAAATTAGGGTTCTTAGAGATTGAAGACGGTAAAGGTTTGTGAAATGATTTCCGCCATCTTATATACCCATTTGAAAGGACCTTTTGAATTTTAATAATTAAATAATCAAGCGGCGGTCCGATTTTTGATAAATAAAGAATGGCGGTGGAAGATGATTGGACGTCATGGAGGTAGTGTGATCATGTGTTTTTTCACATGTAAATAAATAATAATATAATAATTATAAGTCGGTCTAAGAGTGAGAAACTTAGTTGGTTGACCGTTTTACTTTTGATGCAGCTGTAATTTTAATTTCTTTTCTGCTCTGATCAGGGGACTTTTCTGTCTGTGCTCTGATCAGCTATCTTTCCTTCGTCTTCTGCATCAGGTGATGTATGTCGCCTGTGGTTGGTATAAGCTAACTTTCTCCTCTGTCCTATGGATCCTCGTCTGGTCTCCGCATCAGGTAGCTTTTTCTTCGTCTGGTCTCCGCATTAGGTAGCTTTTTCTTCGCCTGGTCTCCGCATCAGGTAGCTTTTTCTTCGTCTGGTCTCCGCATCAGGTAGATTTCTGGTCAGGTGACTTTTCCTTCATCTGTTTTTCAACTAAGTACTAGATTCCCAATCTAGTAATCCAAGATTCCTGCTAAGTTCTAGAAATCTTTCTTCTGGCAAGGGCTTAGTGTATATGTCAGCAATTTGATACTTTGTGCTGACTCTTTCCACTTTTACTCCATTGCTAAGCACATGTTCTCTGATAAAGTGATGTTTGACATCTATGTGCTTTGTTCTTGAGGGAAAAACTGGATTACCCCAACTGAGAACAAATGATTGGGATCATTCAAGAAACATTCTGTCGTGAATACCAGTAAACGTATAAACCCTTCTTTCAAATGCCCCGATCAAGTTATGGGGTCACGGTCAGTCAAACCCCATCTGTACTTGACGCTATGCATGCGTTAATGCAAATCGAGATCATCGAGCTCTCGTGTATCTAATACAGCTAGATCCAATGCTTTGGCCAAAGACTTATGATCTCATCTGCCAATAACCGCATAGGACATATAACCCGTTCACTAACAGGAGAAAGAATTCTATCTTGGTATTCAGTAGGACCTTCTACTTGCCCGTCAAGATGCACGTCGATGTTGACCCCCGCCTTCCGGTTTACAGGGTTAAACTACTCTAATGAAAATCTTGATGTCACAAGCACATCCTTACTAAATCCTCAAGTCGAAGGTTCACGAATACCTATCACAACCTTTCGATTCCATCATTGACTGTCCCGGAGTGAAATCCGTGTGACGAATCGAGGGTGAGTCGGTTCGAGTATACTAATCTAATTAGCATACCTATAACGTGTGCTCCCACTAACCATTAGTGTTCGACAGGCACTCTCCTTGTCAAAGAACACGTCATACAAGTCTTCACATAAACTTAACGCCCAATCAAGTTTCATCGACTTGCGAACGATTAAGTATTTGAGCTATAAACCTTTCCAGTGCCGACCCCCTTATCCAATAAGGAGTGGAACGTTTTTCTCTCAAATACACGGACTAGTTTCTATATGTATAATTACGAGTTAGGAATGCCAGTAACTACCAGTAAATAAAGAAAACATCCATTGCCTTATTTATTGATGATTTACATAATAACAAGTACAATGCCCTCACTCAACATCCTCTGAGTGGCATTCGAGGGCATACTCCTAATAGGGGGCCCAGTCCTTTTCGAGCCATTCATGTTTCTTCATTTATATTTCCGCTGCAGATTTCCGTTTTGGATATTCATTTTCATTCAGTGTTGTATATTTTATCTTCATATAAAATATACATGTATTCTGTATTTTCCTGGGTGTGTTGTATTGAAACTCCTCATCGGAGTAAATAATGATATAATGTGGTACGGTACTACAATTATATTATTTAAGTCATTAATTTCATTTGCCTGGTGGGTCCCAGTCGGGGGTCCACATCACTGTAATGGTCGCCTAGTTTGGGGTGTTACAGAGTTGGTATCGGAGCGTGGTTTTGAATAACCTTCCGAGTCATGTCTCATTGAATTTATCGTTCATCAGACTAGTATCATTGGACTTTCGCGTCATGTGTGACCTGTGCAAGAGCTAAGCCCCTCAGACCAAAGAACAGTAAGATTTCTGACGCCATAGTATAATTTCTGGCAATAAGAATCACTCATTCATCATTCAACAGTCAACAATCCTCAATCATCAGTTTCATTTTGATCATATCGATCATGTTAATTCATTAATCACTTAGTTCATTTCATTGCTTAGTTGTTGATCTTAAGGATCGTATCATTAATCTTATTAACTTTTACAAGATAATCATTTCAAGAAATTCATCAGATAATCATGTCACCTCAGTTGATCATTCATGTAATCATTGTGTTAGAGCGCGTATGCTCGTTTTCATCATTTCATGACGTAATCATAATGTGGTATTCATACGAGATCTATAATTATCATGTGACTTTCCTACTTCAGTATGGAAAGAGCAGGCAGAGGACGCGGGGGAAGAGGCCGCGGTGCGGGCCAAAACCCGAGAGCTCGTGTGAATACACGCGCGAACGCGAGGAATAATGCTAATTCATCGAGCAGCGACACTGCCACTCATTCACCCGGAAATGATCATTCACTGTCAGGGAATCGTACCCGGGACACAGCTCAATCAGAAGGTGTTCGGGTTGATCCAGTAGCTTTTATGCAGGGCATGATGGCCCAGATGACTCAAATGGCATGCCTCATAGAGACGATGCAGAACTCAACCGCTCAGAATCAACAGGCCCCTACGCCGCCGCCTCAGGGGCAGGAGAGGGGTGTGAGTAGTATTATTGGCGACATCTCTCACCAGAGACCACCTACTTTTGAGGGCTCATCTGAGCCGGCAGATATTATTCACTGGCTCGAGCATTTTGAGAAGTTATTTTCTATGGTGGAGTGTCCCGAAGGGCACAAAGTTTCAGTTGCGGCTTACTATCTGGGTAAGAGCGCTCATTCATGGTGGTTATCGTTGAAGCCCACCGACGGACCTTGTACTTGGGATCAATTCAAGACCCTCATGATGGAGAGGTATTATCCGGCCCCACTCAGAGAGGCCAAGTTATCAGAATTACTCACTCCCGACCCTCAGCGGTCGATGATGTTGTCGCCATCGCCGAGAAATTTCAAGAGCTTCTTCCTTTCGCCTCATCTATTATTCACTCAGAGGCGGACAAGATCAAGTATTTCAGCAAGAGGTTGAAATCTCATATGCGGATGCAGTTGCTTAATCAAAATTGCACCACTCTGGCCGAATTCATCGAGAAAGCTCTTACTTATGAGCTTACTGCTAAAGAGATTGCTAAGCAACAACCTTCATCTGCTAGCAAGAAGTCAAAGAATCGTAATCAGTCTGAAGGCAGTCAGGCAACTTTCAAGAAGCCTCCTGCGGGCTCTACTTTTTCTGAGCGACCTCCTATGGCACCTAGAACTGCGGAATCTCAGTCCCGGGTGGCCAGTTCGGCCATTACCTGTTTCAACTGTGAAGAACAGGGCCATTTCAGCACCAAGTGTCCGAGGCAGACTATCACATGCCATAACTGTGGGATTGGTGGGCATAAGGCCCGTTTTTGCCGAAGAGATTCTAAACCTACTCCGACGTCATCTCAGGCCCCGAGACAGTCAGCGATTCAGAATCAGGCCACTCAGTCCACGTCGTTTAAGATGACGGGAGCAAACAAAGGTAGAGCCAAAAACTATCATACGGGAGCGTCCGGTTCGGGGGCCGGCATGCCCCGAATTTATGAGATGAAGAAGACCGACGATCCAGAGGCCCGAATGATCTCAGGTACACTCGTTATTCTATCTCAACCTGTGTGTACCCTTTTTGATATTGGTGCGTCGCATTCATTCATTTCCGAGTCATGTTTGAGTAGACTACGTCTGGGTAGTGCTACTAGTTGTGAGCCTTATGTCATTGGTCTACCTGATGGTAGAAGAATTATCAGAAATCGTGAGATTAAGGATTGTCCGATTCAGCTTCATGGCCGTAATTGGTTAGCAGACCTAATTGTGGTAGATTTACCAAGGGACGACGTCATCTTGGGTATTGATTGGATGGATCGTCACGATGCCATCATTAGTGTCCGTAAGCGTATGGTCACTATCATTTTAGACGATGGGTCGAATGTGTATTTCAGGGAGGTAATCCCAGTTGTTCTGGTAGAGTCATCAACTTGATGAAAGCAGTGAAATTACTCAGTCAGGGGTATGTTGGTTATTGGTGCTATATGCCCAAGATCGAGAAATCATCAGTGATGTTGATGGATATTCTTGTAGTGAGAGAATATGCCGATGTATTTCCAGATGAGTTACCTGGTTTGCCTCCACGGAGAGATGTGGAATTTATGATTGAGTTGGAGCCTGGTACGTCTCCAATATCGAAGGCACCATATCGGATGGCCCCGACCGAAATGCAATAATTGAAGAATCAATTGGAGGATTTGACTGCAAAAGGTTATATCTGACCGAGTGCGTCCCCGTGGGTAGCACCAGTGTTATTTGTCAAGAAGAAGGACGGTTCATTTCGTTTGTGTATTGATTATCGGGAATTGAACAGAGTGACGATCAAGAATAAATATCCTCTACCCCGTATTGATGATCTCTTAGATCAACTTCAGGGAGCTTCAGTATTTTCCAATATCAACTTAACATCTGGATATCATCAGTTGCGAATCCGAGAGTCGGATATCACAAGGACGTCGTTTCGAACACGCTATGGTCATTATGAGTTTGTGGTAATGCTGTTTGGGTTAACTAATGCACCTGCGGTATTCATGGAATTAATGAATCCAGTTTTCATCGACTATTTGGATCATTTCGTGGTTGTCTTCATTGATGATATTTTGATTTATTCTCGTGACCGGGAGGGGCATAAATTTCACCTTCATCAGGTTCTCGACGTGTTAAGACGAGAGCAACTTTATGGAAAGTTTTCCAAATGTGAGTTCTGGATGTCTGAGGTGACGTTTGTTGGATATGTGATTTCATCAGACGAAGTTCGTGTCGACCCTCAGAAGATGGAGGCGATCCGAGATTGGCAACCTCTAAAGAATGTTAAGGAAATCCGAAGTTTTCTCGGATTAGCAGGGTATTACCGGCGATTTGTGGAAGGATTTTCTAAAATCGCTCAACCCATGACGAACATTTTGGGTAAGGATAAGAAATACACGTGGTACGACACGTGTCAGCGGAGTTTTGAGGAACTCAAGAGACGATTAATTTCAGCACATGTCCTTTCCTTGCCACAAGGGACGGAAGGATTTGTGGTTTATAGTGATGCGTCCGGACATGGTCTTGGATGTGTATTATTGCAGAACGGGAAAGTTATTGCCTATGCTTCACGGCAGCTGAGACCTTACGAGGTTAACTATCCGACCCACAACCTAGAGTTAGCGGCCGTGGTATTCGCGTTGAAGATTTGGCGTCATTATCTTTATGGCGTCACCTGTTAGATTTTCACCGATTATAAGAGTTTGAAGTATATATTTACTCAGAAGGAGTTAAATATGCGACAGAGACGGTGGTTAGAACTAATCAAAGATTATGATATTGAGATATTATATCACCCGGGCAAGGCGAACGTTGTCGCCGATGCTTTTAGTCGTAAGTCCGTTCAGGAGCAGATGATTGCTCGTTTAACTGTTCAGAGGGAACTTCAACAGGAATTTCTGAGACCCAAGATCGAGGTCTGGTTACAACGAGTACAAGGGAAACTTTATACGTTATAGAGCGCCACTTGAGGATGCGATCAGAGTGAATCAGGGTTCGGACCCATCTTTATTGTGCATTCGAGATGATGTGATTCAGGGGAAAGCTCCTGGATTTGTGGTCCACGAGGATGGACTTATGCGATTTAAGAATCGGTTATGCGTTCCGACGAATGACGAGTTGAAAAACTCGATTTTGAGAGAAGCTCATGCTACCCCTTATTCCATTCATCCGGGGTCTAGCAAGATGTACAAAGACTTGAAACAAAATTACTGGTGGAGTAATATGAAGCGAGAAGTCACGGAATTTTTTTCGAGATGTTTAACCTGTCAGCAAGTCAAGATAGAGCATCAGCGACCGGCGGGTATGCTGAAACCGCTCCCTATTCCAGAGTGGAAGTGGGAAGATATTTGTATGGACTTCATCACGAGTTTGCCGATGAGTAGTCGTGGCATGAATAAAATTTGGGTAATTGTGGACCTCTTAACTAAATCAGCTCATTTCCTTGAGATTAAGGATACGTGGGGTCCCGAGAGACTTGCCCAGTTGTTCATCAAAGAGATAGTGAGATTTCACGGTACTCCTAAGAGTATCGTTTCTGATCGTGACGGGCGATTCGTGTCGCATTTTTGGAAATCAGTTCATCGTGCTATGGGAACTCAGCTTAATCTCAGCACAACTTTTCATCCTCAGTCCGACGACCAATCAGAGAGAACTATTCAGACATTGGAGGACATGTTGAGAGCATGTGTTCTCGATTGGAAAGATGATTGGGAAGCCCAACTACCGTTGATCGAGTTCACGTATAATAATAGTTGGCATGCTTCGATTAATATGGCACCTTATGAGGCCTTGTACGGTCGTCGTTGTCGATCTCCTTTGTGTTGGTATGACTTATCATAATCAATCGGAACCGATCTCGATATGCTTATAGCCACCCATGAGAATGTAGCTTTGACCAGGAGTCATTTGTTGACCGCTCAGAGTCGATCGAAATCATATGCAGATAATCGTCGTCGACCATTAGAGTTCGAGGCAGGTGACCACGTCTTGGTCAAGGTATCCCCGAGTCGAGGTATATTCTGTTTCGGGAAATGGGGGAAGTTGAGTCCGAGATTCATTGGACCGTTTGAGATTTTGGATCGAGTAGGCAATCTGGCTTATCGATTGGCTTTACCGCCGGTGTTGAGCCGAATTCATAATGTGTTTCACGTCTCTCAGTTGTGGAAGTATGTTGCCGACTCGAGTCACAAACTTTAGTACAATGAAATCGAGATCGCGGATGATCATTCGTATGAGGAGCATCCTATACGAGTCTTAGAGCGGCGAATCAAACAGTTGAGGAACAAGACGATTCCTTTGGTTAAGATCCAGTGGTCTAGACACGGAGTCGAAGAGGCTACTAGGGAAACCGAGGATAGTATGCGGGAGAGTTATCCCGAGTTGTTTGACCCTTAGTTTCGGGGATGAAACTCTTTTAAGGGGGGGTGTATGTAATACCCGGTTGTAATTCAGTCATTATCATTCAGTCATTATCATTCAGTAATTATCATTCAGTAATTATCACTCAGTAATTTACACTCATTAATAATCATTCATCATTCATATTCAATCATTGTATTCACCGTTCAGAGTATTTTGGTATCGTGTATCATTAATTATTCATCATTCAACCCGGTTGGAGGATCGGGCCGAGCTTATCATCATTGTTATATTTATAGTGGGCTGTGTGTGAGGAGTAGCGCACGCTACGTACTCTCTTTAGCGCGCGCGCTAATTGAGTACGGGTAGCGCACACTACCTCTCAGTATTAGCGCACGATAGCGCTGTTTAGGCAGACAGTCCAGAAGTCACTGGACTGTATTTGAGTTGTGGTAGCGCACTCTACGAAAGGGTAAGTAGCGCACACTAGTAAGCAGGGATAGTGTACGCTAAGCTTTCAGTGGTGCGTGCGCTAAGTTCCGAACAAACAGAGTCCAGTGGGTACTAGACTGGAGCTGAATAATTATTAATGCACACTATGAGTGGATATTAGCGTACGCTAAATGGTGTAGTAGCGCACGCTGAGGTTTGGGTGTAGCGTACGCTATCGCGAGAAGATCAGAGAACAGGATGTTCTGGACTTCAGTCACTGGGCATCAGATATCAGTTAGCGCACGCTAACCTTTTGGATTAACGCATGCTAACCCAGTCCTTTTCCAGCCATTCATGTTTCTTCATTTATATTTCCGCTGCAGATTTCCGTTTTGTATATTCATTTTCATTCAGTGTTGTATATTTTATCTTCATATAAAATATGCATGTATTCTGTATTTTCCTGGGTGTGTTGTATTGAAACTTCTCATCGGAGTAATTGATGATATAATGTAGTTCGGTACTAAAATTATATTATTTAAGTCATTGATTTATATTCGCCTAGTGGGTCCCAGTCGGGGGTCCATGGCACTGTAATGGTCGCCTAGTTTGGGGTGTTACACTTGTACACTTGGAGGAGCTGGGTCTCCATGAGGTTCCAAGTGATAGCCAAGAGACCGAACCAACGACCTATGACCAAGCGATGGTGGATGTAGACTCCGCAAAATGGCGTGAAGCTATGGAAGCTGAGATAGACTCGATGTATGTCAATCAGGTCTGGACTCTAGTAGACCGCCCCAAGGGCATAGTGCCTATTGGGAACAAGTGGATCTACAAGAGAAAGACTGATGGTGATGATAAGGTTGACGCCTATAAGGCCAGGGTTGTGGCAAAGGGTTATACCTAGAAGGAAGGGACCGATTACCATGATACCTTCTCGCCCGTAGCCATGATCAAGTCTATTCGCATGATGCTTGCTATAGCTGTCTACCACGATTATGAGATATGGCAAATGGACGTAAAGACTGCTTTTCTTAATGGATTCCTCGAGGAAGAAATCTATATGGAGCAGCCTAAAGGCTTTGTGTCCGAAGTCGATATTCAGAAAGTGTGCAAACTTCAACGTTCCATTTATGGACTGAAGCAAGCATCGCGTAGTTGGAACCTTCGTTTTGATGAGGCAGTCAAAGAGTTTGACTTCGTGGAAAATGAAGAGGAACCTTGCGTATACAAGAGGGTTAGTGGGAGCAAGATTGCATTCTTAGTACTATATGTGGATGACATTCTACTAATAGGAATATGATGTGGGAATGCTTAGTTCTGTGAAAGCTTGGCTTTTGAGTAATTTCTCCATGAAAGACTTAGGAGAAGCAACCTATATTCTTGGAATTCGACTCTACCGGGATAGAGCGAAGAGAACAATAGGTCTTTCCGAAGCCCTCTACATAGATAAAATCTTAAAGCGATTTGAGATGGATGATTCTAAAAGAGGGTTCCTACCGATGCGATATGGAATAAAACTCTCCTTGAAGATGTGTCCTCAAAGTGAGGAACAACGAAGGGAAATGAGTAATATACCATATGCCTCGGCCGCGGGTAGCCTTATTTATGTTATGTTGTGTACGAGACCTAACATTGCGCATGCTGTAAGCTTGGTGAGTAGGTTTCAGGCAAACCCAGGTAGGGAACATTGGACTGCCGTAAAGAACATTATCAAGTACTTAAGAAGGACTCGAGATATGGTTCTGATGTATGGCGGTGGAGAATTGGATGTGGTGGGATTCACTGATTCGGACTTCCAAGGACTGAAGGACGACTCAATATCTACTTCTGGCTACATATTTACTCTTAATGGAGGAGCAGTATCTTGGCATAGTGTCAAGCAAAGTGCGACTGCTGATTCCACCTATCAGGCTGAGTATCAAGCGGCCTCGGAGGCTTCCAAGGAAGGGTTATGGATTAAGAATTTTCTGGGAGAACTTCTAGTGATACTATGTGCTGAGCTGGCTGTTCCGCTGTACTGCGACAACGACGGAGCTGTAGCGCTGGCCAAGTAGCCGAGGTTTCACAAAAGCACCAAACATATTGAGAGGAAGTATCATCTCGTAAGAGAATTTGTTCGCAAGGGATACATTGTGCTGCATAGAGTAGAATCAGCCGACAACGTCGCTGATCCACTGACCAAGCCACTTTCTCAGACTAGCTTGGAGCGTCATCTAGAGAACATGGGTATTAGATACCATAGTGTGTGGCATTGAGTACAAGTGGGAGATTGTTAGGAGTATGCCCTCGAATGCCACTCAGAGATGTTGAGTGAGGGCATTGTAATTGTAATTATGTAAATCATTAATATAAGGCAATGGATGTTTCTTATTTACTTGTAGTTACTGGCATTCCTAACTCGTAAATATACATATAGAAACTAGTCCGTGTATTTGAGAGCAAAACGTTCCACTCCTTATTAGATAAGGGGGTCGGCACTGGAAAGGTTTATAGCTCAAATACTTAATCGTTCGCAAGTCGATGAAACTTGACTGGGCGTTAAGTTTATGTGAAGACTTGTATGACGTGTTTTTTGACATGGAGAGTGCCTGTCGAACACTGATGGTTAGTGGGAGCACACGTTATAGGTATGCTAATTAGATTAGTATACTCGAACCGACTCACCCTCGATTCGTCACACGAATTTCACTCCGGGACAGTCAATGATGGAATCGAAAGGTTGTGATAGGTATTCGTGAACCTTCGACTTGAGGATTTAGTAGGGATGTGATTGTGATTTCAAGATTTTCATTAGAGTAGTTCGACCCTATAAACCGGGAGGTGGGGGTCAACCTCGACGTACATCTTGACGGGCAAGTAGCAGGTCCTACTAAATACCAAGATAGAATTCTTTCTCCCGTTAGTGAGCGGTTTATATGTCCTATGCGGTTATTAGCATATGAGATCAAAAGTCTTTGGCCAAAGCATTGGAGATAGTTGTATTGGATACATGAGACCTCAATGATCTCGATTTGCATTAACGCATGCATAGCGTCAAGTACAGATAGGGTTTGACTGACTGTGACCCTATAACTTGATCGGGACATTTAAAAGAAGGGTTTATACGTATACTGGTATTCACGACAGAATGGTTCTTGAATGATCCCAATCATTCGTTCTCAGTTGGGGTACGGTGTAGGACGCCAGATTAGCTAGGTGGTGCTACTACTCTTTGGTTCCTCCCATTGCTGACTGAGACGGACCTATCGAGTCGCGCAATAGGATTGACGACGGAATGTATCAAGCTTATTATCTCATTATGAATATTAGATATTAGATACCTAATTTGGGACATTGAATGTCTAAATCGATTTATTGGATAAATTGATTTACGGCCTAATGGATTAAATAAATTACTGGGTGATTAATTTAATTCATGAATATAATTATTTATTGGAGAAATTAATTATGTTATTATGTATTATATATGCTTAATTAATTGGATTAATTAATCGATATAAATACATCGGAACGGAATCGGAGTTCATCTGTTTGGACTCTCGGGAATCCGAAACGGACCGAACTCGTCTCGGTTCTTCTAGATGGCCGCTCCGTCTCACCAACCTCATTCTTGGTCTTTGTCTCCAATTTTATAATTGGTAGACTAAAGACTTTGGAGGGAACACATATCTCTTGTGATCAAAAAGGTGTTGATTTGTCTTGTGGAAGAAGAATAAAAGGAGTAGAAAAATCTCAAACTCAAACTTGCATTTTTTGCATTGAGCCGTGAGTGGAAGAGAGAGAGAAGAAAAAAATAGTTTTTCCAACTCTTTTACTACTTCTTCATTCATCTTGATTTTTCTTGGAGATATATCAAGACATTAATTGAGAGAGATATATATTATACACTTAGAGTGATATATATATATAACACATAAGCTTACTCACCTTGTTCTAGCCGTATCCTTGGAGGATAACGAGGTGAGTATCATTTCGATCATTTTTTTGGCGCGTGGCAAGTAGAGACGCGGTGCTTTCGGCGTTGGATCATTCAAGTGCTTGGAGTGCTTCGGATCGTTGAGAATACAAGTAAAGCTTGGGAAATAGCTCAAGAGAAGGTTACCATTTAATCAACAGACTTCAAGGGTGAGTTTCTTACAACTCTTGTTTTTCGTTTATATATTCGTATATACGTAGCTCGATTGATCCTCGTAGGGATTCGGATCGAATTAATTTTCGTTTTACCGCTTCCACTGGGTCTTCGTTTTAGGCACCAAATCCCAACATTCTTTGCCGTCGTCTACAAGTTCCTCGGCCCTGATCAATGAAATCTACGAACAGTCTCGAACACGACCGCAAAGCATGGTTCTATCACTGATCAATAATCTCAACCTATTACAATAATCGATTAACAATAAGTTCGATAACAATCAATTCCCGATATAACCAATCAATCAAACTCATCGGTTCTACGATATCTCGGTTAAACATAGTCTGAAAATCCAACTCAAACCAGCACGAATTCATAACCATAATATGTCCGATAAGAGCATCACATACGAATCACGTCTGAGACACCTGTCTAGTTAGAATCTTTTGCCAAGTCACCAAGGGAGGCGATCTATGTTCCCCCTCCGATCTTGCCAATGAGCTTTGTTTGTTATTGAAATTGCACTGTTGTTGTCACACCATATTGGAATTTCATTTTCTACGATGTTGTAGTCCATTAGCTGTTGTCTGATCCAGAGAATTTTAGCACAACAGCTACCTGGAGCTAAGTATTCTGACTCAGTTGTAGATATTGAGTTAGATACTTGCTTCTTGCTGAACCATGAAATGAGTCTGGTTCCTAGGAACTGACATGTTCCACTGGTGCTTTTTCTATCAATCTTGCACCCTACAAAATCTGCATCTGAATATCTTGAGAGTTCATAGTTGTCATCGTTGGGATACCATAATCCAACATTGATTGTGGATTTAAGATATCTGATTATCCTCTTAGCTTCTTCCTAGTGAGACTGCTTCGGCTTGGATTGGAATTTAGCACACACTCCTACTGTAATACCCAAGATCTTTGTTCCGGATTCGTTGAGTTTTCGGGGTTTTATCGGATTGTTATTGTCCTCATCGTTGGGATTTTTTGTGCCATGTTTATGTGTGCCTTGTTGGAACATGTGTTTGGAGGCGTTTCGGATCACTATGTTAGTTTCTGGGTCTTTGCGGTGTAGCGCACGCTAATACTTGTGGCATAGCGCACGCTACGGCGTTGTGGTTAGCGCACGCTACTAAATGTGTAGCGCAGGCTAACTGGCAGTCCAGAGGCAGTCCAGGAGCTACTGGACTGGGACTGGAGTCTCGTTAGCGCACGCTAAGGTTGGTAGCTAGCACACGCTATCGACTGATTAGCGCATGTTATTTCTTCTTTCTAGCACACGCTGCCCGGTAAGTGCAGTTTTGTCCAGGGGCCACTGGACTGATTTCGTGACCCGTTAGCGCGCGCTACGCTTATGGGTCTAGCGCACGCTAACAGTGTTATTCGGTAAATTCTGGGCGTTGACCTCGTTAGCGCGCGCTAATGCTGTCTGGTTAGCGCACGCTAATGACTGTCCAGTATAAATACTGGACAACAGGCATCACTTCGTCATTTCTCACTTTTCTTCATCCCTTCCGACGGGAGTGAGCTCCAGAGGCAATTTTGAGCGATCTTTTTCTTCTAGCTTCATCTTCGTGCGGATTTGTAGGTGTTTAACAACATCTAATCGTCTTCTTGGTCCAAATCAAGGTAATCTCTTCTTAGAATCCTAGTTTCTTGAATTTGGGGTTTTTCCTTGGATTTGTGATTCTTACCCGATCTCATCCGATCGGTTGTGTATTCTTGTTTATCTTGACCGTAATCTTCAGATTTTGTTAACCGTTCATCGATTTTTATCGCCCAGATCAATGATTCTTGATTTCTTTGAGAACACTTAGATCCTTATTGTTTTTTGGATCGTTTTGGATTTCGATTAGTGTTATTGATTCGTGGTGATGTTATTTTCGTAGTTCTCGTGGAGTTGTTGAGTTCTTGGTCATTTTGGAAGTTCGAGGGCTTCCCAACCTCATCCGTTCGTTGTCCGGTGGTTCGTGGTATCGAGGCCTTGTGATTCGTCGTATTTGTTCGCTCGCGGATCCGAGGCAAGTATCTTGCCCATACATTTCATGTTTCGTATCCGTAATAGTTGGTAATTGTCTATGTGTGCGATTTTAATGTTTTTAACGAACTTACTCAAGAATCAATATATTCTTGATAAAAGCTTTCACAAAGATCTACTTGTGTGGACGAGTGTGTTGTTCTAAGAATATGTATTAGTGTTGTGCATTGGGATGCCTTGATTGCGTATGGTACCGTTGTGTGTGATTATACCGTTAGTGGTTAAGATGATGCCTTTGGCAAAAACTCTGTGTGTGATTATATGTGTTTATTGATGAGTGTGCGATATTATAATATCGATTGCGAGTAGGTGTCGGATAAGTGGCCATTTCTAACAAGTACCTTGATTTACGTTTGATGTACTTCGGGAGAATGTGTTTTTGATGATTGTGATTTGTGCCATGTGGTTTTTGAGATTGTGTGAGCCGAGTAAAACCAGTGAGGGTCCCCTGGGATTTGTTTAGACTTCGAGTTCGGCAGATCACTCGGTTGGGCTATACACCCGGGAGGGCCTGACGAGGTGTCCCTGGGGTGTGTATTTTGCTCGAGAGGTACAGGGACAGTATATCTCGGGAGGTTGTTTTGTGATGATTATGGCACATTGTTGTTTCGATAATTATGATATGTCCGGAATATCATAACGCTTCCATTCTCGGTGTGAGTTATGTATTACGTAAGGTCTTGGTACTTGGCTAGAGTGGCATCAATATAAGTGTCCTATATGACCCGTTTCTTGATTGTGAGGTTTTTACATAAGGGCGCGGGCCTTGTGATTGTCTTTGTGAATTATGGTTGGTTGTGTATCGAGATTAACCATTGGGTTATTTACTCGAGTATGTGAATTGTGGATGATTGGGTTGTAGGCCCCGTGTTTTGTGACCGGATTTGCTCTCTTGCAAAACAATTCATTGGCCCGTGTCCCTATGCGGTTTTTGGTCAGTTAAGGATTCATAAGTCCTAAATGTTTTCAAAACCCCCGAGATATTAAAGGTTTTTGTTAGATATATATGGGTTCCATCCCCACCTCCATTGATTTGAGCTGGTTTGATCAAATGATTTATCTCGGGGAGTATGTTTACGATAATTGGGTATTGGAGTATGATATGTATGGCTTGTATTTGTATTTTATACTTGCACTAGCAAAACAGTGGAGTTTTGCTAACCCCCGAGTATTCGGGGGGTGGATGTCTATATTGCGTCCAGGTACTTGCAGGTCGCTGGGGAGCGAATCACAGGGTCGGTACGAAGGATGGTGGAAGACGAAGATACTAATCACATGAAGACCAGTCGCTGAGTATTTTTGGTAGAGTCTTGTTGTTTATATTTCCGTTGTGGTGCTTTCCCATTTTATGGGAGCGTTGTTGTATTCTAACCCCTGTGTGGGTATGAGTTTTGGGATAGAGTTATGTATATATGATGTGTGTATTGTGGAAAATACCAAATCGGTCTAACGAGTCATTATTAGCCATGTTGGCAAGTATCTATATGTTGTGTTTTCTGCTTTTAGCCTGGTAGATCCTCATGGAGAGGGTTTGCGGCACTGTAATATTCCCAAGTGGTTTGGTGGTGTTACACCTACTGTATATGAAATATCTGGTCTGCTTGCAGTGAGGTATAAAAGTTATCCAATTAGTCCTCTGTAGTGTGTCGGATCCATTGGAATACCTCATTCACCAAGGTGTAGGGATGTGCTCATGGGAACTCTTAGTGATTTAGTCTAGTCCATGCCAAATCTTTTGATTAAGTCTCTTCTATACTTGGGTGGTTTGATGAAGATTCCATTGTCAACTTGTTTGACTTGTAAACCAAGAAATAAGTTTAGCTTTCCCATCATACTCATCTCAAATTCTCCTTGCATGAGACTTGAGATTTTTTCACATAGCTCAAGATTGGTTGATCCAAATATGATATCATCCACATATATTTGAACAAGTAATATGTGATCTTCATGTTCCACTCTGAAGAGGGTCTTGTCCACTTGTCCTTTGCTGAATCCATTCTTTTCCTGAAACACAGATAGTGTCTCATAGCATGCTCTTGGTGCTTGCTTGAGTCCATATAGACCTTTCAAAAGCTTGTATACTTTGTCTCCTTTGACAAATCCGGGGGGTTGCTCCACATAGACTTCTTCTTCTAGTACTCTATTGAGAAATGCACTTTTTACATCCATTTAATAGACATCAAAATCCTTGAATGTTGCATATGCAAGGAATAGTCTGATAGCTTCCAGTCTTGATACAGGTGCATATGTCTCATCAAAATCTATTCCTTCACATTGAGCACATCCTTTTGCAATGAGTTTAGCTTTATTCCTAACGACAGCTCCATCTTCATCACATTTGTTTTTGTAGACCCATTTGGTGCCTATGAGTTTCTTGTGATCTGGTCTGTCTGTTAGTTCCCAAACATTGTTCTTCTCCATTTGTTTGAGCTCTTCCTTCATTGCAATTATCCGTGAACAATCCTCCAGTGCTTGATCTGTTGTCTTGGGTTCCATCTGAGTCATGAAACATGAGAACATAGCCATTCCTACTGGTTTACGTAGATTGTCTGGTTCTAACTCCATCAGTTAGGTTTCCAATGAATTGTTGGATGGGGTGATCTCTGAGCCATATGGGGAAATCTTCTTTAGGGTTTGTTCCCCCTGTTGAGTTTCTTTGATGACTTTGTCTTTCTCTGCATCAGCTTGGTTCTAGCCTTCTTGAACTGCAACTGGATCAGCTACGATCTTATCATCTGCAATGGGGATCATGACTGCTCTGCAGGTGTGTCTTCAGGCTGATTTGCAGTTGGATCTTCAGGTGAGTCCATCATTCCTGTGTCATGGATGATAACTTCTTCTAGGATGGCGGATTTGAGCTTTTTCTCAATTGATTCTTCCTGTTTCTTGTACTCAACAGTTGACTCATCAAACACAACATGAGGTGTTTCTTCCACAACTAATGTTCTTTTATTAAATACTCTATATGCCTTGCTTATGTGCGAGTATCCCATAAAGAGACCGGCATCAGTTTTAGCATCAAAGGCATTCAGTTGGGTTTTACCATTGTTGTGGATAAAACACTTAGAACCAAATATAGGAAAGTATGCAACATTTGGTGTTCTGCCATTCCAAACCTCATAGGGAGTTTTGCCATGTCTCCCTACTATAATACTCCTGTTATGAGTATGGCATGCTGTGTTGACAGCTTCAGCCCAGAACCTTTTTGGCAGGTCAGCTTCGGCAATCATTGACCTGGCGGCTTCCTTCAAGGTTCTGTTTCGTCTTTCAGCAACACCATTTTGTTGTGGTGTTCTTGCAGCAGATACTTCATGCTGAATTCCATTTTGATCACTATATTCAGTGATTGCCTTGTTGAGAAATTCTCCACCTCTATCTGATCTGATCTTGATGATGGATAGGGATTTCTCATTCTGAATCTTCCTCAGCAGTTCAGGAAGCTTTGTTAGTGTTTCACTCTTTTTATAGAGGAAAACAACCCATGTATATCTCGAGTAGTCATCCACTGCTACTAAGGCATGCTTCTTTCCACTCAATGTCCTTGGCTTGATAGGACCAAAGAGATCCATATGAAGAAGATCTAAGACTCTGGTGGTGAGAGTGGTAGGCTGTACTGGTTTGAATGATGCTCTGGTTTGCTTTCCCTTCTGACATGCATCACAGAGGGCTTGTTTCTTGAATGCTTCTTCTGGAAGTCCTCTGACCAGCTTTTGAGAGCTTATTTTGTTGATGGCTTTGAAATTCAAGTGACATAATCTTTTGTGCCATACCCATCCATTTTCAGCAATTGTCTTTGATAGGAAACAAGTTTTTGGAGTGCCTGTATTCCAATCTATCATGTGAACGTCTCTTCTTCTGAATCCTGCTAGCTTCACTTCTCCAGATAGGATATCAATCCCCATGCATTTCCAAATAGTGAAGACTACTAGGTTCTTTTCATCACATAATTGGCTTATGCTCAAAAGGTTGTATTTGAGCCCTTTGACATAATACTTTGGATATGGTTATGTTTCTTCTGTGCAGCTCTCCAAATCCTTTTGTCTGACCTCTAGAGCTATCTCCAAATGTTACATCTGGACCTCTTTATTTGATGTAGTTTGAGACCACCTTCTTATTACCTATCATGTGCCTTGAGCATCCAGAATCTACAAACCATTCTGCACCTCCCCCCGTTGAACTTGAGGTGACATGGTAGTAGTCCTTCTACATTTTCTGCAATCAGACAAGCAGAGATTTAGGTACCCAAATTTGTGTAGGTCCTTTGGGGTTAGTAGGCTTCCTGGAGAATTCTCCTTGGTTTATAAATATTATGTTGATTTCCCCTAAGGTGTGTGATGTCCAGGTATGGTTCCAGCTAAAGAAGTGTCAGAAGTATCAAAGGAGTTGGAGAAGCTCGACATAAGCTCGGACAAGCAGGAGGAGAATACTTACAACCTTCCTAAAGATTGGGAAAATGTGAAAGACCATCAGATGGAACAAATTCTCAGAAAAATCGATGAAGGTGTACGAACTAGGAGAAATATAAATGATTGTATTAACAATATTGCGTTTATTTCTCTTACAGAACCAAAGAATATCGATGAGGCCATAAATGATGAGAATTGGGCTATTGCTATGCAAGAAAAGCTAAACCAATTCGAAAGAAATAATGTTTGGGAATTAGTTCTGGCACCGGTAAACAAATCAATCATTGGTACCAAATGGGTTCATAAAATTAAAACCGATGATGATGGTCTCCCAATTAAAAATAAATCGAGGCTGGTCGCCCAAGGTTATAATCAAGAAGAAGGCTTGGATTATAAAGAAACGTTTGCTCCTATTGCTCGTCTTGAAGCTATTCGTCTTCTCTGTGCCTTTGCCGCATACAAGAAGATTAAACTCCATCAAATGGATGTAAAAAGTGCGTTCCTAAATGGAATCATCCAGGAGAAAGTGTATGTCAAGCAGCCACCGGGTTTTGAAGATTATGATCATCCAGATCATGTGTACAAGCTCCATAAAGCTCTCTATGGATTAAAGCAAGCTCCGAGAGCATGGTATGATCGTTTAAGCACTTTTCTTATTTCAAATGGGTATAAAAGAGGTAATGTTGATAATACCCTATTCATTAAGAATTTAGGTGATGATATGCTTATTTGTCAAATTTATGTGGACGACATTGTTTTTGGTGCAACTAACGAATCTTTGTCCCAAGAATTTTCAAATCTTATGAAGGGAGAGTTCGAAATGAGCATGATGGGAGAGTTGAAAAACTTTCTCGGACTCCAAATTAGGCAACTCAATGACAGAATATTCATTCACCAATCCAAGTACGTCAATGAGCTCCTAAAGAAATTTAAGATGGAAGATTGCAAAGAAATATCTACTCCTATGTCTTCCACTCTTAAACTCGACAAAGATGAAAAAGGTAAGTCTGTTGACCAAAAACAGTATCGAGGTATGATCGGCTCTTTACTTTATTTAACTGCATCTAGACCCGATATAATGTTTGCTACTTGCTTATGTGCTCGTTTTCAAGCGAATCCCAAAGAATCACATTTCATTGCATGCAAAAGGATTTTTCGGTATTTAAAATATACTATTGGCTTAGATCTGTGGTGTCCTTCTAGCATTGATTTTCAACTTTTTGCATATAGTGATGCCGATTTCGGTGGATGTAAAATTGATAGAAAAAGCACCACCGGAACTTGTCATTTTATGAGTTCATGTTTGATTTCATGGGGGAGTAAGAAACAGACTAGTGTCGCTACTTCCACAGCTGAAGCAGAATACGTGGCTGCGGGAAGTGCATGTGCACAAGTTCTTTGGATCAAAAATCAATTACTCGATTATGGCATTGAGCTTAAAAATACTCCTATTTTTTGTGACAATACAAGTGCCATTAATTTAAGCAAAAATCCCATTTTTCATAGTAGGACAAAACATATAGAAATTCGTCACTATTTTATTCGTGACCATGTCCAAAACAGGAATATACATCTCCAATTTGTTGGTACTAACGAACAATTGGCGGATATTTTTACAAAACTATTACCCGAAGAGGCTTTCAATTTTATACGTATAAATTTAGGAATCGGACATGTTGATCATTTTTAAGTGTTGCATATTCATCATAGTTACATTAAATGGTCATTTAAATTGGGACATCATCGAAAGAAAAACACTGCTCATTTGGTCATGCTTACGGATGTTAAGGCTGGTTTACTATGTATGTAATAGGACCTTACGTATGTAACAGGCATTCAGGCGACGTACGTAACGATATGCAAGTTTTAGTACAGGGAATTCAGGGTTTTTCGCTACGTATGTTACCAAAATGGTATAACATACGTAATCAACTATTTACCCTGATATTTAAATACCCATTTCGTCAGTTCCTTTCTCATTACCTCCTAAATCCCTAATCGGCTGCGACGAAATAATTTTCTCTCCACATAAAATCCGACCAAAACCCTATAACCTCCATCCATCTTCATCAATGGCGTCCAGAATCAGCAAGAAACGTAGAGGTGAGACCTCTCAATCAGCTTCCTCAGGAGAACCTACCTTTCGTAATGCTCAGGCTTGCAAAATTTTCAACGAAGTACTCATCGATGAAGAGTAACTCCAAGCCATCACTTCGATTTTGAATCCCTGAATTCTATCGGTATTGGAATCGACGAATTTTTCGATATGCTCGGTATTAACCATTTTGTTAGTCTCACCCGTCCTGTCTTTGTGGATTGCGTAAAAGAATTTTACGCAAATTCCTTCGTTACTTATGATTCCGACGGTTTAGCCATAGTTAAGTCACTAGTCCGTGGCAAACCAATTTCATTTGATGCCGCAAAATTATTGGAACTTTTTGGTCTCCCTAACGAGGGATTTTGTTGTAAAGGAGTATTTGCAGGTCCTGATGAGGTTGTTGACTATTCTCTTTATAGTGATGAAAATCATGATGTTCATGAGTCTGAGGTGCGTGATTTTTTGTCGAGCAAAGCCGTTATTGATGTCTATTTGGGACGCTTTGAAAATAATGATTTTGGGATAAATATTCGTCTGCTTTACGATGCTATCACTCGTTGCCTCATGCCGAAAGTGAATGCTCAGCATCGTTTGGTAAACATTGACATGGAAATCATTTATCATGTCTGGAAGGATCATCAAGTTAACTTTGCTTTTATCGTGCTTAAGTGGTTTGTGGAAAAAGGACAAATCTTCCACAAAAAGAGTTATGCCTAGGTTGATCGGCAAAGGAAATCCGGAATGCCATTTGGATCCATCTTGACTGAAATATTTGAGAATGCCGGAGTCGATCTCACAGGGCTTCATGGGGTTCCCATCCCGAGGGAGAGCTTAGTTACCGAAGGGACCATTCGGACTATGAGGTATCTCCGCATGAGAAACTGAGGGTGGATCTACTTTGCTTACATCAAGGATGATGATCGCCTTGTTGATGGTGGTGCCCTTCCGAGACCAGAGGATAGGATCACGTCTCGAGGGATTGATCATACTCGGCCTCGTCCTTCGTCTCAGCTCGGTACTTCTCGCCCACGTCAAGAAAGCTCTTCATCCCAGATGGTCGCTCGGATGGATAAATTGGAGAAAGAGATGAGCGAGATAAAAATCATGGTCAAAAGTATTTGCACTCATTTTGGAATCCCGCCGACACCTCCGGAAGCGAACCTTGATTAGCCGTTTTCTCTTTCCTATGATGATGTTTCCTTTTTTTTGTTAGACCAAACATTTCATGCATTTTTTTCATGAACTATTACTCTTTTTATTTTCTAATGAATGTGTGTTGTTTTAAGCTATCTCTGTTCCTATGTATTATTATTCATACTTATTCGTTGTCTTGAAATTTGTTGACTATTCTGTGTTTCGCTGGCTTTTACAGGATCTCTCGACTTTTTGTTAATGACAAAAAGGGGGAGAAAAATATGTATCATTTTTGAAATAACCCTTGCTCGTTTCAGGGGGAGTCTTACTCAGGGGGAGAGTTTATTAAATTTTTTTCCCGATCTTCCAAAACTCATTTTCTTTTCAAAAACTCCCATACTTAAATTTTGTCATCATCAAAAAGGGGGAGATTGTTGGAACAATATTTTTAAATCATTTTATACATTTTGATGATGCGTTATTTAACCAAAATTTACTTAACATATTTTTCCTTCAGTTAACGTACGTAAACGAACCTTTTATAACGTACGTAACATTTACAGTTTTTGCAAGATATTTTATACAGGTAACGTACGTAATTTATTCAATATAATGTACGTAATGTTTGAACATTCTGACCGTTACAAAAAGTCATTAGCCGTTACAACAAGTCTTCGCATTCAACGGATCTCTGACTGGAAATTAACGTACGTAAGCCTATCTTGCGTAACGTACGTAATGTATTTTATCGGATGTCTCTGGACCATTTTTCCCAGTTCGCTACGGCTGCTACACAAGCCATATAACGTACGTAGTAGTCATAACGTACGTAATCCAGGGAGCATAACGTACGTAAGTTTTGCAACTGTTCCAACGGGAAATTCAGCTCATGAAGGCTATAAATAGCACACTTCAAGGATTTGGAAATTACACAAGTTATCTGAGCTTACAAGCATACTCAAGCTATTCCAAGCAAATATTTCGAGAGTTATACATATTCTATATTGTGATACGAGAAGATTTGCTCTATTATTTCTAATCTATATTCTTGTATCAAAGAGCGATATATCGTGTAAAGTCGAGTTCCTACTCGCATTTGTTTTACTGTAAAGGTTATCTTGTACCCGGAAAAACAAGAGAGTTGTAGTAAGGTTGTTCTTGAGCCCGGAAATTGAGAAATTGTAAGAGTTGGCACTAAACTAGAAAGTGCATTCTAAGGTTCTAAGAAAAGTCCTAGTCGATAAAACTAGGTAGGGGACGTAGGCTTCGTTAATAGCCGAACCTCTCGAACAATTTCATGTGTTCTTTATTTTCCGCATTTTACTTACTCCAATATTTTAGCTTCCACACAAAAAGAGTTCAAAACTCTTATCTGCACTATTCACCCCCCCTTCTAGTGGCGGTACCAATCTAACAATTTGAGTATGACATAGACAGGAGAGACAAATTTGAAGAGTCACCTGCTAAAACTACAACACTAGCTGCTATATTTGACAAGAGACATAGTTCTGCACCCAGCACATCCAAGTCGGCACACAAGGCAGTAGATAGCAATGATGACATCCTGTCGCAAGATGAAATGGCCCTGCTCATGCATAAGTTCAAGAAGTTCATCAAACAGCCTGGAAAGACTCCATGCAGGCCCAAGCCTTTAAACAAGGTAAGCTCTGAAGCCCATTCATCTGATGATTCTAACTTATGCTATAACTGTAGAAAGTCAGGACATTATGAAAATAAGTGTCCTCATCTAAAAGTGCAAAAGTTGCCAGAAGCTGAGCAACACGAAAAGGATGAGAAAAGATGTGCCTGGAGAAACAAGCTTAAGGCCCTGATTGGTGAATCAGAAGCCTCACCTACATCGAACAAGACCGAGAAGTGCCTATAGGCAATCACTGACAGTGACTCCTCCGACGATGAAATTGATGATAAAGAATATATGGGCTTTATGTCCAAAGAAATACAGTATGATGATGATAGCGATGCCGAAGTAAGTTAAAATTCAACTATTCCTACCAATGCATTGCATACTTTTAAAAACATGATGAATGAATTTAAAAACATTCAAAAAGCCCATGAGACACTCAAACGAGAAAATATACAGCTCGAAATTTTAATCTTGGAGCTGAAATATGAAAATGACTTGCTTAAAAACAACTATGAAAATATGTCTCTTGATTGCGAAAACAGCAAAGTCACCTATGAAAAACTCATAGAAAGCAATCATCAACTTTCAAAAGATCTAAATGAGGCAAAGTCACATAGTGCGTGCAAGACAAAATGATTATGCTTTACACGAAGCTAAAGTAAAAACTCTCAAGAAATGAGAATGAGAACTAGAGACAATCATAAAATCATTTGAAAAATCTTCTAGAAGGATGGAAGAAATTCTAAGCACTGGGAAGCATGCCCATGATAAATGTGGCTTATGATATGACTCGTTCTCCCATAAGGGAAATGCTAGTATGGTGTTCGTCAGGGGAGTGGAACCCATTCCTGAACCCGAGTTACTCACATAGACAGTGAAAACCTCAGCCTCCAAGACATGTGAGACATGATCAACAGTATGCTCCCCGAGCATACCAACAGCGCCAGCAGCCATTCAGAAAGAAGGTAATATCTATGTATCAAAGGCACGCACCCCAATACTACCAATAGTACAATGCACCTAGATATTGGAAACAGAAGCCCGTTATCCATCCATAAAATAGGATGCCGCGCAGTACCACCAACAGCTCTGGGAATCCTACTAGAAACCTAGAAGGCAAGCCGTAAGGCCAAAGAAAATGGTTCCCCCTCCAAGACGGCAATCGTACTGGAATCAAAACCCTAGATTTTTCATGCATAATAATCAATGTTACAGCGACTACGTGCCTGCCCCACGTAGATATCGCAAGACTGGACCAAAAGTAACCTACAACAAACAAATTGTTGTTAGGCAAATTTGGGTACCAAAAGGCACTAACATCCATGGACCCAATAATCAAAGGGGACCTAAATCTACCTAAATTCTTTGCTTATAGAATATCAAGGAAAAGAAAATTTCGTACTTTTACAGCGGATGTTCTCAGAACATGACAAGAGATATTAGCAAGCTGTCAGATTATGTAGAAGGTCGTGATCCAAAGGTACGCTTCGGTGACAAATTGAAAGGAAAAACAATAGGGAAGGAAACCCTACTTGTAGGAAAGTTTAACGTCACTGACATAGCGTATGTTGAAGACTTACAGTATAATCTACTTAGTATTAGCGAGTTCTGTGACAAATAGTTCCCAGTCAAATACTATATAGATCAATATAGGGTGAAGGACATCAAGACCAAGGAATTCGTCCTCACAGGAAGCCGATCAGGTAATATGTACATTTCTCACTGGAAGCCTACGAGCTTCACTATTCCATGTTTTGTTTCCAAAGGCACTGCAGATCAAAGCTAGTTATGGCACAAAAGGATGTCACACATCAACTTCAAGACTATCAACAAATTCGCTAGACAGGGAATGGTCAGAGGTTTGCCCGATGTGTCTTTTCATAAAAACGGTGTCTGTGGACCCTATCATAAAGCCAAAAAAGTCAAAACCTCCAAAAAAATAAAGTCATACATGTCCACCCATAGGGTATTGGAGTTGCTACACATGGACCTCTACGGCCTTGTAGACCCTGTAAGTTTGGGAGGTAAGAAATACTGTCTTGTTATTGTTGACTTGGACAATATTTCTAAGCAAGAAGAAATATACCATCACGAAGTTGCCAGAGCACCTGAAGAAGCTACAGAATGAGAAAGGGTTGAATATCGTGTCCATTCGTTCCGACAGAGGCATTGAATTCACAAATTGCTTTATAGAGAAATACTGTTCGGACAATGAAATATAGCACGAATTCTCAGCAGCCCGAGCTCCTCAACAAAATGGTGTTGCCGAGTGAAAGAACAGGACGCTCAAATAAGCAACAAGAACCATGATAGCCGCAAGAAAATTGCCGCAGTGGTTCTGGGGAGAAGCAACATATACATCATGCTACACACAAAACGAATGTATCATCAGCAATAATCACAACAAAACGGCATATGAGGTATGGAATAATAACACTCTAATTGTTGCATACTTTCACATTTTTGGATGCAGGTGTTATGTTCTAAACAATGGGAAGGATCAACTCAAGACCTTTGATGAAAAGTCGAATGTAGGTATATTCGTGTGATACTCCTCTGTCAGCAAAGCTTTCAGGATATTTAACAAAATAAAGCTGAAAATAGAGGAATCTATCCATGTAGTATTCGATGAACCCTATTGTGACATGACAAGAGTAGAAGGCATAACCCAAAACATCCAAACACTTTCCATTTATGATCCCCAAACTCTAATAGAACTTGTTGGGGACTAAGAAATAAATCCCGCTGCTGTAAGATCAGAAGCAGTCGAAGCTGATGTTGTACAAGCTGAAGCCAGGACTCCAGCACCACAAGATACAACACGGGATTCCGAATTAAAACCTGATAAGAGATAGCTGAGAGATCACCCCCAGGAGTTGATTATAGGAGACATAGATCCTGGTACAACCACCCGTAGAAGAATTCACAGTACACAAGGAACTATATGCTGTGCACAAGAAGAGACAGATTATGAAATATCTCAATTTCATATATGGAAATCTCAAGCCGAACTTAGGAGATTAGCTATATGCACTCTAGCTGTATTGACCAGATCATCAAGCTGTAACTGGAACTAAATGGGTATTTAGGAACAAAAGAATGAAAATAGACTTGTTATAAGAAACAAATCCCAACTAATCGCTCAAGGCTACAGACCAGAAGAAAGCTTAGACTACGCTCAAATATTTGACCCTGTAGCTAGACTAGAAGCCATCATGATATTCCTAGTATTTTACGCCCATAAGAACTTTATAACATATGAAATGGGCGTTAAGAATGCATTCTTAAATGGGGCTCACCGAAGAAGTCTATATTGAACAACCACTAGGGTTTGTCAACACTGAGGAGGAGACCTAGTATACAGGCTACAGAAAGCTCTGTATGGACTTAAGCAAGCACCTAGAGTCTGGTATGAAATATTATCCCTGTACCTAATCAATAATGGATTTGAAAAAGGTGCAGTGGACAAGACCCTCTTTAAGATACAGAAAGGTGACGATCTTTTAATGGTACAAATATATGTCGATGTTATTATATTTGGTTCAAATAACACTGCTCTATGTCAAAGTTTCTCTCATCTCATGCATAGTAAACTTGAAATGAGTATGATTGGAGAAGATAGCTATTTTCTAGGATTGCAGGTTAAGCAATTGCCTACAGGAATATTCATCAACCAGGAAAAGTACTGCAAGGAGCTGCTCAACAAATTGAGGATAAACAACTCCAAATCCTCGTCCACCCCCATGAGCAATTCCACGCAAATAAGTGCTGATGAAGCTGGAAAACCAGTTGATCAATTACTCTACAGGAAGCTTATAGGCTCACTTATGTACCTAACGGCTAGCAGGCCCGATATCCACTTTGCTGTAGGGGTATGTGCACGGTATCAGGTAGCACCTAAGGAGTCACACTTCACCACAGCCAAACGAATCCTTAAGTACGTGAAAGGAACAATCGATGTAGGATTGTGGTATCCCAAGGAAGGAGGATTCATTTTGGTAGGCTACAACGACTCGGATCTCGGAGGTTGTAAGTTGCATAGGAAGAGTACAAGCGGTACTTGTCATTTTCTTGGACCTAGACATGTGTCATGGTTCAATAAGAAGCAATTGGACAACTCACTTTCTACAGATGAGTCGGAATATTATGCCGCCGGAAGTTGGTGAATGCAGATTCTATGGATGCAACAGCATATACAAGATTATGGAATCAGTGCCAGAGAGACAGCAATCATGTGCGATAGCCCAAGTGCAATTATAATCATGCACAACCCTGTATTACACTCGCGAACTAAGCATATTGATATGAAGCATCATTTCATCAGGAATCATGTCGAGATTAAGATGTTTGGATCGAGAATATTCATAAAGATATACAGGTGGACGACATCTTTACAAAACCTCTCAGCAGAACCAGATCATACATGCTTCGCTTGGAATTGGGAATGTTACAGCCTGACTCCCTGTAAGTTTTTACATTTTACTCATCAGTTGAGGGGGAATGATGTAAAACCCAAGAATATAATATCCACTTTGATTAACTGTACACTCAGAACAAGTCATATCTTACTGTAGGAAAAAGAAGGCATAAAACCTTCTTGCAGCTCACGTTTGCATTAAATAAGGGGGCGTACAGTATGACCCACGAATATAGTATTAACCCAAATATTGTTGTAAGAATTGAATCATGTATGTACCTTTTAAGGAGGAACTGTATTTTCACGGATACATCACATACACTGTAGGATACAAATTAATATTATAATAATATCTAATTCGTACACTTTCTCACAGTAGACTGTTTTCAGTCCACGTCCTCTGTCTGAATTTAAAACTTTTTATCCTTTAATGGTTTTAAATACACCTGAACTTTATTGCCTCAAATACCGTGATTTCAAAATTCAAACTGTTGTTTCATGCAATAGTGGAAAACAAACTGTCAGAAGTTGAATCGGTCATCATTTCAAAACTAATGGATTAGACATACAAGTTACATCTGAATCCATCTTGTACGTTCTTTCAAAAGACTGTTTCCCAACACTGGAGAAGATCTGCAGCCTACCTTTAGACAGCCAGAAGATGGAGTAACTAGAGACCTTCGGGTCTGAAAGATTGCTGTCTAAGGACTGGAAGTTATTCACTGGCACTTTCATGCCCACCAACGTCCATCCTTCTTTCCACAAGAAGAACTTCACTCTCCCATACATATAGCTTCATGATTTTTGCTGCCACAGAGTTTAGTGCATTTGAAATGTGCGCCAACTTGAGATTAAGAATTATGGTCGCCATCATGTTTGGTGAAAAGGTAAATTGGTGCCAAATTATTCTAAAACGTATCCAAGAAGAGGCTTCTAAGACTGAGTATGCCAAGAAATCTTTTGGCTTAATTCTTAATCATATTCTCACTCATTTCAGAGTGAAGCAGTCCGTCGATGCCAAGAAGATCGGCACCGGGAAGTTTATCGGTGGAATCAGACCCGCCGTATTCAATGAGACACCCCTCCTTGATGGCAGGCCCAACCCTCTCAGCGTGCTAACTTCAAGTGACCTAAGGGACGTCACTCTGAAAAACTAGAGTGATGGGAAGAAAAGGAAGAGAAGTATTCCCGACAGCAGCTCTCCTAAAGCTGTTCAGAAGAAAAGAAAGAAGACCAAGAAGTCTTCTAAGGCTGAACCTATGGTGACTACAGCGGTCATTGTAAAAGTCCCATCGACCGCTCCTATCGCTGAAACTCTCCCACAGGGAGAAACCCCTATGGAAGAAATAGATGCTGCTCATACAGCAGATCCTGAGCCTGTGGCGGCTATGATGGATGATCAACTGTTTGCCAAATTAGAAAGATCCATCGAATCGGCTGCCCTTTCGGAGCTGAAAGCCACAACTCCTAATAGGGCACCCACCCCGGTATGGAGTCCCTCTCCCCACAGGGTATCCACCCCTGTCAGGGATCCCTCTCCACAATAGGCTCCCATACCTGTTCAGGATCCCAACCAGACAGTAGATCCCTCTACTGTGCGGAGTCCCTTCCCCACCGATATTAGAAAGAACACTCTCCTCCAAGTCCAAATAGAGGAAGCCTGTGAGCGCTTCAAGGTCTGGAAATCCTACAGGGTCGCCCCATATGACACCCTGTACAACTAGGAGGACTGGAAGGACGAGGAGTTATTTGCTTTGGAGGTCACAGACGCCCAGAATGTCGAGGTCCTGATCCGTTGGGAAGATGACTTTTGTCTTGATCTCATATCAAATTACTTCATGGCAAAAGAAAGACCAGACTCAAGGGAAGTCACAGTCCGGTGACAAGGCTCCATCCCCAAGCCACCACTCCGACCCTGACTCTGATGATGATGATGCCTTACAAGCAGGTCTCAGGATAAGTCGAGAAGAGGCTTGGGAAGGAGAAATGGCCAACTTACAATCCCAACAAGGCCAGGGGACATCTGAAAAACAACAGTCCCCACCCCCGCAATAGGAAGCAGCCAAGGAAGAACCCAAATAGGAAGAATCAGTCCCTCATGTCCTCCATTAAGAACAAGCTACTTCTACCATACAGGAAGCCCATCCTGTACTGGATAAAGAAGAAGAAGTGTCCACCTGCACCGTCCGCTAAGAGGAATCAGTCCCTATTCCAGAATAGGATTTATCTACGTATCAAAGGCATGCACCGTAATATTACCAAAAGTATAATGCGCTTAGATATTAGATACAGGAGCCCCATTATCCATCCAGAAAATAGGCCGCCGCGCAGTACCACCAACAGCTCTTGGAATCCTACTGGAATCCTAGAAGGCAAGCTGTAAAGCCGAAGAAAATAGTTCCCCCTCCAAGACGGCAATCGTACTATAATCAAAAACCTAGATTTTTCATGTATAATAATCAAGGTTACAGCGACTACGTGCCTGCCCCATGTAGATATCGCAAGGATCAAAAGTAACCTACAACAAACAAATTGTTGTCAGACAAATTTGGGTACCAAAAGGCACTAACATCCATGGACACAATAATCAAAGGGGGCCTAAATATACCTAAAATTCTTTGCTTACAGGATATCAAGGAAATGACATTTCGTACTTTGAGTGGATGTTCTCGTAACTTGACAGGAGATATTACCAAGCTGTCAAATTATGTAGAAGGTCGTGGTCCAAAGGTACTGTCACGCCCCCAACATCGGGCAGGACGAGGGCGCGACGATACATGTCGATCAATCAATAAGAGTGCAGTAAAGACATTGCGGAAGCTAGAATAACGATCAACAAAAATTCAACAACGATCTTAACCCGATGTTTTAAGATTCGTTGAAATAAAAGTTGGTAATGAAATTACAAAGATCAGAACATTACAGCAGAACTTCTTTCCAGAATTTCAAAAGTACCAAATACGAAACATAACTAATCTATTACAAGGTGGAATTATACACAATTCTATGTCTCGAAGGTCTTCTACTCAGTCTCTTCAAATGTCCCCTCGTCTTCGGCCGGATTCTCATCCTCTGGTTTAAAATGGAAAACGGTGGGGTGAGACAAAGGGTCTCAGTGAGTGGGTGATCGTGTGCGAGTGTGGTTTACTTTTCTTTGAAAATATTTTGATTGATGCATGGTTTTATAAAGTGTATGAAATTGGAATCGTTTGCAATATACATTATAATTTTTATGAACACAATAAACATTTACAGGTGCGATATTATAATCCTGTCCCCGTGGACGGATGTCAAGTCAAGCAGTTGGTCAATCAGTCAAGCTAGCTTCAATCCTGCCGATATGGACTTTGGATTCTAGGCTCTCCTTATTACTCCTAGCAAGATAGGTCGTCGCCCCAAGATTTGGACCGTCGCCCCAAGTAGAGCCTTCGCTCTTTTCACACTTAGCGTGTGCTTCCTTATCTCTTATCTGGGCTCGGTATGTCCTTAGCTGTGGGTCAAAATCCGGATCACACCATAATCGTGATTATACCCCAAGTCTACGATTTGTGTCCCCTAACACTCCTCCTGCTATGGGAATAGGAAACAACGGTAGCCTCGTTCATGAACCGCAGCCTCGTTGCTCGATCCAAGACTTGGTCTAACCGTCCCTGACATGATTAGGGACTCTAGAGGTGGCTCATACAGTTCAAGAGGTGGCCCCCGGATTTTAGATCGGCTCTCTGGTTCGTATGGGATCAAGAGGTGGCCCCCGTCCGTCGACGTGGCACATTGCCCCGGTAGAGTTGGAGGCGGACCCGTCCATGGCACTTTGTTTGTATAGCACTTAGTTCCCGGACAGTTACAGTCAGTAGTCAGACGCATGTCACGAGTATCAAGTATGTGTTCGGTTAGTCAGGTTAATAGCGTCTTTTTGACTAAGTACGAAATATGTATTATTTATAATTGTGGCCCGATTTGTTCGAAAAAAAAAGGATTCATAAATAAATCTGAGAAATAATATGAATAATCTTATTAACAGTCTGGGGAGTTTAGATCAGTTATTTATATAATATGGGCAGGTTCCACGATAACGAGAAATCTTTGGAATAGGTTGAATGGACGCTTTTGCCCTTGGGTTCGAGTTTTAGTATTTAGAGTAAGGATCGAATTCGGATGTTGTGAAAATTTGTGAGAATGTCAAAAATATTCCCACGAATCCAGATTTAAGGAAATTTCGAAATTTTCAGTTTCGAGACTGAATTTTCCAGAATTTACGGTTTTGCCCCAAAACTTAGGAAAATTATTCCGGGGCTTATAATGTTATGAAATTAGCTCGTATTTTGATGAAATTTTACGAGGTGACTCGTAATAGGTCTGGAATGATAGATTTGTGAAAAATTCCAGAAAATTTCGGACTTGGTCCAGAATTCTAATTTTCTTGCGTTTTGACCCCAAAAGTGTTTCAAATTACAATTTTGGTTTATAAGTATAGATATCGAAGTCCGAAGTGTACGAAACTTTACGGACAGCTTATATAAGAAGAAATATATGCGGTACAGGGTCCAGATTACGTATTTTTGTAAATTTTCAATTTAGTCTCCAAACTACCTAAAATTACAATTTGTGCCCAATTTTCCGTTTACTCGATTAAATTCTTACTTACGGCCACAAGTATATTATCACATATTACAACTTAGTCATATGACACTAAAATTCCAGCTTTGAGACAAAGTCACGAGAAAGTACAAGATAGGTATAAAGATTACAATTTTTCACGAAATTGGAATCCGACTATCGAATCGGTTGTCGACTAAAATTGTCAAATCAATTTGCATGATGTTATAACCATAATATGAATATTCAAAACATGTATATACTCAGAATTTTCCAGATTTGTACATGCATCATAATTTCTCATAATATTCATAAATAAAAATCAAGAAATACAAATATTTATATAGAAATATTAACAAAAACTTGTAGTATAATTTCAACATGCAAAATTTGACATGCAACTCAAGAATATATTTCAAAATTTTCAGATCTCACATGCATCATCATAAACAAGAAATAATTGATTTTTGTTTTCAAAATTTTGAAGAATTTCCACTCACTTTAGTTCTTTGTCGGTAGAAGTCGATCCTAGGTCTTGTGAGTTGAAAAGGACCTCTCTTCCTCCTCCTCTACATTTCAGCCCATGCATCAACACACTATGGATTATTATTTTTTGATTGCATGTTAGGTTTAAAGTTAGATGAGAGGGTTTTCAATAGTTATACATATAAAAGAAAGTTGTAGGAAAAGAATTACCTATGCCTTGTTAAACTTCTCTTCTTCCTTCTTCTTTTCTTCCTCTAGATTCATCCCTCTCTCTCTTTCTCTCTCAAATGTAGATTTTTTTTTGTGTGTAGGAGGTGTAAAATGTAGCTAGGGGGTGGATGATCATATTTATAGTGTGTAATAGAGGCTTGGGGAAGTGTATGTGTAGTGAGGACTAGGGACAAGATGTTTAAGGTGTTGAGGGGTGTCTTGCATGGGGGACATGAGGTTATAAAAAAAAATTGATTCCCCTCTTTTTTTTCCCATATGGCCGCCCCATTACATAGATATATGTATTATATATATTTTTTTGTTATTTTAAGTGTATAATTATAATTGTAATAGTTGGTGATTTAATTAGTTAGTTGGGCTTTGAAGTGTTTTCAAGCCTTAGGAATTTCATCAAGTTGGGCTTGAGCCTTTTAGTGTGTTCATATGTGTAGGTGTTGATACACATGGCCCATTAGGAATTTCATGTTCCTATTTGGAGTTTTAATTAATTCATTATCTCATTCATAAAATAATTTATGAATAAATAAGTAAAATAAAATGAAACTAGATGTAGATTACAAACAATTGTTATTAGAGTACATCATGATTTAATAATTATACATGTAGTAAACTATCGAGTTTAGGGGGTTTTACATCCCCCTCCTTAAAAGAATTTGGTCCCCAAATTCCTACTTGAATAATTCGGGGTACAATTTCTTCATTTCTTCTTCAATTTCCCATGTAGCGTCTTCCTCGCTATTATGCTTAGACCAGATGACTTTGACTAGGGGAATTGTCCTCTTCCTCGCTCACGCATCCGTCGGTCGAGGATCTTTATCGGCTTCTCTTCATAAGATAAATCATCTTTGATTGGTGGGATGTCGAGGTAAGAACATGCTCCGGTCCGGATGATACTTCTTTAGTCTCGAGACATGGAAAACGTCGTGCATTCCCTTGATTGGGTGGTAACTCTAACCGTAAGCTAGTCGACCAATTCTTTTGGTGATTTTGAATGGTCCTACATATCGGGACTCGGTTTTCCTCCCTTCCTTGATACTATTAAACCTTCCGTGGTGTTAGTCTTAAGAAGACTCGATCACCTACTTCAAATTCTAAATCCTTTTTACGATGATCGGCGTAACTCTTCCGTCTACTCCGAGCGGTGCGGATCCTATCCTTGATCATCGTACCTTGTCCATGGCCTCTTTCACCAAATCTGCTTTTATTACGAAGGTTCCGTTCGTTGTGTCTTTGGCGTCCATTGATCGTCAATTTCCTAATGAGTGGAGATCGCACTTCCTTCCGTGATAAAGGCTTCATATGGTGCCATTCCGATTGTGGCGTGGTAACTGTTGTTATATGTGAATTCGCCAATGGTAGATGTTGATCCCAATTTCCTCGGAAGTCCGTAATGCAAGCTCGTAACATGTCTTCAAGGGTCCGGATGGTTCGTTCAGTTTGCCCATCGGTCTCGGGATGAGCACTTGTGCTGAAGCTTAAGGAAGTTCCTAATTCCTTGTGAAAAGCTTTCCAAAGACGAGATGTAAATTTTGAATCTCTATCAGATACAATATCTACTGGTACTCCATGGAGTCGAACGATTTCTCGGATATAGGTCCTAGCCAGCTTCTGCGAACTGTCGTCCTTTTTCACTGGTACGAAATGTGATGATTTTGTTAACCTATCAATGATTACCCAAATGGTATTATATCCTCCTCTTGTGGTTGGCAAGTCCGTGATGAAATCCATGGTTACCATTTCCCATTTCCATTCCGGAACTTCTAATGGCTGTAACAGTCCTGAGGGTTTTTGGCGTTCGGCTTTTACTCTCTGACAAGTTAAGCATCTTGCTGCGAATTACGCTAACTGGTTCTTCATATTTACCCACCAGTAGTGCTTCTTTATATCCTTATACATTTTATTTCCTCCTGGATGAATTGTATATCGGGAGCAGTGAGCTTCTGCTAAAATTTTCTTCTTGAGCTCGACATTGTCGGGAACACATATACGGTTCTTGAATCTTAGTATCCCATCAACAGACATGTTGAACTCAGGTTTTTCGCCTTGTGCGACCTTTTCCATAAGTTTACAAAACTTCTCGTCTTGAGTCTGAGCTTCTTGGATTTCCTTAAATAAGTCCGGCTTCAATGACAAATTGGCGCACATAACGCATGTCTTGGATTGTCTTAGGTTCCATTGGCTTATTTCTCCCAGGGCATTCCATTCCCTTATCATGACTCTAGCCACACTCGCTTTCCTACTCAAGGCGTCTGCCACGACATTGACCTTGCCTGAATGATGCTGAATGGAGAAGTTATAATCTTCAAGGAGTTCTATCCATCGTCTCTGTCTTAGATTCAACTCCTTCTGAGAGAATAGATATTTGAGACTCTTGTGGTCAGTAAAAATGGTGAAGGTAGCTCCATACAAGTAGTGTCTCCATTTCTTCAAGGCAAACACTATTGCTGCGAGTTCAAGGTCATGGGTCGGATAGTTCATCTCATGGACCTTTAGCTTTCGGGATGCATAAGCCACAACCTTGCCGTTTTGCATCAGCACAGCTCCTAATCTTTCCTTCGATGCGTCACTGTACAACACAAACCCATCGCTTCCTTCGGGAAGTGTTAGTACAGGTGCGGTTGTGAGTTTCCTCTTAAGCTCCTGGAAGCTCGACTCACACTTATTGTTCCACACAAATTTGACGTGTTTCTGTGTTAGTCTTGTGAGTGGTCCTGTGATTTTAGAGAAGTCTTTAATGAATTTGCGGTAGTAACCCGCAAGTCCAAGAAAGCTTCGAATCTCCATGAGTGTTTCTGGTCTCTTCCAGTCCAGAATAGTCTCCACCTTTGATGGATCTACTGCAATTCCTTCTCCTGATATGACGTGTCCTAGAAAAGCCACTTCTCTTAACCAGAATTCACACTTGCTGAATTTGGCGTACAATTTATGCTCCCTTAGCGTCTCTAGCACCAACCTTAGGTGAGTTTCGTGTTCTTGATCCGACTTGGAATAAACGAGTATGTCGTCCATAAATATTACTACGAATTGATCCAAATATGGTTGGAACATGCGGTGCATTAAATCCATAAATGCAGCTGGTGCGTTGGTCAATCCAAAAGGCATTACCACGAATTCATAATGACCATACCTAGTTTGAAAGGCAATCTTTGGTATGTCATTCTCTTTGATCTTCAACTGATAATATCCTTGTTGGAGATAGAACTTCGAGTAAACCGTTGCACCTTATAGCTGATCAAATAGTTCGTCGATCCTGGGAAGTGGATACTTGTTCTTAACAGAAATGTTGTTAAGTTCACGGTCGATACACAATCTTAGCGTGCCATCCTTCTTCTTTACGAATAAGATCGCGCTCCCAAGGGGATATGCTTGGTCGGATAAATCCAACTTCTAGTAATTTCGCAATCGAACCTTGATTCTTGCGATTCTAGTGGAGCCATTCGATATGGCATTCTAGCCACCGGTGCCTTTCTGGCAATATATCTATATTAAATTCAACTTCCTATCCGGAGGTAGAGAAGTGAGTTCCGTGGGAAAAACATCGGGGTATTACGATATTACCGGTATTGCTTCGATCTCGGTTGTGCTCTTTGGTTTATTCATGACAAAAGCTAGATATCCGTTGCTCCCTTGAAATGGCCTTCCTCGCCTTCATGGTGATATAATCGGGGCCGAGTTAATTCTAGCATTTCCATGTAGTTCAACTACAGGTGATCGGGTTTGCAGAATCGAACAATTTTAGAATGGCAATCAAGTTGTGCATAGTTCTTAGATAGCCAATCCATACCAAGTATGAGATCATACTCAAGTATGGGAAGAAGAATTAGGTCAACAGGAAAACATTGACCCTCAACTACAACTTTGCAATTCCTAAATACCGAATCATTTCCTGGCTTGTGTTAGGTGTATTTTTATGCGTTTTATATCATTATTTTATATCCATCTTGAGCCTAATTCAATTAAATGAGCTTTTAATGCATTATTTTTATATGTTTGCAGAAATCGAAGTCCGAAGCCAAAACGATGAAAAAACGGGCGAAAAAATAGATTTTTTAGTCGTGGCCGCACAGACACACTGCCGAACCGCAGACACGAAGACAACCAAGAAATAATACGCACATCATCATGCCATGCAAGACACACAAAGCCGAAATGCACAGAAAGCGCAAAAAAGGGACGCACTGCGCTGAATTTGAATGGGGGCCCGCGGATGTAATAAAGTTTTGGGCCGCAACTCATGGGCCTTTGTGTGTGTGCTGAGAATAGCATTACTGGAGGAGGGATTTGACTTTGTTGGAAGAAAAAAAACGGCTGGAAGGTATATATAAAAGAAAGAGAAATAATATAAAGAGGGGAGGAGAAACAGAGAGCAGGTTTTATTTCGGCGGAAGAAATAAAAGAATACACGGAGGAGATTTGTGGGGCGACGACAAGACCACGGATTCCTACGGTTTTTCTGCATCTTAGTTTTTAGATTTATTCGAGTAGGATTTTGATTGTAGCCAATTTCATGACGGTTTGATTATTTATTATTATTTCGATTTACTCGTTATTCTATTGAATTGGATTCTTCTTACTGTTCTTAATGCTTTTTAATTGTCTGGCCAACAGTTAATCTGTTTTGAATGTCTTTATGGATTCGGGAGATGAAATTTAGGCATAGTTCTTGTGAGACGAATCATAATTTTCGTGAGATAGGAATATACTCGTGCGAATTGTGAAGCCTGTTATTTTGGGAATTCTTGAACTGTTTTAGCTATTAATTATCTGATTCGAATAGGGATATATCGAGTTAGTAATTCGTAGTATTTTCTATCGACCTTGGGAAAGGCTTTAGAATAATTTAGGAATTCCCGCTTACAATCAATTGAATAACGTTGAATTGAATCGAATAAATATCATTCCCGATTGTTTGAGGTGAAAATCAATATCCTACCCCTTATTAGTATTATTATTATTATTAGTAGTAGTATTATTTACTTTCTGCATTTAGTTTAGATATAAACTCTATTTAATTGTTCTTCAAATAAAATTGTGAGTTGACTAAATTTTGGTACTTAGTGAAATCGGTCATAGGGAACGATACTTTACTTATCACTTTATTACTTGTTGACACCGTGCACTTGCGGCATATTGTGAGGATTTTCCCACAACAAGTTTTTGGCGCATTCTTAGGGGTGATTTTTCTAATATCAATACCAAGCGACTCTAATTTTAATTTGAAGTTTTTTCTTTGTTTAGTCTCTTTATTTTTATTTTCTTCATTATGTTTTCCTATGAGTATCGTGACCCTTGGCATTTCATAAATTTCGATGCTCTTAATAATTTGCCAAATAAATTGATCGGCCCCTCCCCAAAAAGAAAAGACCATGCTTGAAATTTATGTAGACGTTCTTAAAAATCCCGATAATAGCATTTTGAGCTATCATGTGCACATCGTGGTCTTGAGAATCACTACGGTTATTTTCCACTCATTTATTTAGTAGTGAAGTTGAGGGGAGGTTGAGAAGAATGACATGTTGAGTTTTAGGGTCGGTCCCTCCCCAAAAGAAAAGACCATGCTTGAAATTTATGTAGACGTTCTTAAAAATCCCGATAGTACCCTTTTTGAGCTACAATGCGCACATCGTGGTCTTGAGAATCACTACGGTTATTTTCCACTCATTTATTTAGTAGTGAAGTTGAGGGGAGGTTGAGAAGAATGACATGTTGAGTTTTAGGTCGATCCCCTGACCCAATGAGTTCATAAAGTGTGATGAGCCTAGAGAAGAAGTTATCATTGATGATGTTTCCAAAGAAATTCCATTAAATTGTCATCAAACTTCGACTAATAAGGTGAATACTTTTGTGCCAAAAATTTTATTAACGGTGCCACGCATAATTTTTCCTAAATCCATAATGGGAGAGATTGACCCCATTACTCATGATTTTGTTGAGGCTGATTCTTCGAGTTCTAATGAGGTTGTGCATGATAATTCTTTATTATTTGCCCATTCGAACTCTGCTTATTTTTTCATGCCTTATCATTATTATATTCTTCCATCATTTTTTGGTTGTCCGCATAATTATTCTTATTCATCATTTTTGGCAACCGGGCATGAGCCAAAGCCTCCCCTATGGAATAAGAGGCTTATTGATTGCAAGAAGGGGGCATTTGGCAATCTCCCAAGAAAGAAGCCACGTTAAATTTTTTCGCCACGTCGTGCTCAAGACGTAAAATAGAGCGCTGGATGGGAGGCAACCCATCATTTTTACTTGCTTTCTAGTTAGTTGTTTTTATTTGATTTTTCGTTATTAATTTTTTCTTTGTTTTTGTTATTTCATTTGGATTCGTGTATTCTTGTTGGCCCTTATTTCTCTGATATTTCTTTTTAACCCCTATGAGTTATTATTCTTCATATTCTAGTCTGTCTTGATTTAATGTCTATTGTTATCTCATGACTAGAGAATAAGTTTGGGGGTCCCTCGTGATGTTGGGCGTTATTTGAAGTATGGATTGACCGACATTTCCACTCAGACATGTGCGGGTGTTCAAGAAGACATTTGGAATAAGTTTCACTTTTCCTTATCTCTTTTATTTTCACATGAGTTTTATTATTGATAATGTTATGTGTAGTGGACTTTATTTTGCATGCTGTTGATGGTTTTTGCAAGCTTGAATTTTTCGTGAATTTTTCGTGCTTCCATGTGTAAAACTGATATTACGATACTGATTTCTCTTGGAAGAAACGGTTGAGTTTTAGTCGAGTTGCAATCAGCGATAACTGTTTCTGTTGAGTATTCAATTAGGTTCGAAATTTTATCATTTTTGTAGAAATTTTAGCAGATAAGAAAAGAGACATACGTGTTTTCAAATCACCGTTTATACATTTGGTTAAACTTTTCGCGTAGCTCGTCGTCCAGTACCATGAGTCTTGTTGGCATTTAAATTGAGTTTAGAGTCGGACAGTTTTTCCCAAGAAAAAAAAAAGTCGAGATATTAATTGTTCTATGATGGGAAGTTTAGTAACCGGGGGTATTCACGTGACCCGTTGTTTACTCTCGCGTAAAACGACGACCCTGAATAGATTTATAATTTAGAAATATCGCATTACCGATGATGGGAAGCCTAGTAACCGGGGGTATTCACGTGACCCGTTGTTTACTCTCGCGTAAAACAGCAACCTTGACATGCGGGAATTGCTATTCGAGTTTTTTCTCCGCTGTAGAGGGGGGCTTAGTAACTAGAAGCATCCATGTGCTCCATGAGTGTCTTTTACGTCAAACGGTTCCCCGATACATGAGAATGGAAATCCACCCTAGGATCATCCCGATGAAATATCCCGAGAGCCGAAACCTAGTGGTTAACTCGAATCATATTATTGAGCATACATAAGGGAATACTATCCAAGGATTAATTTTGATAATGAAACTCTTGAAATTTTTGCCACTAGGCGTGGGGGAGGCGAATTAGCTTGTTTATTTCAACCCTTCATATTGTGGTCGGTTAGATTCACGCTTGTTAATCTTTGAGCTTGATTTTCTCCATGAACGATTGATTAGACCGAAATTGGTTACTTTGTGGAATCGAGTGTCAGGGACGTGACTCACTATTACGATACTTGTATTATTCTTTGAGATTTTAGGTAGTATTGATTAAGTTGAGCACTATGGATTCGCATGATTATTCACGATACATTTTGTTTAAAATTATAATTTTTGCTTGAGGACAAGCAAAGGCTCAAGTTTGGGGGTATTTGTTAGGTGTATTTTTTTGCGTTTTTATATCATTATTTTATATCCATCTTGAGCCTAATTCAGCCTAAATGAGCTTTTAATGCATTATTTTTATATGTTTTGCAGGAAATCGGAGTCCGGAAGCCAAAAGCGATGAAAAAGCAGGCGAAAATAAGATTTTTTGGTCATGTGGTACGTAGACACTGTGTCGAATCACAGACACGAAGACAACCAGCAAATAATATGCACACTGTAAGCGCAAAAAAGGGACGCACTGCGCTGAATTTGAATGGGGGCCCGCGGATGTAATAAAGTTTTGGGCCGCAACTCATAGGCCTTTGTGTGTGTGCTGAGAATAGCATTACTGGAGGAGGGATTTGACTTTGTTGGAAGAAAAAAAACGGCTGGAAGGTATATATAAAAGAAAGAGAAATAATATAAAGAGGGGAGGAGAAACAGAGAGCAGGTTTTATTTCGGCGGAAGAAATAAAAGAATACACGGAGGAGATTTGTGGGGCGACGACAAGACCACGGATTCCTACGGTTTTTCTGCATCTTAGTTTTTAGATTTATTCGAGTAGGATTTTGATTGTAGCCAATTTACGACGGTTTGATTATTTATTATTATTTCGATTTACTCGTTATTCTATTGAATTGGATTCTTCTTCTGTAATCTTTTTAATTGTCTCCAACAGTTAATTTGTTTTGAATGTCTTTATGGATTCGGAGATGAAATTTAGGCATAGTTCTTGTGAGACGAATCATAATTTTCGTGAGATAGGAATATACTCGTGCGAATTGTAGGCTCGTTATTTTGGGAATTCTTGAACTTTTAGCTATTAATTATCCGATTCGAATAGGGATATATCGAGTTAGTAATTCGTAGTATTTTCTATCGACCTTGGGAAAGGCTTTAGAATAATTTAGGAATTCCTGGCTTACAATCAATTGAATAACGTTGAATTGAATCGAATAAATATCATTCCCGATTGTTTGAGGTGAAAATCAATATCCTACCCCTTATTAGTATTATTATTATTAGTAGTAGTATTATTTACTTTCTGCAATTAGTTTAGATATAAACTCTATTTAATTGTTCTTCAAATAAAATTGTGAGTTGACTAAATTTTGGTACTTAGTGAAATCAGTCCTCGAGGGAATGATACTTTACTTATCACTTTGTTACTTGTTGACACCGTGCACTTGCGGCATATTGTGAGGGATTTTCCCACAACACTTGCACCCATAGGTGTGGACACCACTAAGCTTACAGGCAATGATTCCATACATACATTCAGTTTTTATGCGTAATGGGGTGCAACAAAAGAATGTGATGATCCTGGATCTAATAATGCATGAGCAGAGTGGTTTGACACAAGGAATGTACCTTCCACCACGTCTGTTGCATTAGGAGCTTCTTGTCCAGCTAAGGCAAAAACTCTTGCTGGCGTTTTTCCCTTGCCCTTGCGATCATCCTTCTTAGCGCGTTTTGTTGATTGTTGTCAGCGCTTCCCACTTGGGCATTCCCTAATCGATGCGATTATCCCCACACGCAGACACCTCCCCTGTTTCTTCCAACAGTCCTCGGGTTTATGCCCCATCTTATTGCAGTGAGGACAGGGCGGTAGGTTGTTTACAGGCTTCTTTCCGGTGTTCTGTCCTGAAGTCTTGCATTGGAATTTTTGGGGTGGCCTGGATGATGAGTTTGGCACGGGTCTCTTTGACTTCCCAACGGTGCGCTCCTTTGCCTGACCCAGTCGGGTCATCCCGCTTTCAATTCGGCTGGCAGCCTCGACAGCTTATGTCATCGTCGTCATCCTTACTGGCAGCAAGCTTTGTTGAAGCGTAAATCTCAACCCGCATGTAAACTTGTACAGTCGGTCCTCCTCGGTGCTCACCAGTCCCGGCGCGTATTTTGAGAGTCGATTGAATTGAGACTCGTACTGGGCGACGGTCATTGCCCCTTGCTTAAGATGATAAAATTCATCACGGCGAGCCTCACGAGCGGCTTGGGAAATGTATTGATCACGGAAAGCTTTAACGAAGTTCTCCCATGTCCGGTCAGTGGCCTCTCTTGTCCATTTTCCACTGGTAATCTTCCACCAGTCGTGAGCCGCAGACTCCAATCGAAAAGTTGCGAGTGCCAGCTTCTGCTCTTCCGAGTACTGTAGGGTTGCAAATATACTCTCTATCCTCTCTAACCAGTGTTCGGCAATCGCGTCGTCTGGCTCCCCAAGAAATGTAGGGGGTTTGAATCGGAGAAACCTTTCTAAGGCCCGGTCATGTGTTTCGGGTGCATTCGGGTTTGGTGCAATATGCTGTTGTAGAAAGGTCACCAGTTGGGTGATTGCTTGGGCAGTGTTATTGTCCCCTTGGAATGGATTTCCGTTACCTCCGTGTTGTTCCTCATTGTTGTTATGTTGAGCACGGGGTCTCCCACGTCCACGTCGGTCGGCCATCTATCGCCATTAACGGTTATTATAATTAGTTTATTTCGAGTTGTAAGCATAGAGAAGTCAATCATGCAAACATTATTTTAAATCTCATTATAACGTAATACGAATAACACATCATTAATGCATCCTAATGGTTTGATTTGACATGCGAAAATTATAGTTTTTTGATAGGGATAGTTAGTAAGTTGTCCAACTTAACCATCGTTCAAATACCAAAGAACAAACATAAGTACATCATAACGTCATCATAATAGTTAAACATCAAAGTAGGAACATAGCGGTATCACTCTCAGTCTTATCCTGGCTCCATCGGGTCTTCCTCAGGGTCCTCTTCTTCAGAGCTAGAGGATACATCAATCCTCTCTCCTGGGGTTATAACCTCGATCCCTGGGATAAGCTCCACTAACTTTATCACTCGAGCACGTATCGCATCCAAGAACTCTGTCTCGAAGGTGCTCCGCGGCCAGGGTACACTCCAGTGTCTCAACTCAGGAGCTCAGCTGAGATCGAACATGCTGGAGGCTCCTGATGGCGGCCTATTGTCTCTCTGCGTGTGTATCCCGCTGATGTAGTGCCAACTCTAGACTCCTGCATTCCTCACGTCGGGACTCTAGTGCCTGGAACGCCTCCTGTATCTGCCCTCGATACGAGTTCGCCTCCTGTCTGGTCCTATCCAGCTCTCCTGTCAAGGTATGAATCTGCTGCTCGAGTCGCTCAATCCGATCCTGGTCCTTAAGCTTTGCTCGAAACTGGTCCGCCCAGCTCTCTCGCCAGTAAGTAGCCTACTCTTCTAAGAGCTTGACCTTCTCCGTTAAACGCGTGAGCTCAATGATCATATCCATTTCGGAATCCATACCTACCAGACCAAGGTCTAAGTCGATTTCGTAAAATCTAATGTCCAATGTAAACTCTATTAAGCATGAATAATCATTAAGGCAGTGATCTTAATGATTCAGCAAGTATGCTTATGTGACACTAGCGATTAATACCTTATTTTAGAATAGAAAGGAGGTTTAATGAATTTTAGATAAACCGATAAGTAACATATACTATATCTGTTTCAAGAGTTCAATAGAGGAATTTACTCAATCGGGAAATGCTACGAATACTTAATTAAGTATCCGATTCTGAAAAGACTAAGCATAGCTTGTTTAGCTGATGACTTAGAAACTGTTGAATATGACTATGCATTTTCCAAGTGAATTGCGACAAGTCAAAAGAGTATTTATTGGAAGTTGACTCGAGGAATCTACTTTAGGTCTTAACCCTATGGTTTACTTCGTCCTAGGTGGAATCCTTATCTAAGTCCGAAGATTCTTATCCTGGAAAAGCTCGATGTAAGTGTCCTTCTTACAAAGCGAGCTCCGATACCACTTCTGTCACGCCCCCAACATCGGGCAGGACGAGGGCGCGACGATACATGTCGATCAATCAATAAGAGTGCAGTAAAGACATTGCGGAAGCTAGAATAACGATCAACAAAAATTCAACAACGAAGCTCGATGTAAGTGTCCTTCTTACAAAGCGAGCTCCGATACCACTTCTGTCACGCCCCCAACATCGGGCAGGACGAGGGCGCGACGATACATGTCGATCAATCAATAAGAGTGCAGTAAAGACATTGCGGAAGCTAGAATAACGATCAACAAAAATTCAACAACGATCTTAACCCGATGTTTTAAGATTCGTTGAAATAAAAGTTGGTAATGAAATTACAAAGATCAGAACATTACAGCAGAACTTCTTTCCAGAATTTCAAAAGTACCAAATACGAAACATAACTAATCTATTACAAGGTGGAATTATACACAATTCTATGTCTCGAAGGTCTTCTACTCGGTCTCTTCAAAAGTCCCCTCGTCTTCGGCCGGATTCTCATCCTCTGGTTTAAAATGGAAAACGGTGGGGTGAGACAAAGGGTCTCAGTGAGTGGATGATCGTGTGCGAGTGTGGCTTACTTTTCTTTGAAAACATTTTGATTGATGCATGGTTTTATAAAGTATATGAAATTGGAATCGTTTGCAATATACATTATAATTTTTATGAACACAATAAACATTTACAGGTGCGATATTATAATCCTGTCCCCGTGGACGGATGTCAAGTCAAGCAGTTGGTCAATCAGTCAAGCTAGCTTCGAATCCTGCCGATATGGACTTTGGATTCTAGGCTCTCCTTATTACTCCTAGCAAGATAGGTCGTCGCCCCAAGTAGAGCCTTCGCTCTTTTCACACTTAGCGTGTGCTTCCTTATCTCTTATCTGGGCTCAGTATGTCCTTAGCTGTGGGTCAAAACCCGGATCACACCATAATCGCGATTATACCCCAAGTATACGACCCAGGTCCCTCGGAACACTCCGTTCCTCGGTTATGGGAATAGGAAACAACGGTAGCCTCGTTCATGAACCGCAGCCTCGCTGCTCGATCCAAGACTTGGTCTAACCGTCCCTGACATGATTAGGGACTCTAGAGGTGGCTCATACAGTTCAATAGGTGGCCCCCGGATTTTAGGTCGGCTCTCTGGTTCGTATGGGATCAAGAGGTGGCCCCCGTCCGTCGACGTGGCACTTTGCCCTGGTAGAGTTAGAGGCGGACCCGTCCATGGCACTTTGTTTGTATAGCACTTAGTTCCCGGACAGTTACAGTCAGTAGTCAGACGCATGTCTCGAGTATCAAGTATGTGATCGGTTAGTCAGGTTAATAGCGTCTTTTTGACTAAGTACGAAATATGTATTATTTATAATTGTGGCCCGATTTGTTCGAAAAAAAAGGATTCATAAATAAATCTGAGAAATAATCTGAATAATCTTATTAACGATGCAGGAGTTTAGATCAGGTATTTATATAATATGGGCAGGTTCGACGATAACGAAATCTTTGGAATAGGTTGAATGGACGCTTTTGCCCTTAGGTTCGAGTTTTAGTATTTAGAGTAAGGATCGAATTCGGATGGTTGTGAAAATTTGTGAGAATGTCAAAAATATTCCCACGACTCCAGATTTAAGGAAATTTCGAAATTTTCAGTTTCGAGACTGAATTTTCCAGAATTTACGGTTTTGCCCCAAAACTTAGGAAAATTATTCCGGGGCTTATAATGTTATGAAATTAGCTCGTATTTTGATGAAATTTTACGAGGTGACTCGTAATAGGTCTGTAATGATAGATTTGTGAAAAATTCCAGAAAATTTCGAACTTGGTCCAGAATTCTAATTTTCTTGCGTTTTGACCCCAAAAGTCTTTCAAATTACAATTTTGGTTTATAAGTATAGATATCGAAGTCCGAAGTGTACGAAACTTTACGGACAGCTTATATATGAAGAAATATATGCGGTACAGGGTCCAGAATACGTATTTTTGTAAATTTTCAATTTAGTCTCCAAACTACCTAAAATTGCAATTTGTGCCCAATTTTCCGTTTACTCGATTAAATTCTTACTTACGGCCACAAGTATATTATCACATATTACAACTTAGTCATATGACACTAAAATTCCATATTTGAGACAAAGTCACGAGAAAGTACAAGATAGGTATAAAGATTACAATTTTTCACGAAATTGGAATCCGACTATCGAATCGGTTGTCGACTAAAATTGTCAAATCAATTTGCATGATGTTATAACCATAATATGAATATTCAAAACATGTATATACTCATAATTTTCCAGATTTGTACATGCATCATAATTTCTCATAATATTCATAAATAAAAATCAAGAAATACAAATATTTATATAGAAATATTAACAAAAACTTGTAGTATAATTTCAACATGCAAAATTTGACATGCAACTCAAGAATATATTTCAAAATTTTCAGATCTCACATGCATCATCATAAACAAGAAATAATTGATTTTTGTTTTCAAAATTTTGAAGAATTTCCACTCACTTTAGTTCTTTGTCGGTAGAAGTCGATCCTAGGTCTTGTGAGTCGAAAAGGACCTCTCTTCCTCCTCCTCTACATTTCAGCCCATGCATCAACACACTATGGATTATTATTTTTTGATTGCATGTTAGGTTTAAAGTTAGATGAGAGGGTTTTCAATAGTTATACATATAAAAGAAAGTTGTAGGAAAAGAATTACCTATGCCTTGTTAAACTTCTCTTCTTCCTTCTTCTTTTCTTCCTCTAGATTCATCCCTCTCTCTCTTTCTCTCTCAAATGTAGATTTTTTTTTGTGTGTAGGAGGTGTAAAATGTAGCTAGGGGGTGGATGATCATATTTATAGTGTGTAATAGAGGCTTGGGGAAGTGTATGTGTAGTGAGGACTAGGGACAAGATGTTTAAGGTGTTGAGGGGTGTCTTGCATGGGGGACATGAGGTTATAAAAAAAAATTGATTCCCCTCTTTTTTTTCCCATATGGCCGCCCCATTACATAGATATATGTATTATATATATTTTTTTGTTATTTTAAGTGTATAATTATAATTGTAATAGTTGGTGATTTAATTAGTTAGTTGGGCTTTGAAGTGTTTTCAAGCCTTAGGAATTTCATCAAGTTGGGCTTGAGCCTTTTAGTGTGTTCATATGTGTAGGTGTTGATACACATGGCCCATTAGGAATTTCATGTTCCTATTTGGAGTTTTAATTAATTCATTATCTCATTCATAAAATAATTTATGAATAAATAAGTAAAATAAAATGAAACTAGATGTAGATTACAAACAATTGTTATTAGAGTACATCATGATTTAATAATTATACATGTAGTAAACTATCGAGTTTAGGGGTTTTACATCCCCTCCTTAAAAGAATTTGGTCCCCAAATTCCTACTTGAATAATTCGGTACAATTTCTTCATTTCTTCTTCAATTTCCCATGTAGCGTCTTCCTCGCTATTATGCTTAGACCGAGATGACTTTGACTAGGGAATTGTCCTCTTCCTCGATTCACGCATCGCCGGTCGAGGATCTTTATCGGCTTCTCTTCATAAGATAAATCATCTTTGATTGGTGGGATGTCAGAGGTAAGAACATGCTCCGGGTCCGGATGATACTTCTTTAGTCTCGAGACATGGAAAACGTCGTGCATTCCCGCCAGATTGGGTGGTAACTCTAACCGGTAAGCTAGTCGACCAATTCTTTTGGTGATTTTGAATGGTCCTACATATCGGGGACTCAGTTTTCCTCCCTTCCTTGATACTATTAAACCCTTCCGTGGTGTTAGTCTTAAGAAGACTCGATCACCTACTTCAAATTCTAAATCCTTTTTACGATGATCGGCGTAACTCTTCTGTCTACTCTGAGCGGTGCGGATCCTATCCTTGATCAGTCGTACCTTGTCCATGGCCTCTTTCACCAAATCTGTTTTTATTACAGAAGGTTCCGTTCGTTGTGTCTTTGGCGTCCATTGATCGTCAATTTCCTAATGAGTGGAGATCGGCACTTCCTTCCGTACAGTGCTTCATATGGTGCCATTCCGATTGTGGCGTGGTAACTGTTGTTATATGTGAATTCGGCCAATGGTAGATGTTGATCCCAATTTCCTCGGAAGTCCAGAATGCAAGCTCGTAACATGTCTTCAAGGGTCTGGATGGTTCGTTCAGTTTGCCCATCGGTCTCGGGATGAGCACTTGTGCTGAAGCTTAAGGAAGTTCCTAATTCCTTGTGAAAAGCTTTCCAAAGACGAGATGTAAATTTTGAATCTCTATCAGATACAATATCTACTGGTACTCCATGGAGTCGAACGATTTCTCGGATATAGGTCCTAGCCAGCTTCTGCGAACTGTCGTCCTTTTTCACTGGTACGAAATGTGATGATTTTGTTAACCTATCAATGATTACCCAAATGGTATTATATCCTCCTCTTGTGGTTGGCAAGTCCGTGATGAAATCCATGGTTACCATTTCCCATTTCCATTCCGGAACTTCTAATGGCTGTAACAGTCCTGAGGGTTTTTGGCGTTCGGCTTTTACTCTCTGACAAGTTAAGCATCTTCTTTGCAATTACGCTAACTGGTTCTTCATATTTACCCACCAGTAGTGCTTCTTTATATCCTTATACATTTTATTTCCTCCTGGATGAATTGTATATCGGGAGCAGTGAGCTTCTGCTAAAATTTTCTTCTTGAGCTCGACATTGTCGGGAACACATATACGGTTCTTGAATCTTAGTATCCCATCAACAGACATGTTGAACTCAGGTTTTTCGCCTTGTGCGACCTTTTCCATAAGTTTACAAAACTTCTCGTCTTGAGTCTGAGCTTCTTGGATTTCCTTAAATAAGTCCGGCTTCAATGACAAATTGGCGCACATAACGCATGTCTTGGATTGTCTTAGGTTCCATTGGCTTATTTCTCCCAGGGCATTCCATTCCCTTATCATGACTCTAGCCACACTCGCTTTCCTACTCAAGGCGTCTGCCACGACATTGACCTTGCCTGAATGATGCTGAATGGAGAAGTTATAATCTTCAAGGAGTTCTATCCATCGTCTCTGTCTTAGATTCAACTCCTTCTGAGAGAATAGATATTTGAGACTCTTGTGGTCAGTAAAAATGGTGAAGGTAGCTCCATACAAGTAGTGTCTCCATTTCTTCAAGGCAAACACTATTGCTGCGAGTTCAAGGTCATGGGTCGGATAGTTCATCTCATGGACCTTTAGCTTTCGGGATGCATAAGCCACAACCTTGCCGTTTTGCATCAGCACAGCTCCTAATCTTTCCTTCGATGCGTCACTGTACAACACAAACCCATCGCTTCCTTCGGGAAGTGTTAGTACAGGTGCGGTTGTGAGTTTCCTCTTAAGCTCCTGGAAGCTCGACTCACACTTATTGTTCCACACAAATTTGACGTGTTTCTGTGTTAGTCTTGTGAGTGGTCCTGTGATTTTAGAGAAGTCTTTAATGAATTTGCGGTAGTAACCCGCAAGTCCAAGAAAGCTTCGAATCTCCATGAGTGTTTCTGGTCTCTTCCAGTCCAGAATAGTCTCCACCTTTGATGGATCTACTGCAATTCCTTCTCCTGATATGACGTGTCCTAGAAAAGCCACTTCTCTTAACCAGAATTCACACTTGCTGAATTTGGCGTACAATTTATGCTCCCTTAGCGTCTCTAGCACCAACCTTAGGTGAGTTTCGTGTTCTTGATCCGACTTGGAATAAACGAGTATGTCGTCCATAAATATTACTACGAATTGATCCAAATATGGTTGGAACATGCGGTGCATTAAATCCATAAATGCAGCTGGTGCGTTGGTCAATCCAAAAGGCATTACCACGAATTCATAATGACCATACCTAGTTTGAAAGGCAATCTTTGGTATGTCATTCTCTTTGATCTTCAACTGATAATATCCTTGTTGGAGATAGAACTTCGAGTAAACCGTTGCACCTTATAGCTGATCAAATAGTTCGTCGATCCTGGGAAGTGGATACTTGTTCTTAACAGAAATGTTGTTAAGTTCACGGTAATCGATACACAATCTTAGCGTGCCATCCTTCTTCTTTACGAATAGTACTGGCGCTCCCCAAGGGGATATGCTTGGTCGGATAAATCCAACTTCTAGTAATTTCTGCAACTGAACCTTCAGTTCTTGCAGTTCTAGTGGAGCCATTCGATATGGCATTCTAGCCACCGGTGCCTTTCCTGGCAATATATCTATATTAAATTCAACTTCCCTATCTGGAGGTAGAGAAGTGAGTTCCGTGGGAAAAACATCAGGGTATTCTGATATTACTGGTATTGCTTCGATCTCGGTTGTGCTCTTTGGTTTATTCATGACAAAAGCTAGATATCCCGTTGCTCCCTTCGAAATGGCCTTCCTCGCCTTCATGGCTGATATAATCGGGGCCGAGTTAATTCTAGCATTTCCATGTAGTTCAACTACAGGGTGATCGGGTTTGCAGAATCGAACAATTTTAGAATGGCAATCAAGTTGTGCATAGTTCTTAGATAGCCAATCCATACCAAGTATGAGGTCATACTCAAGTATGGGAAGAAGAATTAGGTCAGCAGGAAAACATTGACCCTCAACTACAACTTCGCAATTCCTATACCGAATCTGTTTCCTGGCTTGCTGTTAGGTGTATTTTTATGCGTTTTTATATCATTATTTTATATCCATCTTGAGCCTAATTCAGCCTAAATGAGCTTTTAATGCATTATTTTTATATGTTTTGCAGGAAATCGGAGTCCGGAAGCCAAAACGATGAAAAAACGGGCGAAAATAGCATTTTTTGGTCATGAGCCGCGGCACACACCAAGTGAACCATGCGACACCAGACAACCAAGAAATAATATGCACATCAGATCTTGTGTCATGCACACACAAAGTGAGCCGCGGCACAGAAAGCGCAAAAAAGGGACGCACTGCGCTGAATTTGAATGGGGGCCCGCGGATGTAATAAAGTTTTGGGCCGCAACTCATGGGCCTTTGTGTGTGTGCTGAGAATAGCATTACTGGAGGAGGGATTTGACTTTGTTGGAAGAAAAAAAACGGCTGGAAGGTATATATAAAAGAAAGAGAAATAATATAAAGAGGGGAGGAGAAACAGAGAGCAGGTTTTATTTCGGCGGAAGAAATAAAAGAATACACGGAGGAGATTTGTGGGGCGGCAGCAAAGACTACCGGATTCCTACGGTTTTCTGCATCTTAGTTTTAGATTTATTCGAGTAGGATTTTGATTGTAGCCAATTTACATGACGGTTTGATTATTTATTATTATTTCGATTTACTCGTTATTCTATTGAATTGGATTCTTCTACTTTGCTCTTAATCTTTTTAATTGTCTCACCATGATTAATTTGTTTTGAATGTCTTTATGGATTCGGGAGATGAAATTTAGGCATAGTTCTTGTGAGACGAATCATAATTTTCGTGAGATAGGAATATACTCGTGCGAATTGTGAAGCCTGTTATTTTGGGAATTCTTGAACTGTTTTAGCTATTAATTATCTGATTCGAATAGGGATATATCGAGTTAGTAATTCGTAGTATTTTCTATCGACCTTGGGAAAGGCTTTAGAATAATTTAGGAATTCCTGGCTTACAATCAATTGAATAACAGTGAATTGAATCGAATAAATATCATTCCCGATTGTTTGAGGTGAAAATCAATATCCTACCCCTTATTAGTATTATTATTATTAGTAGTAGTATTATTTACTTTCTGCAATTAGTTTAGATATAAACTCTATTTAATTGTTCTTCAAATAAAATTGTGAGTTGACTAAATTTTGGTACTTAGTGAAATCAGTCCTCGAGGGAATGATACTTTACTTATCACTTTGTTACTTGTTGACACCGTGCACTTGCGGCATATTGTGAGGGATTTTCCCACAACACTTGCACCCATAGGTGTGGACACCACTAAGCTTACAGGCAATGATTCCATACATACATTCAGTTTTTATGCGTAATGGGGTGCAACAAAAGAATGTGATGATCCTGGATCTAATAATGCATGAGCAGAGTGGTTTGACACAAGGAATGTACCTTCCACCACGTCTGTTGCATTAGGAGCTTCTTGTCCAGCTAAGGCAAAAACTCTTGCTGGCGTTTTTCCCTTGCCCTTGCGATCATCCTTCTTAGCCGCGTTTTTCTGTTGATTGTTGTCCGGCGCTTCCCACTTCGGGCATTCCCTAATCTGATGCTGATTATCCCCACAGCGCAGACACCTCCCCTGTTTCTTCCAACAGTCCTCGGGTTTATGCCCCATCTTATTGCAGTGAGGACAGGGCGGTAGGTTGTTTACAGGCTTCTTTCCGGTGTTCTGTCCTGAAGTCTTGCATTGGAATTTTTGGGGTGGCCTGGATGATGAGTTTGGCACGGGTCTCTTTGACTTCCCAACGGTGCGCTCCTTTGCCTGACCCAGTCGGGTCATCCCGCTTTCAATTCGGCTGGCAGCCTCGACAGCTTATGTCATCGTCGTCATCCTTACTGGCAGCAAGCTTTGTTGAAGCGTAAATCTCAACCCGCATGTAAACTTGTACAGTCGGTCCTCCTCGGTGCTCACCAGTCCCGGCGCGTATTTTGAGAGTCGATTGAATTGAGACTCGTACTGGGCGACGGTCATTGCCCCTTGCTTAAGATGATAAAATTCATCACGGCGAGCCTCACGAGCGGCTTGGGAAATGTATTGATCACGGAAAGCTTTAACGAAGTTCTCCCATGTCCGGTCAGTGGCCTCTCTTGTCCATTTTCCACTGGTAATCTTCCACCAGTCGTGAGCCGCAGACTCCAATCGAAAAGTTGCGAGTGCCAGCTTCTGCTCTTCCGAGTACTGTAGGGTTGCAAATATACTCTCTATCCTCTCTAACCAGTGTTCGGCAATCGCGTCGTCTGGCTCCCCAAGAAATGTAGGGGTTTGAATCGGAGAAACCTTTCTAAGGCCCGGTCATGTGTTTCGGGTGCATTCGGGTTTGGTGCAATATGCTGTTGTAGAAAGGTCACCAGTTGGGTGATTGCTTGGGCAGTGTTATTGTCCCCTTGGAATGGATTTCCGTTACCTCCGTGTTGTTCCTCATTGTTGTTATGTTGAGCACGGGGTCTCCCACGTCCACGTCGGTCGGCCATCTATCGCCATTAACGGTTATTATAATTAGTTTATTTCGAGTTGTAAGCATAGAGAAGTCAATCATGCAAACATTATTTTAAATCTCATTATAACGTAATACGAATAACACATCATTAATGCATCCTAATGGTTTGATTTGACATGCGAAAATTATAGTTTTTTGATAGGGATAGTTAGTAAGTTGTCCAACTTAACCATCGTTCAAATACCAAAGAACAAACATAAGTACATCATAACGTCATCATAATAGTTAAACATCAAAGTAGGAACATAGCGGTATCACTCTCAGTCTTATCCTGGCTCCATCGGGTCTTCCTCAGGGTCCTCTTCTTCAGAGCTAGAGGATACATCAATCCTCTCTCCTGGGGTTATAACCTCGATCCCTGGGATAAGCTCCACTAACTTTATCACTCGAGCACGTATCGCATCCAAGAACTCTCTGTCCTGAAGGTGCTCCGCGGCCAGGGTACACTCCAGTGTCTCAACTCAGGAGCTCAGCTGAGATCGAACATGCTGGAGGCTCCTGATGGCGGCCTATTGTCTCTCTGCGTGTGTATCCCGCTGATGTAGTGCCAACTCTAGACTCCTGCATTCCTCACGTCGGGACTCTAGTGCCTGGAACGCCTCCTGTATCTGCCCTCGATACGAGTTCGCCTCCTGTCTGGTCCTATCCAGCTCTCCTGTCAAGGTATGAATCTGCTGCTCGAGTCGCTCAATCCGATCCTGGTCCTTAAGCTTTGCTCGAAACTGGTCCGCCCAGCTCTCTCGCCAGTAAGTAGCCTACTCTTCTAAGAGCTTGACCTTCTCCGTTAAACGCGTGAGCTCAATGATCATATCCATTTCGGAATCCATACCTACCAGACCAAGGTCTAAGTCAGTATTTCGTAAAAATCTAATGTCCAATGTAAACTCTATTAAGCATGAATAATCATTAAGGCAGTGATCTTAATGATTCAGCAAGTATGCTTATGTGACACTAGCGATTAATACCTTATTTTAGAATAGAAAGGAGGTTTAATGAATTTTAGATAAACCGATAAGTAACATATACTATATCTGTTTCAAGAGTTCAATAGAGGAATTTACTCAATCGGGAAATGCTACGAATACTTAATTAAGTATCCGATTCTGAAAAGACTAAGCATAGCTTGTTTAGCTGATGACTTAGAAACTGTTGAATATGACTATGCATTTTCCAAGTGAATTGCGACAAGTCAAAAGAGTATTTATTGGAAGTTGACTCGAGGAATCTACTTTAGGTCTTAACCCTATGGTTTACTTCGTCCTAGGTGGAATCCTTATCTAAGTCCGAAGATTCTTATCCTGGAAAAGCTCGATGTAAGTGTCCTTCTTACAAAGCGAGCTCCGATACCACTTCTGTCACGCCCCCAACATCGGGCAGGACGAGGGCGCGACGATACATGTCGATCAATCAATAAGAGTGCAGTAAAGACATTGCGGAAGCTAGAATAACGATCAACAAAAATTCAACAACGAAGCTCGATGTAAGTGTCCTTCTTACAAAGCGAGCTCCGATACCACTTCTGTCACGCCCCCAACATCGGGCAGGACGAGGGCGCGACGATACATGTCGATCAATCAATAAGAGTGCAGTAAAGACATTGCGGAAGCTAGAATAACGATCAACAAAAATTCAACAACGATCTTAACCCGATGTTTTAAGATTCGTTGAAATAAAAGTTGGTAATGAAATTACAAAGATCAGAACATTACAGCAGAACTTCTTTCCAGAATTTCAAAAGTACCAAATACGAAACATAACTAATCTATTACAAGGTGGAATTATACACAATTCTATGTCTCGAAGGTCTTCTACTCGGTCTCTTCAAAAGTCCCCTCGTCTTCGGCCGGATTCTCATCCTCTGGTTTAAAATGGAAAACGGTGGGGTGAGACAAAGGGTCTCAGTGAGTGGATGATCGTGTGCGAGTGTGGCTTACTTTTCTTTGAAAACATTTTGATTGATGCATGGTTTTATAAAGTATATGAAATTGGAATCGTTTGCAATATACATTATAATTTTTATGAACACAATAAACATTTACAGGTGCGATATTATAATCCTGTCCCCGTGGACGGATGTCAAGTCAAGCAGTTGGTCAATCAGTCAAGCTAGCTTCGAATCCTGCCGATATGGACTTTGGATTCTAGGCTCTCCTTATTACTCCTAGCAAGATAGGTCGTCGCCCCAAGTAGAGCCTTCGCTCTTTTCACACTTAGCGTGTGCTTCCTTATCTCTTATCTGGCTCAGTATGTCCTTAGTCGTGGGTCAAAACCCGGATCACACCATAATCGCGATTATACCCCAAGTATACGACCCAGTCCCTCGGAACACTCCGTTCCTCGGTTATGGGAATAGGAAACAACGGTAGCCTCGTTCATGAACCGCACCTCATTGCCGATCCAAGACTTGGTCTAACCGTCCCTGACATGATTAGGGACTCTAGAGGTGGCTCATACAGTTCAATAGGTGGCCCCCGGATTTTAGGTCGGCTCTCTGGTTCGTATGGGATCAAGAGGTGGCCCCCGTCCGTCGACGTGGCACTTTGCCCTGGTAGAGTTAGAGGCGGACCCGTCCATGGCACTTTGTTTGTATAGCACTTAGTTCCCGGACAGTTACAGTCAGTAGTCAGACGCATGTCTCGAGTATCAAGTATGTGATCGGTTAGTCAGGTTAATAGCGTCTTTTTGACTAAGTACGAAATATGTATTATTTATAATTGTGGCCCGATTTGTTCGAAAAAAAAGGATTCATAAATAAATCTGAGAAATAATCTGAATAATCTTATTAACAGTCTGGGGAGTTTAGATCAGGTATTTATATAATATGGGCAGGTTCGACGATAACGAGAAATCTTTGGAATAGGTTGAATGGACGCTTTTGCCCTTAGGTTCGAGTTTTAGTATTTAGAGTAAGGATCGAATTCGGATGGTTGTGAAAATTTGTGAGAATGTCAAAAATATTCCCACGACTCCAGATTTAAGGAAATTTCGAAATTTTCAGTTTCGAGACTGAATTTTCCAGAATTTACGGTTTTGCCCCAAAACTTAGGAAAATTATTCCGGGGCTTATAATGTTATGAAATTAGCTCGTATTTTGATGAAATTTTACGAGGTGACTCGTAATAGGTCTGTAATGATAGATTTGTGAAAAATTCCAGAAAATTTCGAACTTGGTCGAGAATTCTAATTTTCTTGCGTTTTGACCCCAAAAGTCTTTCAAATTACAATTTTGGTTTATAAGTATAGATATCGAAGTCCGAAGTGTACGAAACTTTACGGACAGCTTATATATGAAGAAATGTATGCGGTACAGGGTCCAGAATACGTATTTTTGTAAATTTTCAATTTAGTCTCCAAACTACCTAAAATTGCAATTTGTGCCCAATTTTCCGTTTACTCGATTAAATTCTTACTTACGGCCACAAGTATATTATCACATATTACAACTTAGTCATATGACACTAAAATTCCATATTTGAGACAAAGTCACGAGAAAGTACAAGATAGGTATAAAGATTACAATTTTTCACGAAATTGGAATCCGACTATCGAATCGGTTGTCGACTAAAATTGTCAAATCAATTTGCATGATGTTATAACCATAATATGAATATTCAAAACATGTATATACTCATAATTTTCCAGATTTGTACATGCATCATAATTTCTCATAATATTCATAAATAAAAATCAAGAAATACAAATATTTATATAGAAATATTAACAAAAACTTGTAGTATAATTTCAACATGCAAAATTTGACATGCAACTCAAGAATATATTTCAAAATTTTCAGATCTCACATGCATCATCATAAACAAGAAATAATTGATTTTTGTTTTCAAAATTTTGAAGAATTTCCACTCACTTTAGTTCTTTGTCGGTAGAAGTCGATCCTAGGTCTTGTGAGTCGAAAAGGACCTCTCTTCCTCCTCCTATACATTTCAGCCCATGCATCAACACACTATGGATTATTATTTTTTGATTGCATGTTAGGTTTAAAGTTAGATGAGAGGGTTTTCAATAGTTATACATATAAAAGAAAGTTGTAGGAAAAGAATTACCTATGCCTTGTTAAACTTCTCTTCTTCCTTCTTCTTTTCTTCCTCTAGATTCGTCCCTCTCTCTCTTTCTCTCTCAAATGTAGATTTTTTTGTGTGTGTAAGAGGTGTAAAATGTAGCTAGGGGGTGGATGATCATATTTATAGTGTGTAATAGAGGCTTGGGGAAGTGTATGTGTAGTGAGGACCAGGGACAAGATGTTTAAGATGTGTTGAGGGGTGTCTTGCATGGGGGACATGAACAACAACAAAAACAACAACATCGTTACATAAATAACATAAAAGGAAAGAAGAGGGAAAAAGTAGAGAAAAAAGCAAATAAAAAAAGAGAATGAATGTAAAAAAAAAAATCCTGAAAAATAAATTAAAAGATAACATGAAATAAATAAAAAAAAAGGAATCAGACTCCATCCACCATTCGTATTCTTTTCCGCCACATTTGCCTCTCCATCGCCATACTTTCTCCAATTCCAAGAAACCGCATATCATTTTCAATCATCTTTATCCAAGTTTTCTTGGGTCTTCCTCTACCTTTCACAACATTACTTGTTCCCCAACTTTCTAGCCTCCTCACTGGGGCAATGGGGGACATGAGGTTATAAAAAAAATTGATTCCCCTCTTTTTCTTCCCATATGGCCGCCCCATTACATAGATATATGTATTATATATTTTTTTTTTGTTATTTTAAGTGTATAATTATAATTGTAATAGTTGGTGATTTAATTAGTTAGTTGGGCTTTGAAGTGTTTCCAAGCCTTAGGAATTTCATCAAGTTGGGCTTGAGCATTTTAGTGTGTTCATATGTGTAGGTGTTGATACACATGGCCCATTAGGAATTTCATGTTCCTATTTGGAGTTTTAATTAATTCATTATCTCATTCATAAAATAATTTATGAATAAATAAGTAAAATAAAATGAAACTGGATGTAGATTACAAACAATTGTTATTAGAGTACATCATGATTTAATAATTATACATGTAGTAAACTATCGAGTTTAGGGGGTTTTACAGGTACGCTTCGGTGACAAATCCAAGGGAAGAACAAGAGGGAGGGGAACCCTGCTTGTAGGAATGTTCAAAGTCACTGACGTAGCCTATGTTGAAGGCTTACGGTATAATCTACTTAGTATAGCCAGTTCTGTGACAAACAATTCTCGGTCAAATACTATATAAATCACTGTAGGGTGAAGGACATCAAGGCCAAGGAAGTCATCCTCGCAGGAATCCGATCAGGTAATATGTACATTGTTGACTGGAAGCCTACGACCTCCACTATTCCATGTTATATTGCCAAAGGCACTGCAGATCAAAGCTGGCTATGGCACAAAAGGATGTCACACATCAACTTCAAGACTATCAACAAACTCGATAGACAGGGAATGGTCAGAGGTTTGCCTGATGTGTCTTTTCATAAAAATATCGTCTGTAGACCCTGTCAGAAAGGCAAACAAGTCAAAACCACCCTGGAAACAAAGTCATACCTGTCCACCCACGGGGTACTGGATTTTCTTCACATGGACCTCTACAGGCCTATAGACCCTGTAAGTTTGGGAGGTAAGAAATACTGTCTTGTTATTATTGACAATTTTTCTAGGTATGCTTGGACAATCTTTCTAAGCAAAAAGAAAGATACCATCACAAAGTTTCTAGAGCACCTGACGAAGCTACATAATGAGAAAGGATTGAGTATCGTGTCCATTCGTTCTGACGGATGCACTCAATTCACCAATCGCTTTATAGAGCAATACTGTTCGGACAATGAAATAAGCATGAATACTCGGCAACTCGAACTCCTCCACAAAATGGCATTGCCGAGCGAAAGAGCAGGACGCTCAAAGAAGCAATAAGAACCATTGATTATAGGAGTAGAATGCATAACCCACAACATCCAAACAATTTCCATTGATGATCCCCAAACTCCAATAGAACCTGTCAGGGACTTAGAAACCAATCCCACTGTTGTAAGATGAGAAGCAGTCAAAGTTGATGATGTACAAGCTAAAGCCGAAACTCTAGCACCACAAGATATAACACGGGATGCCAAATTTGAACCTGACAGGAGATGGCTGAGAGATCACCCCCAGGAGTTGATTATAGGAGATATCGATGCTGGTATCACCACCCATAGAAGAACACATAGTACACAAGGAATTGTACTCTGCGCACAAGAAGAGAGATTCTGAAAAGTCTCAATTTCCTGTATGGAAATCTCAAGCCAAACTTAGGAGATTATCTATATGCACTCTAGCTATATTCTTAGCCCAATCCGACCATGTTTCGACCAATGAAGCTCTGAATAATTCGCACTGGATCACTTATATGGAAGAAGAGCTAAATGGTTTCGAAAGAAACAATATATGGTATCTTGTTTCTTGACTAGATCATCAAGCTATAATTGGAACTAAATTGGTATTTAGAAACAAAAAGGATGAAAATAGACTTGTTATAAGAAACAAATCCTGTCTAATCACTCAAGGATACAGACTGGAAGAAGATATAGACTATGATGAAACATTTGCCCCTGTAGCCAGACTAGAAGCCATCAGGATATTCCTAGTATTCGCCGCCCATAAGAACTTTATAGTATATCAAATAGATGTTAAGAATGCATTCCTGAATGGAGATCTCACCGAAGAAGTCTATGTTGAACAACCACCAGGATTTGTCAACACTGAAGGCGGAGACCTAGTATACAGGCTATGGAAAGCTCTGTATGGACTTAAGCAAGCACCTAGAGCTTGGTATGAAAGGTGCAGTGGACAAGACCCTCTTTAAGATATAGGAAGGTGACGATCTTTTAAAGGTACAAATATATGACGATTATATTATATTTGGTTCAACTAACATTGCTCTATGTCAAAGGTTCTCTCATCTCATGCAAAGTAGATTTGAATTGAGTATGATGGGAGAACTTAGCTATTTTCTAGGATTGTAGGTTAAGAAATTGCCTACAGGAATATTCATCAACTAGGAAAAGTACTGCAAGGAGCTGCTCAACAAATTGGGGATGAACAACTCCAAATCCTTGTCCACCCCCATGAGCACTTCCACGAAAATTAGTTCTGAGGAAGCTGGAAAGCCGGTTGCTCGATCACTCTACAAGAAACTTATAGGCTCACTCCTATACCTATCGTCTAGCAAGCCCGATATCCAGTTTGTTGTATGGGTGTGTGCTTGGTATCAGGTAGCACCTAAGGAGTCACACTTCACCATAGCCAAACGAATCCTTAAGTACGTATGTGAATGGAACAAATGATATAGGATTGTGGTATCCTAAGTAAGGAGGACTCGATTTGGTAGGCTACAACGACTCGGATCTCGGAGGCTATAAGATAGATAGGAGGAGTACAAGTGGTACTTGTCACTTTCTTGGACCTAGACTTGTGTCATGGATCAGTAAGAAGCAATTGGCCAACTCGCTTTCTACAGCTGAGTCAGAATATTATGCCACTGGAAGTTGCTGTATGCAGATTCTATGGATGCAACAACAGTTACAAGATTATGGAATCAGCGTCAGAGAGAAACCAATCATTTGCAATAGCAAGAGTGCAGTTGCAGTCACGCACAATGCTATATTGCACCCGCGAACTAAGCATATTGATATGAAGCAGCATTTCATCAGGAATCATGTTAAGAATAAAGATGTTCGGATCGAGAATATTCATATAGACATATAGTTGGCCGACATCTTTACAAAACCTCTCAACACAACCAGATTCTGCATGCTTCGCCAGGAATTGGGAATGTTATAGACCGACTCCCTATAAGTTTTTACATTTTACTCATCAATTGAGGGGAAATGCTGTAAGACCCAAGAACACAGTATCCACTTTGATTAACTATACACTCAGAAAAAGTCAGATCTTACTGTAGGAAAAAGAAGGCATAAAACCTTCTTGCAGCTGACGTGTGCATTAATTAAGGGGGAATATAGAACGACCCATAAATACAGTATTACCCCAAATATTATTGTAAGATTGAATCATGTATGTAACTTTTAAGAAGGAACGTTGTATTTTCGCGGATACAACACATATACTGTAAGATATTAATTAATATTATAATAAGTATCTAATTCATACACTTTATCATAGTAAACTGTTTTCAGTCCACGTGCTTTGTCTGAATTTAAAATGTTTTATTCTTTCATGGTTTTAAAGACAACTGTACTTTATTGCCTCAAATACCACAATTTCAAAATTCAAACTGCTGTTTCGTGCAATAGTGGAAAACGAACTGTCAAAAGTGGGACCGGTCATCATTTCAAAACTAATGGATTAGACGTATAAGATACATCTAAATCCATCTTGTACGTTCTTTCAAAAGACCGCTTCCCATCACTAGAGAAGATCTACAAACTGCCTTCACACGGCCTGAAAATGGAGGAAATGGAGACCTTCGGTCTGAAAGCTTGTTGTTAGGAATATGCCCTCGAATGCCACTCAGGGGATGAGAGAGTAGGGGCATTGTACTTGTAATTATGGAATAAATAAAAAAAAAAAGGCAATTCGATTCATTCACTGTTTATTGTATTTCAATTGCATTCTTGACTTGGTAAACATTGAAGTGAAGTCCATGTAAATAAACTGAACATTCCATTCTCGTTATGGGATAAGAGAAAATGCACTGGAAGTGTTTAAAGTTTATTTACGTAAATCGTTCGCAAGTCAATAAACTTAAATGGGCATTAAGTTTTTTAATAAGATTTGTATAACTAATGCTAGGACATGTGAATGTCTTGATAGCATAGTTATAAGTATATTGGTGGGACCAGTATACTCGAACTCGACTCATACTCGATTCAGTCACACGGTATTCACTCTCGGAGAGTCGATGACGAATCGAAAGGTTGTGATAGTATACGTGGACCTTTGACTTGAGGGTTCGATAGAAGATGTGCTGTGACGTTTAGTTTGTCATTAGAGTAGTTAGACTCATTTGCTTAATTCTTGAGTCGACCTCGAAGTGCGGACTATACGGGCAGTAGCGATCTTTCTTGTACGCCAAGAAAAGATTCTATCTCTGTTAGTGAGCAGCGAATGTCTATACGGTTAATGGCAAATAAGATCATAAGTCTTTGGCCAAAGCATACCGATATAGTAGTATTAGATACACTATTGATCGGTTGGTCTTGATTTGCATTAACACATGTATAGAGTTTAGTCAACGATGAGGTTTAACTTTACCGTGACCGAATACTTGACCGGGACATCGATGAAGGGTCTATACGTATATAGTATTCACGACATAATGGTTCGGAATGATCCCTTCATTCGTTCTCGGTCGGGGTTTACGGTGCGGCCCGCTAATTTGGCTAAGTCTTGCCGCACTCATTAGTTCCTCCCAATACTGCCGAGATGGACCTACGAGTCGCGCATCGGGAGCGTTGATGGATAAATGTGAATTTATTATCTCTCTATTAATATTAGATATTGGATATCTAATTATGATTTATTGGATAAATCAAATATCGGTCTTATGAATTTAAATTAAGTTCTGGGTAATTAATTTAATTCATAAATTATATTTCTTAGAGAAATATATATTTGTATTTGATATAATTAATTAATTAGATTAATTAATTAATATAAATACATTGATGATTAAAAGGAGTGTATTTAACGAGTCGTTTGTGAACGTCCATTACCTGAGAGTGGCTCGGCTCGTTTTCTAGGAAACTTCCTTGTGGCCACCCACTCCTCATGGCATGGCATGATCTTGCATGTGTGTGGGAACTCACTTAGAGTTGAGATTCCCACATAATTGTGAATGATAGTTGTAAAGGAATAATTATTCCTTTATAATATATATCATTACATTATAAATGATGAGATGAGATAACTACAAACCACTCATACTCATTCATTGGAGAGTCCAGCCGTGAGAGTAAAGTGAGGGAGGAGAATTTTTTTCTTTTCTATAATTTTCATCTTAAAGGTGTTATAAAAGTTAAGAAAAATTGAGAGAAAAAATTCCTACGAGTTCCCTAGCCGTGTTCTTGGAGAACGGAGTCTCGTCGAAATTTTTCCGGGCAACTTCCGACGCGTGTGAAGTAGAGGCTTCGAACTTTCGGTGCTTGGAACAAAGGGATTTCGTGTTCGGGACGAGGTTCGTGATCGTCATCCAATTTTACGAAGAATTATTTCAAAGGCTTCAAGGGTATGATCTTTATCTTCGTATTTATTTTTCGTATATACGTTACTTGATCGATCCTGTTTGGGATTCGTTTTTATTTCCGCTGCGTATTTCGTTTTTTTTTTCGGAATCCCAACAGTGGCATCGGAGCGAGGTCAATGTTTCCGTATATACGATTATTTGTGCATTTTGAATGCTTTTGATGATGATTATGATTTAGAATCATGTTTGGAATAATTGTATATTTTAAATTGTTCGTTGTAGCATCACGTTTTTTGAAACGGGCCGAAAAACGAAGAAACGGGGTCGGCGGCAGTGGTGGTGGCGACCTTGCTGGCCTGCCCGGTGCCGAGCATGATCGGCCATGTCTCGCCACGGCCGAGAATGATCGGCCACCGCCAAGCTTGGCTCGGCCAGCGACCCTCGGGTTTTGGCGATTTTGAATCGGGCCATGGTCAGCCTAAAACCGGATTATCCGGGACTCCGTTTTAAGTTTATATTTCGTTGTAATTATTTTCCAAAATTTATATTGGATTTTAATTTGACTAAATTAACATTTGGAATATTTTTGTGTTAAGGGAAATAAATTAAACGAGAATATTATTTTAATTTGGATTACTTGAGCAATTAAAATGACAATTATTAGTATTAATTGGATTAATACCATTAAAATGGAATACATTAATCTTATATTGATTGGATTAATATATTAATTGATTATTTAATTTTAATGCCACTTTATATTAATTGGATTAATATAGTAGAAATTGAATAGATTAATTTATAGATTAATTAGATTAATTTATATTAAAGATTAATTGTTTAATTTCGTTGCCATTACATGTTGTATGGAATCCTTATGTGATGGTGATATAGCTCGTGGACTTAGTTTTTTTATTTGTTCGATTCGATTGGGTTGTAAAGGCCGTTTTGAGCTTATTTATATTTACTAGAAAAACTTGTATAGGATGCAATTTTTCAATGATCTAATTATTATTTTGGGTATGAAGAAGACCGAAGACAACCGACCGAGAAGACGAAGAATCGAAGATTTTTTTAATTGGGTCATTCGCTTGGCCCAGTACTTAGGAATTAGGTCCATGAGCTATATGTTGGTAGTAACTAGGTTACTGTTTTCTGTTTTTCATTTTGAATGATTGACAAACCAACAAACGCGCGTATAATTGTATTAATGTGCAAAGTGTAACACTAATCGCGAAATTCTCCCGACTACAAACAGACTAAGTTTGAAAAAGGTTACGTGGTTTCCTACCCTCCATCAAACTCGTAGAAAATTGATACCCGAGCTGGTGTGCTATGCTTCCGAGTTATCGGGGTAGTACATTTGGTAGAGGTTGAAAAATTCTTGAGTGCATTAGATGCCTTCGGTTGGTGATAAATTTCGCCCCTAGAAACCTGATAGGTTGCCGGGTGAGATTCAATAGTCAAACCGATAGACGTTGATGGTCAACAACTTAGATAGTCTGGATTGCCAAGAAACCTGATAGGTTGAGGGCATGAAGACTAGGGGTAAAAGAAGATCAAATCATCCGTTAGACGGGTTGGTGTTAGACACCACTTTACAGAAATTAATTGGCAAGAAACCTGATAGGTTGCGTCTGTTAAAATTTGTAAAGAACTTGATCACCACTAAGAAGTCGTTCTAATCATGATTTCCGGATTATAACATGGGAGTGTATAATTCCGATAAAATTAGTGGGAGCCGAGACAAGAATTATACGAGCCCTTAAGTTCTATACTCGGTCATAATTAAACAAGTCACTAATTTAATCTTGTCTAAATCTTTGCGGAAAACGAAATTGAATCTCTCTAAAATGGCTAAAAACCCACTTGCAATACTACTTGAAAAGAATCTCCTAACTGGCCCTAACTTTGTTGGTGGTTGCGGAATCGATGATTGTACTCGGTATGGAGTCTCTGGGATACGTCTTGGAGGCAGACATTCCACCGAATCCAATCCGGACTAGGGGTAATCAGGAAGACATTGACGTCCATGAAAAATGGGTCAAGGATGATGTGCTAGTCCGTGGTTTTATGATGGGCTCAATGACTAATGAGCTGCAGAGAGCGCACGAGAAAATGACTTACGCTGGCGATTCTCGCACACTTGACCGAACTTTATGGAGAGCACGGTAGGACTGCTAGATATGAGATATCAAAGCGGTTGTTCGGTGCTAGGATGAAAGAAGGGGAGAAAGTGGGAGACCACGTCCTCAAGATGATCTCTATGATTGAGAGGCTCGAGGTGCTCAACTTTAATATGGATTTATCCCTTCAAATTGATCTCATCCTTCAATCTCTACCTGACTCTTTCACGCAGCTTTGTAATAAATTTCAACCGTAATGAAATTACATGGACATTAGTGGGCTAATGAATAAACCGTGACGGCGATCTAACATGAAGACTAAACCGAGAGAGGCTGCTCTTGTGATTTCTTACGGGCCTAAGAGGTCCAAGAACAAGAAGACAAAGACCTACGAGCAAGACAAACCCAAGAAAGGGGTGCAAAGGAAAGGGCAAGGCCCGAAAGGTTCAAAAGGTAGGCGGTCCAAAACCTACGGACAAATGCCTTGAATGCGGTGAGTGGGCCATTGGCGAAGGACTTGTCCCAAGATTAATGGCGCATCAGTGCGGAACTTTTTGTTTTTGAAACTAATTGTTCCGCCATCGTATATTACGCTTCATGGATTACGGATTCAGTGCCACTTCTCACATTTGTACTATGAATCAGGATCTGGAACGAAGTAGAAAACTTGAAGCTGGGGAAATAATGATCACTGTTGGAAGCAGACAAAGTGTCGAGGCAACCGATATTGGATCAATCCTTCTGGGTTTAGAATCTGGTTTTATTTTGACATTAGATGAAGTACTTGTTTTGCCCAAGGGGCATAAAAACATTGTATCCATTCCAGTCTTGGACCGGAAAAGATTTTGTTTCTTCATTGTCAATGGAAGTTGTAAAATTTATTTTCGAAATAAATTGGTTGGAACAGCTACATTGTTGAATGGTTTATATCATCTGAACATGCAAAATAAAACAGCAGTGAACACTATAACTAGGAAACGTGGTAGGCAAGATACTAATCAAGCTCTTAAATGGCACCTTAGACTTGGTCATGTTGGTCAGACCAAGGTTCAGAAAATGGAAAAAGATGGACTTTTAAGTCCATTGGGTGTAGAACCCTATCCAACTTGTGAATCTTGCCTCAGAGGCAAAATGACTAAGTTCCCTTTCATAGGGACTTTTGAAAGGGCTGCCGATAAACTTGGATTGGTGCATACCGATGTTTGTGGTGCTTTAGAAGTAGCCCGAGACGGATATCAATATTTCATAACGTTCACAGATGATCATACTAGGTATGGGATTGTGTACTTAATGAAACATAAATCTGAAGCCTTTGCTAAATTCAAAGAATTTAAGGCCCTAGTTGAAAAACAAACTGGATGTCATATCAAAGCACTTCGGTCAGATCGAGGTGGCGAATATATGAGCACTGAGTTTGATGAGTTCCTTAAGGAACATGGAATAGTTTCACAATTCACGCCTCCAGGAACCCCACATTTAAATGGTGTTTCAGAAAGGAGAAATCGGACTTTGTTGGACATGGTTCGCTCCATGTTAAATTACACTGATTTACCTATTTACCTGTGGGGATATGCCTTACTAACCGCTGCCTATATCCTAAATAGATGTCCTTCCAAATCTGTTCCTATCACTCCGCATGAGATGTGGAAGGGTAAGAAACCAAGCCTTAATCACATAAGGATTTGGGGATGTCCAGCCTATGTCAAAAAGGCTAAGGTGGACAAGCGAAGCGGGTCCATAAAAGGAAGATTCATAGGATACCCACAGCAGACGATGGGATATCTATTCTACATGCAGGAAGACCAAAGTTAAGTTCTGGCATTACAAGCGCACTTCCTTGAGGATGAATTCATTCAGGAAGGTGGCTCGGGTAGAAATATCTCTTTGGAAGAGCATAATGAAACTCCTAAGGAGACATCTGATCAGGGATTAAGAACCGAACCTATTGTAACACAACCTCCACTTCGAAGGTCTGATAGGGTATCTCACTTACCTTAGAGGTATGGCTATACACATGTCGAGGAACTGGGTCTCCACGACACACCTGATAGCAGTGAAAACGACCCTGTCACCTATGACCAAGCGATAATGGATGTAGACTCCGATAAATGGCAAGAAGCAATGGAAGCTGAGATAGACTCGATGCATACCAATCAGGTCTGGACTCTAGTAGATCTTCCAACTGGCATGAGGACTATTGGAAATAAATGGATCTATAAGAGAAAGACTGATGGGGATGGCAAGGTTGATGCCTATAAGGCCAGGCTTGTTGCAAAGGGTTATACCCAAAGGGAAGGAATCGATTATCATGATACCTTCTCGCCCGTAGCTATGATAAAGTCGATTCGCATGATGCTTGCCATTGCTGCCTATTATGATTATGAAATATGGCAAATGGATGTCAAAACGGATTTTCTAAATGGATACCTCGAGGAGGAAATCTATATGGAACAGCCTAAAGGTTTTGTGTCCAAAGCTAATATTCATAAAGTGTGTAAGCTTGAGCCATTTATGGTGAAGCAAGCTTCTCGGAGTTGGAACCTTCGATTTGTGAAGCGATTAAGGACTTTGACTTCGAACGAAATGAGGAGGAACCGTGTGTTTACAAAAAGATCAGTGGGAGCAACATTGCGTTCTTAGTACTATATGTAGATGATATTCTACTTATAGGAAATAACATAGCAATGCTCAGCACTGTGAAAGCTTGGCTTTCTAAAACGTTCTCCATGAAAGACTTGGGAGAAGCTTCCTATATTCTAGGGATCCGTCTTTACAGAGATAGACCGCGAAGAATGATAGGACTTTCCCAAGTCCTTTATATCGATAAAATCCTGAGAAGATTCAAGATGGATGAATCTAAAAGAGGGTTCCTTCCCATGCGACATGGAATTCATCTCACCACGAAAATGTGTCCTCAAAGTGAGGAAGACAAGAGAGAGATGAGTAAGGTACCCTATGTCTTGGCAGTGGGTAGCCTCATGTACGCTATGTTGTGTACGAGACCAGACTTAGCCTACGCTGTGAGTATGGTAAGTCGATTTCAAGCAAACCCGGGAAGGGAACATTGGACTGCCGTAAAGAACATTCTTAAGTACTTAAGAAGAACTAGAGATTTAGTTCTTACTTATGGTGGTGGAGCGAAGGTGATTGGATTCACCGATTCGATTTTCCAGAGACAATGACGACTCTAAGTCGACATCCGGTATTTGTTTACTCTCAATGGAGGAGCAATATCTTGGAGAAGCTCCAAGCAAACCGCTCGCAGATTCCACCAAGCAGAGTATCAAGCTGCCTCAGAGGCTAGCAAAGAAGCATTTTGGATGCAGAAGTTTATACAAGAACTTCAAGTGGTGCCTAACACGGAGTTGCCTATATCACTATTCTGTGATAATGATGGAGCTGTCGCCCAAGCCAAGGAGCCGAGGGCTCACCACAACACAAAGCATATAGAGAGAAAGTACCACATCGTTCGAGAGATGGTGGAAAAAGGATATGTTTCATTGGAAAGAGTAGATTCAGAAGACAATGTCTCTGACCCGCTGACTAAGCCATTATCTCAGGCCGTCTTGGAAAGACATCTGAAGAACATGGGTATTGGATATCATGATGTGTGGCATTGAGTGCAAGTGGGAGATTGTTAGGAATATTCCCTCGAATGCCACTCAGGGGATGAGAGAGTAGGGGCATTGTACTTGTAATTATGGAATAAATAATAAAAAAAGGCAATTCGATTCATTCACTGTTTATTGTATTTCAATTGCATTCTTGACTTGGTAAACATTGAAGTGAAGTCCATGTAAATAAACTGAACATTCCATTCTCGTTATGGGATAAGAGAAAATGCACTGGAAGTGTTTAAAGTTTATTTACGTAAATCGTTCGCAAGTCAATAAACTTAAATGGGCATTAAGTTTTTAATAAGATTTGTATAACTAATGCTAGGACATGTGCATGTCTTGATAGCATAGTTATAAGTATATTGGTGGGACCAGTATACTCGAACTCAACTCATACTCGATTCAGTCACACGGTATTCACTCTCGGAGAGTCGATGACGAATCGAAAGGTTGTGATAGTATACGTGGACCTTTGACTTGAGGGTTCAGTAGAAGATGTGCCTGTGACGTTTAGTTTGTCATTAGAGTAGTTAGACTCATTTGCTTAATTGCTGAGTCGACCTCGAAGTGCGGACTATACGGGCAGGTAGCAGTCTTTACTATACGCCAAGAAAGGATTCTATCTCCTGTTAGTGAGCAGGCGAATGTCCTATACGATTAATGGCAAATAAGATCATAAGTCTTTGGCCAAAGCATTCTGATATAGTAGTATTAGATACACTATTGATCAGTTGGTCTTGATTTGCATTAACACATGTATATAGTTTAGTCAACAGTAGGGTTTGACTTTACCGTGACCCGAAGACTTGACCGGGACATCTGATGAAGGGTCTATACGTATATAGTATTCACGACATAATGGTTCTGGAATGATCCCTTCATTCGTTCTCAGTCGGGGTTTACTGATGCGGCCCGCTAGTGGCTAAGTCTTTGCCCGCACTCATTAGTTCCTCCCAATGCGGTGAGACGGACCTACGGAGTCGCGCATCGGGAGCGTTGATGGATAAATGTGAATTTATTTTCTCTCTATTATTATTAGATATTGGTTATCTTATTATGATTTATTGGATAAATCAAATATCGGTCTTATGAATTTAAATTAAGTTCTTAGGGTAATTAATTTAATTCATAAATTATATTTCTTAGAGAAATATATATTTGTATTTGATATAATTAATTAATTAGATTAATTAATTAATATAAATACATTGATGATTAAAAGGAGTGTATTTAACGGAGTCGTTTGACGAACGTCCGTACAATGAGCCGAGTGGCTCGGCTCGTTTTCTAGGAAACTTCCTTGTGGCCACCCACTCCTCATGGCATGGCATGATCTTGCATGTGTGTGGGAACTCACTTAGAGTTGAGATTCCCACATAATTGTGAATGATAGTTGTAAGGGAATAATTATTCCTTTATAATATATATCATTACATTATAAATGATGAGATGAGATAACTACAAACCACTCATACTCATTCATTGGAGAGTCCAGCCGTGAGAGTAAAGTGAGGGAGGAGAAATTTTTTCTTTTCTATAATTTTCATCTTAGAGGAGGTGTTATAAAAGTTAAGAAAAATTGAGAGAAAAAATTCCTACGAGTTCCCTAGCGGTGTTCTTGGAGAACGGAGTCTCGTCGAAATTTTTCCGGGCAACTTCCGACGCGTGTGAAGTAGAGGCTTCGAACTTTCGGTGCTTGGAACAAAGGGATTTCGTGTTCGGGACGAGGTTCGTGATCGTCATCCAATTTTACGAAGAATTATTTCAAAGGCTTCAAGGGTATGATCTTTGTAATACCCGTAATTTTGATTCCTGGTAATTTTCTATTTTTGGCGGAAGTCCGTTTTGACAACTCGCTCATGACCGTTTCGTCATTCTGAGAATGATTAATTCTACACTTTTTGTCATCCGAGTTCGTTTCGGTGTTGTTTTGTTGAGTTACGTGCTTTTAGCGACTTTTCCGCACTTGAGTTCGATTCTTGCGAATCTCGTCAGCTAACTGTTTCAAGTTTCCCGCAAGTCCGTTTAACTTTGTTAGACGTGTTGTGAACTTCGGTTTGGTTATTCGATCACGTATCGTGATTTCCGGGCGTTTTGGGCCATTTTGTAATTTCTTGAAAGTTACGGGTATCCATATCTGTATTTGTCGTCTTGACCCTTTTCTTGGTCGCGTATGATTAATTATTGCATTACGTTTTCATCTCGAGTCGTTGATGTCGTCCGCGAACTTTTCGCCGTGTCCGTTCCTGCGTTTTTGGAAATCGGCGTCGGGTCGTGGCGGTGGCGGTAGCCGGACGGTTGCGGGGGGCCGGACGAGTCTTGAACAACGCCGAGCCACGCGAGAACCGCGTAGCGCACGCTTCGGCCGGGGCCTGCGCGCTTCTTCAGCGATGTAGCGCATTGTCGAGTCGGCCAGACGCTATCGGACACAGGCGAGTACTGCGAGGTTACGGACTCGGTCGGGAGTCGGCGGGTAGCGCACGCTCTGTCGGTCGTAGCGCGCGCTAACCGGCGGGGTAGCGCACGCCGCGGCCGACTAGCGTCGCTACGGGATGAGTTGTCGATCCGGTGGCTCGGACCGGAGTCGGCTAGCGCGCGCGAGCTTCCGCCGTAGCGCACGCGCTAGCGGGTCGGGCGGTCGAGTCACGGTCGGCGGGGTGGTCGGTGGTGCCGGTCATGCGGGCCATGGCCGAGAGTGTTCGGCCGATCTTGGCCGATAGCGCCGCACGCTAGGCCGGGATGGCAAGCGCACGCTAGTTCCGGCCCGATATAAAAATGACAGACAGCGACTTTCTCGTCATTTTCATTTCTTTTCCCTTCGGTCATGGTGGGGTTTCGGAGGACGAAACCATGTTGTTGAACAACAAATCCATGAAGTTCTTGAGGTTATATCGTTGATCAATCATCCTATAACATCTTTCGATCCAGCGAATCAAGATCTTTAGAACCCTACTTTTGGGGAGATTTGGGGATTTTCGTGGTTTTGCCCGATTCATTCGATTTTGATGAGTAATTCATGATGAATATGATTAATCTTGTTGGTACTCTTAGTTTCCCTACGGATTCATGGTATATTTCGTGATTTTTACGAAATCGAGAGGGTTTGGTTGTGGTCCGCCCTCGTTTTCTATATTATAATAATATAAATGAATCGTAGGTTGGTTAAATGTCGTAAACCAATTCCGTATTCGTATAGAATCTGTTGTGATTGTATTCTTCGAATCGTTAGGTTCGTTTTCGATGGTTCCTAGCATTCGTCGGTGACTTTCCATTCCGTTCGTTGCGTCGTCGATTATTCAAGGCAAGTATACATTTATGATTGTGCGTTCTCGACTTTGAAAGTAAGAGGAATTGATGGTATGATATGAACGAACCGTTTTTACGGCATTCATAGATATATTGATGGCATATTATGAACGAACCGTTTTTACGGCATTCATATATGTATTATTGGCATGTAACGAACGAACCGTTTTGACGGCATTCCTACATGTAACGGCGTATGATCTGAACGAACCGTTTCTACGGCATTCACATACGTCATGAGATTTTAGTCATTCCGGAATACTAGTCTTAAATTGATGAATTGACGGATTACATTTACTTTATTGTCGAGGAGTATTATGTTTCATATTGTTATACTTGCACTAGCTATTCGACGGCTAACCCCTTTATGGGGAAATACCTTTATGTATTTCAGTTCCAAAGAGAGAGGACAAAGGGTATCGGGTCGGCATGAAGATGATGGGCAAGTGTGATACCGTGTCTTGTCTCCGGTTATCTTTTTGGACTCCTCCATTCGGTGTTGTTGTCTTGGAATGGATTTTAAATACTCGAGTATTGTATTTCGCTTTCCTTGATGTTCGGCTGTGTTGCCGAGGTATTGATTTGTGCAGTGATGTATATGGTTTCATTGGTTAGGGTTTTGAATACCATTTGTATCGTCTTTCTTTCCATTGTACGTAGACCTTCTCGGTCAAGTTTTATAGTTCCGCGTATGTTTAGCCTTGTGTGTCCCACGGCGGGGCTCACGGCGCCGTAATATACTGAATAACTTGGGGGTGTTACGAATATGGTATCGGAGCTTAGGTTTATGGATACCTAGTGGCGGTCTTTTGGGTCGATTGAGTCGTCATTTGACCACAGTATCACTACTGCCATCATCACGGTGCGACCGTACTTGTAAGTCCTCTCACTCTTCTTGTATTTTCTTGACCGTTTCATTTTTAGCTTGGTATTCTTTGGAATTGGTCACTTCGAGAAGGTGCGATTTGGATTATACTTCCGCACGTGTGTGCCCTTTAGAATGTTGGATGTAAGGAGAAGAAGTCGTGACTGTGGTTACGGACGTGAACTCTTCCTTGAGGTTTTGTTAAATTGCTAATTTCGATATTAGCGTGTATCGGTATTGTGTTGAGACTTTGTTGGAAGTCACATGTTAGTACCACGGGAGATCTTCGACTTCACAGACTTGTAAGTATGTTGTTTGGATTATTCGATAATTCTTAGTTATCTTGGTGATTTGGATTTATATGTTGGATATCGTTGATGGATATTTGTGCTTGAGAACGTTGTGAACGTTTGATAATGTTGCTGAATGCGTATATGTATTCATTGTGCCGTATGATCGTTTGGTATGTCGAGATGTTGGTAGAGAATAGCGGAAAATGGCTAAGTACAGCTACGGTGCATACTTAGCGCACGCTAAGAGATTCGGTCACGTACGCTAAGGAGGACCCCTAACGTACGTAACGACTTACTGGGTTAATTTCGGAAGGTGGCCGACAGGTAGGCCCAGGTTGATTTTTTATATTCAGTTAGCGCACGCTAACGCATGTTGGTTAGCGCACGCTAACACCAGATCGCCAATAGTGGAATCTTAGCTTTCGGCGGGTGGACCCGGCCATGTTCGACGCGTGATCAGATAAGGTCAACGAGTGCTTGTCGTGTAGAGCTAGCGTACGCTAAAACCGTATGATTAGCGCACGCTAATTCCATATCGGTCAAAGGAATCCCGATAATCGCGGATGTTTTCGGCATATGGGGGCACGATACTGTAGCAAGTCAACGACGATTAGCGCGCGTTAAGGTCGAAGAATAGCGCACGCTACTGAGCATTTCACTGTATCAAGTCAACGCCTGTTAGCGTACGCTAATGCATGGGCATTACGTACGTTAGATGAATTTCGAAGCAATGTAGTAGCTTCTGGACTGCCCGATAGCGCACGCTATCAAGGAAGGATAGCGCACGCTAGTCATGTAACGCACGCTAAATATAAGGTCTAGCGCGCTAGTGCTGTGTTTTATAGAGAGGATAGACGAGTGCTGAGAGGCATTTTGTCCATTCTCCTTCCTTCAGTCAATAGAGAGAACCTTGGGAAGTACTTGAAGTTCCTAAACATGGAGAGATGATTCTCTTAAACCAGATTAAGATGGAGAGCTCGGATTTAAGTTTTGTTCTTGATGTTTTTGATGATTCTTGGAATGGAGATCATTATTCTTCCTCGTGGTTCGTCCATACATGGTAGTCCTCGTATCCCTTTGATAGTGGTTCATTTCTTTAAGGATTACTACTTGGGAGGGAGTGTGTTGGGAATCGTGTATTTTGATGTTCGTTTTATTTCGATGAAAATGCATAAATCGACTCGCACTTTTATCTGCGTGAATATTTTGAAATGGCTTTTGGTATATTGCCAATCAATTTTTATTTCAGAAACCGATTCCCTAAATCGAGTTTTTGGCATTTTGACCTTGATCGCTTTGACGGTATTTGGAAAATGATTTTTTTAGTATTTGAAAGATATTACCGTCATCGGTCTTTTTAACATTTTTGAAATGATGTGGAGAAATTGTGCTTAGCACAGTAAATCCTTGTGAGAAGGGTTTACGGCGTGTAATATTCTGGAGGATGCAGGGTGTTACAATCTTGGTATCATGTGATAATGTCAGACGAGATTTATTGGAATCGTAATAAGAGATTCGGATGTTGATATGATTATTGAGATCTTCTTCATATGACGATAAGGGTTTTGTTCTGATTCTTGAGGTTGTATGAATGACATGATGAAGGAAATGATAACGTGGAGATATATATACCTCGGATATGTTGTTCTGAACGTGATTTCGGATATTTCATGCTCTTTCAGAACTCTTGAATTATCCGAGGTGATGAAAATTTTTAAGAAGGTTGATGTTTTGAATAGGAATATGGAATATTCATATCTAGAGCTAAACTATGTGTTGGAAATAATATTCGTATAGGAAATACGAATGTGATTATGAGCTTGATGAGACTATTATTCATCTCGGAATTTGGAAGCCCATACGTATGGAGCAAGTATTCAAATCGAATGATTGGATTGTTTGATAACCTTTTTAATATGATTATCTATTGTTTAGAACCAGTCGGATGATTCGAATTGATAACGGTCATAAGTAAATTTTAACGATGGGTTTACGAGAAGGGAACCTCACAATTCGTATTTAAGAATTGAGTTTGGAACATTTAGACCCTTATTATTGGTCCGAATTGGTTGCTGATATGATCGTCATACTTCGACTCGTATTGTGGACAGGATTTGTAAGTGTCGGAGTTGGATTGTTCAGACTGTGATTAGTCGAGATATGGTAAAATGATTGAGTTCGTGGTTTGGTGGTATTGATGTTGGTCGTCATCGAACCGGTTAATTATCAATCCTTCGTTTTACAATAAGATATGATGTTTGATCATAGATTATGACTGTTGTGTTGCGGTTAAGGTTGAAGGGTTCTTAGATTAACTTGGTCGGGACTGAGGAACTCGTAAGACGAAATCAACTGAATTGGTAACAGTTCGATGTATTGATATCGAGGCAAGTTTTATACTTGTACCAATCAATGAAATTAATGTTATCGTGTAAGTGTACGAATGTGTGTATCATTTCGAGACTCGGCCTCTTTATGATTGTATTGATATCAAGGGATTGGTTGACACGACGCCGTCGACAAATTATACCAAATATTACTGTTGTTTGTAAATGGCCGGTTCAAGGCATTACGATACTTGTTGGTGAAGTTGCTATCGATAGCCGGTTCGCGGTATCGATGTATCGATTATTATTGTTCGCGATTAATGTCGTTCTGAGACATCGTTGAATCTTTGTCGTCGAATTAGATCTGTTGCTATGATGTTGCGTTAACCGATTGGGGACGTTTGATATATCCTTTTGTCATCTCCGTTTCGGTGGTCGATTTAAGACACCGGGACATCTATTCTATCGTATCATTGATTATCGATTGACCGTTCTAAGGTAATCGAGGTATTGAATTGGGATTATCGAAGATAATTCCCATCCGTTGTCAAAGATATTCTCATCCGTTGTATCGTTGTTATCGATTGGCCATTCTACGGTAATCGAAGCATTGAATTGGGACTGTCGAGGATAGTTCCCATCCGTTGAATTATTATTGTCGTGTTGGCCGACTCAAGACAGCACATTATTATTCTTGTGAACTCGGTAATTTTGTGATCGTTGAGAGCTGAGGATTTCCCGAATTGTGGTGTTGTGGTTATTGCCGTGTTAATCGGTCCTTAAGGAATTCTGATCCCAGGATGGTCGTTTTGAATATCGTTGGTCGTGTCGATCTTTCCTTATTCGTGTGTCATCGTTCACTTGATGAGTCGTATGATCTATATTGGATGTTTTATCCCTTGAGTTTCGTTGTCATGTTGTATCGTGGCATATCTGGAATCATGTCTGCGTGCCGATTGGTTATGTGTAGGATTTTTAGCCAGGCACTCGATGGTCATGCGTGGATGTTTCCGCATTGGACCGTGCACACGAGACGTAGTTCTTGAGGCTAATTAGGTACATTGTCACACGTATATTCTGGATTCTGTATACGGGGCGGACATGTGCACGGACACATTTCCGGATCGGGCGTACTGTGATGTCCCTCTTGAGCTTTATTTGGTTGATCGTTCGTAGTCCATGTTGTATTGGATATGTCCGACGATTTGCGACTGGTTGTTCATACGCCGAGGGGTATGTCCGACAGTCAGGTTGATTTCTTTGAGATCTATTTTGTGATGATTTCTGACTTTGGGTCTGTCGGCTTTCGTGCCATTATGATGTATCGGTATTTTCCGTTGGAGCCTTCGGGCATTGTGAATTCGTATCTTTTCGGCATTGGTTCGGTTTACCTTCGGGTAATGTATTGTTGTGTTCTATATTGATAACTCGCCATTTGGGCGTAAGTTTCGGTTCTTGTGTATCTCGTTGAGTTTTTCCTGGCGGAATATTTCTTCTCCCTACCTGTTTTAAGTTTCGGGACGAAACTTCTTTTAAGGAGGGTAGAATGTAATACCCGTAATTTTGATTCCTGGTAATTTTCTATTTTTGGCGGAAGTCCGTTTTGACAACTCTCTCATGACCGTTTCGTCATTATGAGAATGATTAATTCTACACTTTTTGTCATCCGAGTTCGTTTCGGTGTTGTTTTGTTGAGTTCTGTGCTTTTTAGCGACTTTTCCGCACTTGAGTTCGATTCTTGCGAATCTCGTCCGAAACTGCTGTTTCGAGTTTCCCGCAAGTCCGTTTAACTTTGTTAGACGTGTTGTGAACTTCGGTTTGGTTATTCGATCACGTATCGTGATTTCCGGGCGTTTTGGGCCATTTTGTAATTTCTTGAAAGTTACGGGTATCCATATCTGTATTTGTCGTCTTGACCCTTTTCTTGGTCGCGTATGATTAATTATTGCATTACGTTTTCATCTCGAGTCGTTGATGTCGTCCGCGAACTTTTCGTTGTCCGCTCCGCGCTTTTGGAAATCGAGGCGTCGGGTCGTGGCCGAAAGCACCGGTTGCGCATGGATCGCCGACGAGTGCCGACATCGCCGAGAAGGCACGACAGAACCGGCGAGCGCACGCCACGGCCGGAGCGCCGCGCGCTAGCAGATGTAGCGCACGCTGCCGAGTCGGCCAACAGACGCCATCGGACACAGGCAGAGGTACTCGAGGTTCTCGACTCGGCCGTGGTCGGCGGGTAGCGCACGCTATCAGCGGTCGTAGCGCGCGCTAACCGGGCAGGGGTAGCGCACGCCGCCGCCGACTAGCGACGCTACGGGATGAGTTGTCACCCAGGGCTACCGATGGGCCGGGCGCGCAGGCTTCCGGCCGTAGCGCACGCTAGCGGGGGTCGGGCGGTCGAGTCACGGTCGGCAGAATTGGTCGGTGGTGCCGGGTCATGCGGGCCATGGCCGAGAGTGTTCGGCCGATACTGGACGATAGCGCACGCTAGGCCGGGATGGCTAGCGCACGCTAGTTCCGGCCCAGTATAAAAATGACAGACCAGCGACTTTCTCCGTCATTTTTCATTTCTTTTCCCTTCGGTCCGCGGCTGGGGTTTCGGAGGAGACGAAACCATGTTGTTGAACAACAAATCCATGAAGTTCTTGAGGTTATATCGTTGATCAATCATCCTATAACATCTTTCGATCCAGCGAATCAAGATCTTTAGAACCCTACTTTTGGGGAGATTTGGGGATTTTCGTGGTTTTGCCCGATTCATTCGATTTTGATGAGTAATTCATGATGAATATGATTAATCTTGTTGGTACTCTTAGTTTCCCTACGGATTCATGGTATATTTCGTGATTTTTACGAAATCGAGAGGGTTTGGTTGTGGTCCGCCCTCGTTGTCGTTTTTATACGAATATACATGAATCGTAGGTGGGTTTCCGGGCGTATTCCAATTCCGTATTCGTTTAGAATCTGTTGTGATTGTATTCTTCGAATCGTTAGGTTCGTTTTCGATGGTTCCTAGCATTCGTCGGTGACTTTCCATTCCGTTCGTTGCGTCGTCGATTATTCAAGGCAAGTATACATTTATGATTGTGCGTTCTCGACTTTGAAAGTAAGAGGAATTGATGGTATGATATGAACGAACCGTTTTTACGGCATTCATAGATATATTGATGGCATATTATGAACGAACCGTTTTTACGGCATTCATATATGTATTATTGGCATGTAACGAACGAACCGTTTTGACGGCATTCCTACATGTAACGGCGTATGATCTGAACGAACCGTTTCTACGGCATTCACGTACGTCATGAGATTTTAGTCATTTCCGAATACTAGTCTTAAATTGATGAATTGACGGATTACATTTACTTTATTGTCGAGGAGTATTATGTTTCATATTGTTATACTTGCACTAGCTATTCGACGGCTAACCCCTTTATGGGGGAAATACCTTTTATGTATTTCAGGTTCCAGGAGAGAGGACAGGCGGGTATCGGGTCGGCATGAAGATGATGGGCAAGTGTGATACTGTGTCTTGTCTCCGGTTATCTTTTTGGACTCCTCCATTCAGTGTTGTTGTACTGGAATGGATTTTAAATACTCGAGTATTGTATTTCAGTTTCCTTGATGTTCCGGCCTGTGTTGCCGAGGTATTGATTTGTGCAGTGATGTATATGGTTTCATTGGTTAGGGTTTTGAATACCATTTGTATCGTCTTTCTTTCCATTGTACGTAGACCTTCTCGGTCAAGTTTTATAGTTCCGCGTATGTTTAGCCTTGTGTGTCCCACGGCGGGGCTCACGGCGCTGTAATATACCCTGAATAACTTGGGGGTGTTACAATCTTTATCTTCGTATTTATTTTTCGTATATACGTTACTTGATCGATCCTGTTTGGGATTCGTTTTTATTTCCGCTGCGTATTTCGTTTTTTTTTCGGAATCCCAACAGTCTGAGTACTAGAAGTTATTCATGGCACTTCCATGGCCACCAACGTCCATCCTTCTTGCCACAAGAAGAACTTCACTCTCCCAGATGTCTACCTTTATGATTTTTGCTGCCGTGCAGTTGAGAACAGGACTGGTGCATTTGAAATGTGCACCAACTTGAGATTCAGAATGATGGTCGCCATCACATTTGGTGAAAAGGTAACTTGGTGCCAAATTATTCTATAATGTATCCAAGAAGAGGCTTCTAAGTCTGAGTTTGAAAAGAAATCTTTTGGCTTAATTCTGAATCATATTCTCACTCGTTTCGAAGTGAAGCAGTCCACCGATGCCAAGAAAATCGACAATGGGAAGCTTATCAGTGGAATCAAACCCGCCATATTCAATAAGACACCACTCCTTGCTGGCAGGCCCAACCCTCTCAGCATGCTAACTTCAAGTGACCCGAGGGACATCACTCTAAAAAACTCGAGTGATGGGAAGAAAAGGAAGAGAAGTATTCCCGACAGTAGCTCTCCTAAAGCTGTCGAGAATAAAAGAAAGAAGACCAAGAAGTCTTCTAAGGTATGAACCTATGGTAACTACAACGGTCACTGTAGAAGTTCCATCGACCGCTCCTATCGCTTAAACTCTCCCATAGGGCGCAACCCCTATGGAAGAAACAGTTGTTGCTCATACAGAAGATCCTGAGCCTGTGGCAGCTATGACGGATGATTAACTGTTTGCCAAATTAGAAGGATCCGGCGAATCATCTGTCCCTTTGGAGCCGAAAGCCGCAACTACAAAAAAGGCACCCACCCATGTATGGAGTACCTCTTCCCATAGGGTACCCACCCCTGTTAGGAATCCCTCTCCACAACAGACTCCCATACCTATTGAGGATCCCAACCGGACAGTAGAGCCCTCTGTTGTGCGTAGTCCCTCCCCCACTGATATTATAAATAACACTCTCCTCCAAGGTCTGGAAATCCTACAGGGTCACCCCATACGACACCCTATACAACTGGGAGGACTGGAAGGACGAGGAGTTATTTGCTTTGGAGGCCACATACACCCAAAACATCGAGGACCTGATCCGCTGGGAATATCACTTTTGTAGTCACAGTCTGGTGACAAGGCTCCATCCCCAAGCCACCACTCTGACCCTGACTCTGACGATGACGATGATGCCTTACAGGCAAGTCTCCAGATAAATCGAGAAGAGGATAGGGAAGGAGAAATGGTCAACTTACAATCCCAACAGGGCCAGGGGACATCTGAAAAACAAAAGCCCATGCCCCCGCAACAGGAAGCATCCAAGGAAGAACCAAAACATGAAGAATTAGTCACTTTGTTTGCATACAACAGTTCAAATTTGCGAATAACAGAACCAAAACAACAGTTTTGCCTGCGAGCAGTTTAAACTTCTAGACTAAGTCATAAAGATCAGATCTTCCGAACATAAGACTTAAAGACAGCCACTTTGTTTTGATAATCACCATTGTACAACAAGACTTAAAGACAGTTCTAGAGGAGGTTTTAGCATTATCAAAAGGGGGAAATTGCTGGGATAAAGACAACCTGTTTTGATAATCACCATTATACAAGAAGAAGTCTTCAGAGTCAGAATTTCGCTAAGTATGGAAGATATTAGGAAACTCCGTACAGCATATACTTATTTAAATGCTAACGATCATGGATTTTGATTTTTTAATATTTACAGGTTGTCCGATACTTGGACCGATATGTTCCTAGCATAAAATGAAGGACTTAAAAGGAAAAGATTTCAAAATAAATTATAAGGATCATTTTTAGAATTTATGAAAGTGATTTCGAAAAGTTCCGACGATTTTGATATGATAAAATTTCATTACAAAACACTTATATTGCAAAAATAATATTAAATTATTTTATTATTATTATCGAAAATCCGTTCTGAGCATATCGAATATTTAACTCCGGTGAGTCCGTAACAGGTCGGAAAATCGAATTTGGACACCGGGAAGGGGTCGAACCGGCCGAGCCAAGTTGACGGACATCTGCCGGTCACCGCCGGACACGCCTACCGACAGCTGCCGGTCACGGCCGACAGAAGTTTCTCGGTGCTCTCCGGATAAAGCTGTCTGGATAAGGTCGGTCACGACCGACAGAAGCTTCTCGGCCATCTGTCCGGATAAGGTTGTCCACCTGTCCGGATAAGGTCGGTCACGACCGAAAGAAGCTTCTCGGCCAGGTGTCCAGATAAGGCCTCCAGCTGTCCGAGTAATGTTGATTTTCAGCCGACTTTGGACCCCTATTTATACATGTTACCGAAAGTGTTTTTGTACATATCACATATCAATTTGAAGCTCTGGACCTCTACTATAAAACTCCCGTAACATATTTCCCTTCCAAAAATTATAAAGGCTTCAAAAATCCCGATGAAATAGGAATCTCGAATCTGACAATTTTTCAAAGGTGTTTGATAAAAGTCCTCAAAGAGATTTCAGATTTTACATCAAGAATTTATGACCGGAAATATGAGAAGGTATTTTCAAGTGCTAGGAGAAGCGTATCCGGGATCCAAGAAGGACAACCGAGCCAAATTCAAAGGAAGATATTTCAAGATTTCAGCAAACGAGGTGAGGTTATACTGTTTTAATATGTTACGGTCATCGTTGTGTCGTGTAACATGACGACCTGCGAGCATTGGGTTATTACAGTGCCGTGGACCCCACACTAGGTGATCCACCAGGCGAACACGACTAAAATACAACAAACTGACCAAAATAGGAAATCACAGACCCTACTATGATGTCCGACATACTATTCCGATATGGAATTTCAACGACAAGGATGGCCTACATGGCCAAAATAAAATACAACAACTGTTGGGATTCGGTGCCTAAAACGAAGGCCCAGCGGAAGCGGTAAAACGAAAATTAATTCGATCCGAATCCCTACGAGGATCGATCGAGCTACGTATATACGAATATCAAAAACGAAATACAAGAGATACAAGAAACATACCCTCGTAGTCCGTTGATTAAATGGATAACCTTCTCTTGAGCTATTCCCCAAGCTTTGCTTGATCTCTACGAATCTATTCCGCTTCAAGCCCTTGAACGATCCAACGCTGAAAGCACCGCGTCTCTACTTGCCACGCGCTGGAAAAATGAACGGAATGACAACACCTTGCTATACTCCGAGGATACGGCTAGAGCTAGGTGATGAAGCTTGTTATAGATATTAATATCACTCTAAGTGTATGAATATCTATTTCTCTCAATATTTCCTAACAAAATTTCTCTAAGAAGTTATGAAGAAGATGAATGAAGAAGATGAATAAAGAAGATGATGAAGAAGACTTCTATCTCTCTCTCCTCTTGCAACCTCACGTTGGAAACAAAAGTTTCTTGGAATGATTAGTGAGAGATGTCTTCATCTTCATTTATTCAACTCTCCACATGCACATCTCATAATTATGAGAATAAAAGCCCCACCACCTCAATGATCAACCATTAAAGAATGGAACATGGGTCCATATGAAAGTGGGTGGAAGTGTGGGGTTTGGCCCATGTAGAAATCGGACAAGTTGGGTTCGTTTCGGACTCCCGCGAGTCCAAACAGATAAACTCCGATTCCGTATCGATGTATTTATATCGATTAATTAATCTAATTAATTAAACATATCAAATACATTATAACATAATTAATTTCTCCAAGAAATAATTATATCCATGAATTAAATTAATCACCCAGTGATATATTTAATTCATTAGGCCGTAAATCAATTTATCCAATAAATCGATTTAGACATCTAATGTCCTAAATTTAGATATCCAATATCTAATATTCATAATGAGAGAATTAGCTTGATTCATTCCGTTGTCAATCCTCATGCGCGACTCGGTAGGTCCGTCTCAGTCAGCAATGGGAGGAACCAAAGAGTAGTAGCACCACCTAGCCGGCTGGCGGCTACACTGTACCCCAGAGAACGAATGATTAGGATCATTCAAGAACCATTACATCGTGAATACCGGTATACGTATAAACCCTTCTTTCAAATGTCCCGATCAAGTTATAGGGTCACGGTCGGTCAAACCCTATACGTACTTGACGTTATGCATGCGTTAATGCAAATCGAGATCATCGAGTATCGTGTATCTAATACAACTAGCTCCAATGCTTTGACCAAAGACTTATGATCTCATCGCCAATAACCGCATAGGACATATAACCCGCTCACTAACGGGAGAAAGAATTCTATCTTGGTATTCGTAGGACTGCTACTTGCCGTCAAGATGCACATCGAGGTTGACCCCCGCCTTCCGGTTTACAGGGTCCAACTACTCTAATGAAAATCTTGACGTCACAAGCACATCCGTACTAAATCCTCAAGTCGAAGGTTCACGAATACCTATCACAACCTTTCGATTCCGTCATTGACTGTCCCTGAGTGAAATCCATGTGACGAATCGAGGGTGAGTCGGTTCGAGTATACTAATCCAATTAGCATACCTATAACGTGTGCTCCCACTAACTATTAGTGTTCGACAGGCACTCTCCATGTCAAAGAACACATCATACAAGTCTTCACATAAACTTAACGCCCAGTCAAGTTTCATCGACTTGCGAACGATTAAGTATTTGAGCTATAATCTTTCCAGTGCCGACCCCCTTATCCAATAAGGAGTGGAACGTTTTGCTCTCAAATACACGGACTAGTTTCTATATGTTTATTTACGAGTTAGGAATGCCAGTAACTACCAGTAAATAAGAAACATTCATTTGCCTTATATAAATGGTTTACATAATTACAAGTACAATGCCCTCACTCAACAACCTCTGAGTGGCATTCGAGGGCATACTCCTAACAATCTCCCACTTGCACTCAATGCCACACACTATGGTATCTAATACCCATGTTCTCCAGATGACGCTCCAAGCTAGTCTGATAAAGTGGCTTGGTCAGTGGATCGGCGACGTTGTCGGCCGAGTCTACTATGTGCAGCACAATGTATCCCTTGCGAACAAATTCTCTTACGAGATGATACTTCCTCTCAATATGTTTGGTGCTGTTGTGAAACCTCGGCTCCTTGGCCTGCGCTACAGCTCCATCGTTGTCGCAGTACAAATGAACAGGCGGCTCAAGACATGGTATCATTTGAAGTTCTCCCGAAACTTCTTAATGCGTAACCCTTCCTTGGAAGCCTCCGAGACCGCTTGATACTCACTGACAGTGGAATCAGCGATCACGCTTTTCTTGGCACTACGCCAAGATACGCTCCTCCATTAAGAGTAAATATGTAGCCGTAAGTGGACATCGAGTCGTCCTTCGGTCCTTGGAAGTCCGAATCGGTGAATCCCACCACATCCAATTCTCCACCGCCATACATAAGAACCATATCTCTAGTTCTTCTCAAGTACTTGAGAACGTTCTTTCTGACCCAATGTTCCCTACACGGGTTTGCACGAAACCTACTCACCACGCTTACGGCATGCGCGATGTCGTCTTGTACACAACATAGCATACATAAGGCTACCCACGGCCGAAGCATATGGTATATTACTCATTTCCTTGCATTGTTCCTCACTTTGAGGACACATCTTTAAGGTGAGTTTTATTCCATGTTGCATCGGTAGGAACCCTCTTTTAGAATCATCCATCTTAAATCGCTTTAAGATCTTATCTATATAGAGGGCTTGGGAAAGGCCTATTGTTCTCTTCGCTCTATCCCGGTAGAGCCGAATACCAAGAATATAGGTTGCTTCTCCCAAGTCTTTCATGGAGAAATTACTCGAAAGCCAAGCTTTCACAGAACTAAGCATTCCCACATCATTTCCTATTAGTAGAATGTCATCTACATATAGTACTAAGAATGCGATCTTGCTCCCACTAACCCTCTTGTATACACAAGGTTCCTCTTCATTTTGCACGAAATCAAACTTTTTGATTGCCTCGTAAAAACGAAGGTTCCAACTACGCGACGCTTGCTTCAGTCCATAAACGGAACGCTGAAGCTTGCACACTTTCTGAATATCGACTTCAGACACAAAGCCTTTAGGCTGCTCCATATAGATTTCCTCCTCGAGGAATCCATTAAGGAAAGCCGTCTTTACGTCCATTTGCCATATCTCATAATCGTAGCATCATGCGAATAGACTTGATCATGGCTACGGGCGGGAAGGTATCGTGGTAATCGATCCCTTCCTTCTGGGTATAACCCTTTGCCACAAGCCTGGCCTTATAGGCATCAACCTTGCCATCACTATCAGTGTTTCTCTTGTAGATCCACTTGTTCCCAATAGGCACTATGCCCTTGGGGCGGTCTACTAGAGTCCAGACCTGATTGACATGCATCGAGTCTATCTCAGCTTCCATAGCTTCACGCCATTTCGCGGAGTCTACATCCACCATCACTTGGTCATAGGTTGTTGGGTCGGTCTCTTGGCTATCACTTGGAACCTCATGGAGACCCAGCTCCTCCAAGTGCACAAGCCCATACTTCTCAGGTAAATGAGACACCCTACTAGACCTACGAGGTGGTTGTACTTGTGTTTCAGAAAGTTCGGTTCCAGTTTCTTGCACAGGTGTCTCTCGAGGAGTTTCATTGTATTCTTCTAAAGAAATACTTCTACCGCTCCGCCTTCTGAATGAACTCATCTTCCGGGAAGTGTGCTTGTAAAGCAACAATGATCCTTCGATCTTCGGGCATGTAGAATAGATATCCCATCGTCCCACGGAATCCAATGAAACGTCCCTTCGCAGACCTAGCTTCCAACTTTTCCACCTTAGTCTTCTTGACATAAGCGGGACATCCCCAAATCCTAATATGATTAAGACTTGGTTTCCTTCCTTCCCACATCTCATGTGGAGTTTTAGGAAACGGATTTGGAAGGACATCTGCTCAAGATATACGTGGCGATCAGTGCATACCCCACAGGTAAATCGGCAAGTCGGTATAGCCCGGCATGGAACGGACCATGTTCAACGAGTGCAGTTCCTTCTTTCGACACACCATTTAACCGAGGAGTACTGGAGGTGTTAGTTGTGAAACTATTCCATGTTCCTTAAGGAACTCGTCAAACTCCGTACTCATATACTCGCCACCTCGGTCCGACCGAAGTGCTTTGATATGATTACCGGTTTGTTTTCGACTAGGGCCTTGAATTCTGGAATTTCTCAAAGGCCTCGGATTTATGTTTCATTAAGTATACATAACCATACCTAGTATGATCATCGTAAACGTAATGAAATATTGATATCCGTCACGTCGCTTCCAAAGCACCACATACATCGGTATGGATTAATCCCGATTTATCGGCGGCTCTTTGAAATGTCCTGTGAAGGGGACTTAGTCATTTTGCCTTTAAGGCAAGATTCACAAGTAGGAAAGGGATCGATCCCAATGGACCCATAAGTCCATCTTTTCCATCTTGTAAACCTTGGTCACCAACATGACCAAGTCTAAGATGCCATTTCAAAACTTGATGGTTTCATCCCTACCGCGTTTTCTAGTTATAGTATTCACAACTACTTTGTTCTTTGAGATTTAGATGATACAATCCATTCAACAATGTAGCAGTACCCACTAGTTTATTTCTAAAATAAATTTTGCAGAACCATCACCAATGAAAAATGAAAAGCCTTTTCGGTCCATGGCCGAATGGATACAATGTTTTTGTGCCCCTTGGGCAAAACAAGTACATCTTCTAAAGTCAAAACAAAGCCGGATTCTAAACCCAAAAGAAGTGATCCTATGTCGGTCGCCTCGACACTATGCCCGCTTCCGACTGTGATCATAAATTCTCCAGCTCCAAGCTTCCTACTTTGTTCCAGATCCTGATTCACGGTACAAATATGAAAACTAGCACCAGAATCCAGTATCCAGGAAGTAAAAATACGATGCGAGAACAATTTGTTTCCAAAACTAAAAGTTCTGTACCTGAAGTGCCATGAAGAATCGGATAGTCTCTAGCCCAGTGGCCCAGCTCACCGCACTTGAGACAAGCATCCTTCTTCTTCTTGTTCTTTGGAACCATCGGGGCCTTACCCTTTCCCTTAAGGTCCTTAGTTTGTGGTCCAGTCCGCTTCTTGGTCTTTTTCTTCTTATTCTTAGACTTAGAAGTCCAAGAAATCACAAGTGCGAGACTCCTTCATCCGCGGGGTCTTCATCCGAGGCGAGCGGTCACCGGTTGTTCATTAGCCCGGCTAAGTTACATGCAATCTCATTGCAGTTGAAGTTCATAACAAAGCGTGAGAAGGAATCGAGGAGAGGCTAGGATAAGGTCGGTTTGGAGAGAAGTATCCATTTTAAAATCAAGAGCCTCCAATCTCTCGATCATGGATATCATTTTGAGGACGTGTTCCCCAACCTTCTCACCTTCCTTCATCCTTGCACCGAACAGTTGCTTGGATATCTCATATCTAGCAGTTCTGATGTGCTCACCATAAAGCTCGGTTAAGTGAGATAGAATCTGCCTAGCAGAAGTCATTTTCTCATGAGCTCTCTGAAGCTCATTAGACATGGAAGCCATTATATAAGCACGGACTTTCACGTCATCCTTAACCCACTTTTCGTGGTTTTCAATATCTTCCTGATTGGCTCGAGTCCACATAGGAGGCGCCGGAATGTCCGTCTCCAAGACGTATCCCAGTGCCTCTATACTGAGGACAATCATCAGATTGCGGAGCCAATCCACAAAGTTAGGTCCCATTAAGGTGTTCTTTTCGAGTAGAATTGCGAGTGGATTCATTGTCATATTGAGATTTGTCTGCATTAAGTATAACAGTTAACTAGTGACTCATTCAATTATGTTCGAGTATAGAATTTAAGGTCTTTTCTATTCTTGTTACCCGGCTCCCACTATTTTTATCGGAATAACACACTCCCATGTGATATCCTAAGTATCGTCGCTCTACTTCATAGTGGTGATCGAGTTCTTTATAAATCTTAATAGAGGGCAACCGAACAGGTTTCTAGTCTATTAATTTTCATAAAGTGGTGTCCAACACCAACCCATCTAATGGATGATTCGATCTTCTTTTTCCCCTTGTTCACTCCCCTCAACCTATACGATTTCTATGGTTCGTGAACAAGTTAAGTTTATACCATCGACGCAAATCGGTTTCACAATTGAATCTTATCCGCAACCTATCGGGTTTCTAGGGATAAAATTTGCTCCAACCGAAGGCATCCAATGCGCTCCCGGTAATTTATCCGTCCTCCCGACGACTACCCCGATAACTCGGAAGCATAGCACATCCGGTTTGGATTTCAATTTCAAAACTCGATGGAGGAAGGAAAAGCTGAAACCTTATAAACTTAATTATTTATTGTGGGAGAATTTTCGCGATTAACGTTACACTTTGCACATTAATCATATTAGCGCGTTTGTGGTATTCATACAATATGAAAAAACCATTCACAACCTAGTTGCTACCAACATGTGGTTCATGGACCGTTCCTAGAAAACAAAAACTCCGTAATCTAATTACAAGTCTTCGTCTTGAATCTTCGTCTTCTCGAAATGGATGTTCCTCCGGTCTTCGTCATTACATATAAATTTTACATCGAAAATTGCATCCTAGATACAAACATTTCTAGTAAAATAAATAGGCTCAAAATGGCCTTTACAACCCAATCGAATAAAACGAACGATTCAAAACTAAGTCCACGAACCACATCCCCATTCAAAAAGCATTCATCCAATAAATACTATATAAATGGAAAGCGTAGAGATACATTGATCCAATCAACAATACGAACCGATCCAATCGATTCACACAATCGGTAATTTGATAACGTTCAAAATAATTCGGTCGACTATAAATATTCCAATTAATCAAATTTCCCTTATAAAATGAAATACCATAAATCATTTTAATCATATTAAATCCAATTTAATGTGCGGGAGATTAATTTTTAAGAATACACGGAAAAATCGAGCCGGGGTGAAAACGGGCCAGCATGACCGAGTCACCATCGGCAGCCTACCGGCAGTCACGCCTGGCTTGGCCGAGTCACGCTGGGAAGATGCCGGCCACGACACGACCGAGTCACCCAGGACACGGTCGGGTCGCCTGGCAGTGACTTGGCCAGACTGCCGGACACGACCGTGTCACCCAGGACACGGTCGAGTCACTCTCGGCCAGATTACCCTTTTTGTCCAAAAAGTCGTCCGACGACGATTCGGGGCTAGATTTTCGACCGGATATCCAATATCTATATTTTCCGACTTTCATATCTTCAATATAAATCATATTTCCCAGAAATTTAAGATTTATATTTAGACATAAACTTACGAAAAATACAATTATTACGAACGAAAAACATATACCACGATTATGACTAAAATGATTCCAAATCATTCACCATCTAATCGAGCATTCCAAATGCCAATATCGTATATACGATCGCAAGACCTACGCTCAGATACCACTGTTGGGATTCGGTGCCTAAAACGAAGGCCCAGCGGAAGCGGTAAAACGAAATTAATTGGATCTGAATCCATACGAGGATCGATCGAGCTACATATATACGAATATCAAAAACGAAATACAAGAGATACAAGAAACATACCCTCGTAGTTCGTTGATTAAATGGATAACCTTCTCTTGAGCTATTCCCCAAGCTTTGCTTGATCTCTACGAATCTATTCCGCTTCAAGCCCTTGAACGATCCAACGCCGAAAGCACCGCGTCTCTACTTGCCACGCGCCGGAAAAACGAACGGAATGACAACACCTTGCTATCCTCCGAGGATACGGCTAGAGCTATGTGATGAAGCTTGTTATAGATATTAATATCACTCTAAGTGTATGAATATCTATTTCTCTCAATATTTCCTCACAAAATTTCTCTAAGAAGTTATGAAGAAGATGAATGAAGAAGATGAATAAAGAAGATGATGAAGAAGACTTCTATCTCTCTCTCCTCTTGCAACCTCACGTTGGAAACAAAAGTTACTTGGAATGATTAGTGAGAGATGTCTTCATCTTCATTTATTCAACTCTCCACATGCACATCTGATAATTATGAGAATCAAAGCCCCACCACCTCAATGATCAACCATTAAAGAATGGAACATGGGTCCATATGAAAGTGGGTGGAAGTGTGGGGTTTGGCCCATGTAGAAATCGGACAAGTTCGGTTCGTTTCGGACTCCCGCGAGTCCAAACAGATAAACTCCGATTCCGTATCGATGTATTTATATCGATTAATTAATCTAATTAATTAAACATATCAAATACACTATAACATAATTAATTTCTCCAAGAAATAATTATATCCATGAATTAAATTAATCACCCAGTGATATATTTAATTCATTAGGTCGTAAATCAATTTATCCAATAAATCGATTTAGATATCTAATGTCCTAAATTTAGATATCCAATATCTAATATTCATAATGAGAGAATTAGCTTGATTCATTCCGTTGTCAATCCTCATGCGCGACTCGGTAGGTCCGTCTCAGTCAGCAATGGGAGGAACCAAAGAGTAGTAGCACCACCTAGCCAGCCTGGCGGCCTACACTGCACTTAATCGAGAACGAATGATTGGGATCATTCAAGAACCATTCTGTCGTGAATACCAGTATACGTATAAACCCTTCTTTCAAATGTCCCGATCAAGTTATAGGGTCACGGTCAGTCAAACCCTATCTGTACTTGACGCTATGCATGCGTTAATGCAAATCGAGATCATCGGTATGCCGTGTATCTAATACAACTAGCTCCAATGCTTTGGCCAAAGACTTATGATCTCATCGCAATAACCGCATAGGACATATAACCCGCTCACTAACGGGAGAAAGAATTCTATCTTGGTATTCGGATAGGACTGCTACTTGCCCGTCAAGATGCACGTCGAGGTTGACCCCGCCTTAGGTTTACAGGGTCGAACTACTCTAATGAAAATCTTGACGTCACAAGCACATCCCTACTAAATCCTCAAGTCGAAGGTTCACGAATACCTATCACAACCTTTCGATTCCGTCATTGACTGTCCCGGAGTGAAATCCATGTGACGAATCGAGGTTGAGTCGGTTCGAGTATACTAATCCAATTAGCATACCTATAACGTGTGCTCCCACTAACCATTAGTGTTCGACAGGCACTCTCCATGTCAAAGAACACGTCATACAAGTCTTCACATAAACTTAACGCCCAGTCAAGTTTCATCGACTTGCGAACGATTAAGTATTTGAGCTATAATCTTTCCAGTGCCGACCCCCTTATCCAATAAGGAGTGGAACGTTTTGCTCTCAAATACACGGACTAGTTTCTATATGTTTATTTACGAGTTAGGAATGCTAGTAACTACCAGTAAATGAGAAACATTCATTTGCCTTATATAAATGGTTTACATAATTACAAGTACAATGCCCTCACTCAACAACCTCTGAGTGGCATTCGAGGGCATACTCCTAACAACAACATCCACAAGCCTTGCTCGGATAATACAAAACGACAACGACTGAACAAAATTGGATTACTCCAAACTGTCTGACCAACATGAACCCAAAATATCTCGGACTAGTATCGCTCGAATGCCTCGTCGCCATCGTCATGCCCCTGTGTCTCAAATCTCTCCTCGCAAGCACCTAAAACATGAAAAACATGTTCCGCCCCCACGGGGTCAGTCATCCAGATAATGAATATCAAATATATGTACAACATGATATGCATCCAAAGGCGGAATAAATGGTACATCAATGGTAATACGAGATGCTCACAAACCAATGTAAGAGTTGAGCATTCGTGAAATACTATGCCCACGGCATACGATCAATACCTGCTCAACAGGTTAGAACATAAGTGCCCAACGGCGAATCATCAATACAGAACATAACAATGCATTACCCGAAGGTAAACCAAGCCAACGCTGAAATAAATACGAATCACAATGCCTGAAGGCTCCAACGGAAATACCAATACGTCACGATGGCCTGAAAGCCACTCAGCCGAAGCTACCACAATGTCACAATGGTCTGAAAACCACTTAGCCGAAACTGTCAATCATCATAATGGCCCGAAGCCAAAACAGCCCGAAGTTGTATCAATGAGGGCCGAAGCCACAGCACGAAGCCGTATCACAATGAGATCATCCAATGACCGTGACCTGCTGAAGTGCAGGTGCTGGGAAACCAACCGCGAAGGTTCAAGCCCCATACTTACCCATAATGAGATCACCCAGTGACCGTGACCTACTGAACTGTAGGTGTTGGGAAACCAACCGCGAAGGTTCAAGCCCCAAGCTTACCCATAATGAGATCATTAACATGACCGTGACCTACTGAACTGTAGGTGTTGGGAAACCAACCGCGAAGGTTCAAGCCCCAAGCTTACCCATCGAGCACTAGTCGAGACTAGCCTCCAAAACACAATTAATTGCAATAGTAACGATCCCAAAATTACAAAAAAAAATAACAACGCACACGTAGTCCTCAGGACCATATCAACCGCACATCCAAATCCTCACGACTCGGCATCTTGAATTGAAATGAAAAATTACCCAGATTATTACAAATCTTGGGTACAACACCAAAAGGAAGGAAAAACACATCAAATGACTCAAGTCTCAACGTTCTCAGATACAATCATTACAAGATAGATCAACCATAAATGGTTCGCAACCACAATACTAAAATACAGACCGAGTCAAACATCAGTCCGAAAAACAAAGGAAAGACAAATCAAGGTTACATCTCAAATGTATCCGAAATCAACACCCTACAGGTCATCGAACTCCTCGGTCTCATCGACTCGAGGAAGTCCCAAATCTGAGCTCGCCGCTCCTCCTCGAGTGTCCATACCTCTGGCTCCCGAAGCCCGATACGACCCCTTGGATGGAGTACGGATTGAAGCACCAAAATCTCTCGAGGCCCGTGAGTTCCCTTGAGATCTATTAGAACTAGAACCCCTGCAGTATTTCTGAAGGTGTCCCTGCCTCCCACACAGAAAACAAGCAATAGACTGCATCGAGCACCGAGTACTGCGATGTCCTATTGTATCACAGTTAAAGCAAACAACGGTCGAACCCGTCGCCTGAGAAGAAGATGCTTTCCCAGCACGAATACGACTAGAAGACGACCTCTTGGACGTCGGAGCCCGATGTCCCTCTGAACAAACCGGCATCCTAGTCCTCTCACCGGAAGAAACTGAAGGGTTCTTCCGAGCAAGCTCCTTGATCAAAAGCTCTGCTCCAAGAGCCTTCTCGATGAATTCGCCAAGTGAGTTACAATTATGATTGAACAACTGCATCCTCAACTGCGGGTTCAGCCTCTTGCTAAAATACTTGATCTTATCCGCCTTAGTACGGATAACAGAAGAAGCAAACTGAAGAAGTCCTTGAAACTTCTCAGCGATAACAATAACACCCTCGTCCTCGACGGATTCGGGTTCAAAACCTATGACAACTTGGCTTCACGAAGTGGAGCCGGATAATATCTCTCTAACATAAGAGTCTTAAACTCACTCCAAGCACAATCACGATCGGTGGGTTTCACAGAAAGCCACCAAGAATAAGCGCCTTTACTCAAATAGTAAGCCGCTACTGCCACCTTACTCTCTTAGGACCTTTGAACCATGTCGAAGAGTTTATCAAAGTGTTCAAGCCAATGAATAATATCAGCTGGTTCCGACGAACCCTCAAAAGTAGGCGGCCTCTGACGAGTGATATCGCCGATAATCTGACTCACTCTCCCAGCCTGTCCATAGAATGGCACCTGGGATCCCTGCTGCGGTGGACCACGAACCACTGAGGTCTGCATTAGGGGTGTTCATAAGTACCGGTTTTGAATACCGAATTTACTGCACCGGTTTTGAGTAATGAAAAATTGCCGTGACCCGACCGAAAGTCTGCACCAGCGGGTACCATTTTTTTTTTTGGTCATCATAGGTACCCGCCCAAAATATAATACCACTAATTTTAATTTTTTATAAATAAATTGTAATTTTAATATAAATTTATTTTAAAATTTATTATATAAATTAATTCCCCGAGTACTAAATACATTATAAATATTTTCCGTACAATAAGTAAATTTCAAAACTAACTAATTTTTTTTATATATATCATTTCTTTTATTATATAATTATCCTTAATTCAATATTTAATTATATATATGAAAGAATATATTATTTTTTATTTAAAGATTTTATAAATTTCCAAACTAGTGAGAATAAATACCATGAGTGAAAATACATTTACATGGATTCTCATATTAAATATATTTCATATTAGTTGAAAGACAAAATTTCATATAATTACAAATTAAATAATTAAATTTATAAAAAAAACTAATTATTAAAAAATAATCGGGTGTTCGGGTACCCAAATTTACGCAACAAGTCGGCCCATGACCCGGCCCGATTATATGACTTTTTTCCGGTCTGCACTACCAAAAAATTTAAATTTTTTAAAAATACCCGGAATATTTAGTTCGGGTCATCGGGTAGTTGGGCCGGGTAGTTCGGGTCGGGTATTTTTGAACACCCCTAGTCTGCATGGTCTCCATTATCTGTGTCATCTGAGTCATATGGGCCATCATGCCCCTCATAAGCATGAAAGGGTCGATGTCAGTCCAATCAACTCCTCGAGTATAATGTCCCAAAGGAGAACCGGTCGCATAAGTCACATCTCCGGCCGAATTCTGATCCATATCGGCATCTGTACGCATATAAACATGAGGTTCTGGGTTTCGGCCTGCTCTGCAGCCTTTACCCCCTCTGCCACATCCTCGGATTTCTCTTTCCATACTGAAAGAATAACGTTCGATCATGAACAAAGCTTAAATATGCCCCAACGGCCAATCTACAATGCTAAGTCATTAGCCAAACAAGAGTACACATACTCAACAGATAAATAGTCACCTCAAACATGTTAATTATAGCCAATACTGAGCCCACACGCTCCAAAACAAATAATCATGAATGAATCGTAACACAAATGTTACCTACAGATTTCAACAAAACATGTAATATCAATGGCATAATGAATGCATGAATATACAAGAGAATCGAGTCCTTACACAGGTCATACGAAGCTTCGAGGTCTTGCGATACTAGTCTTCACTGACGACGACTCGATGAAAGAATGACTCATACAGTCGTCCAACTACCACGACTCACAAAACCCGACTGTCCAGATTGTCATGACCTCACAGTTCACCACTATCGCGTCAGTAGAGCCACATAACTCACATATCAGGGTATCTCACAACCCAATTTCTCCGATACCATCTTCTGTAACACCCCCAAATCCCATTGGGTTATTACAGTGCCGTGGACCCCACACTAGGTGATCCACCAGGCGAACACGACTAAAATACAACAAACTGACCAAAATAGGAAATCACAGACCCTACTATGATGTCCGACATACTATTCCGATATGGAATTTCAACGACAAGGATGGCCTACATGGCCAAAATAAAATACAACAACATCCACAAGCCTTGCTCAGATAATACAAAACGACAACGACTGAACAAAATTGGATTACTCCAAACTGTCTGACCAACATGAACCCAAAATATCTCGGACTAGTATCGCTCGAATGCCTCGTCGCCATCGTCATGCCCCTTTGTCTCAAATCTCTCCTCGCAAGCACCTAAAACATGAAAAACATGTTCCGCCCCCACGGGGTCAGTCATCCAGATAATGAATATCAAATATATGTACAACATGATATGCATCCAAAGGCGGAACAAATGGTACATCAATGGTAATACGAGATGCTCACAAACCAATGTAAGAGTTGAGCATTCGTGAAATACTATGCCCACGGCATACGATCAATACCTGCTCAACAGGTTAGAACATAAGTGCCCAACGGCGAATCATCAATACAGAACATAACAATGCATTACCCGAAGGTAAACCAAGCCAACACTGAAATAAATACGAATCACAATGCCTGAAGGCTCCAACGGAAATACCAATACGTCACGATGGCCTGAAATACACTCATCCGAAGCTACCACAATGTCACAATGGTCTGAAAACCACTCAGCCGAAACTGTCAATCATCATAATGGCCCGAAGCCAAAACAGCCCGAAGTTGTATCAATGAGGGCCGAAGCCACAGCACGAAGCCGTATCACAATGAGATCATCCAATGATCGTGACCTGCTGAAGTGCAGGTGCTGGGAAACCAACCGCGAAGGTTCAAGCCCCAGACTTACCCATAATAAGATCACCCAGTGACCGTGACCTACTGAACTGTAGGTGTTGGGAAACCAACCGCGAAGGTTCAACCCCCAAGCTTACCCATAATGAGATCATTAACATGACCGTGACCTACTGAACTGTAGGTGTTGGGAAACCAACCGCGAAGGTTCAAGCCCCAAGCTTACCCATCGAGCACTAGTCGAGACTAGCCTCCAAAACACAATTAATTGCAATAGTAATGATCCCAAAATTACCAAATTCACAAGAATAATAGCGTGCTGCCTTGAGTCGGCCAACACGATAAAAATACTCCCGGATGGGCACCGTCCTCGGCGGTCCCAATCAAATACCTCGACTGCCTTGGAATGGCCAATCGATCACAACAACTCAACGGATGGAAACTATCCTTGACAGTCCCAATTCAATACATCGATTACCTTAGAACGGTTAATCGATAATGATGACACAACGGATGGGAATTATCTTCGATAATCCCAATTAAATACCTCGATTACCTTAGAACGGTCAATCGACAAACAATGCTACAACGGATGGGAATTATCTTCGATAATCCCAATTAAATACGTCGATTGCCTTAGAACGGTCAACCGATAACAAATGATACGGTAGAATAGATATCCCGGCGTCTTAAACCGACCACCGAAACAGATATGATAAACGAATATATCAAACGCCTTCATCGGCCAATGCAACATCATAGTAATAGTTCCAATTCGATAATAACGATTCAACGATGCCTCAGAACGACATTAACGTCAACAATAATAATCGATACATCGATACCGCGAACCGGTTATCGACAACAAGAATCTCAATGCCTTAAACTGGCCGTAAACGAATAATAATCACAACTGGCATAATCACCGAAGGGTTTTGTATCAAACAATCCCCAAATATCAATAAATTACGAAGAGACTATGTCTCGAAATGATACAACACATTCATACACATATATGATAACATTAATCTCATTGACCAGTACAAGTATAAAACTTGCCTCAAACCAAAGGCGAGAAAGTCCTTCCACGATCAACGTCCTGGCACAAAACTACGAGCGGCGCCTCCCGACGATCACAACCACTCGAACAACCTTGAATGAAAACGATTCATTCAAAAACACAAAGTCAATAGAAAACAACGACAAGGACAAAGCCCAGTTCAAACACGAATCGATCACACCGCACGAACGAATATCATAGTTCTCAACTATGAATTCTAACATCCTCCAACACCTCGATGATCAATTAACATGATCATTACGTTCTTAACACTTGTGAAATCCATTCAACAAGATTCACTTAAGAACAATCATCAAAACAAACATCTCAAAATGATAATATCACCAATATCATCAAATTGATCCTCCTACAATGATAATATTATCTATATTATCATTATCACCCCAAGAACATCATCAACTCAAAAATCATGATGTCTGAAACAAAAATCCTTCATCAATACATCATGAATTCGGATTAAACAACAAGATTCACTCAACCATTTTCAAATTATGATAATCACCTCCTAAATCATCATAAATCCTTACTAAAATGGTTAAAATCTTACAAGAACACCACCAACAACAATAATCATCTCAAGACTATGTTAATCATATAACAAGCTTAACATAATCCTTCCTAGACATGATTATAACCTCCAAACAATCTAAAACATCAAGAACATAATCATACTCAAGCTATACCATCATGTTCTTCATCAAAAGTTTATCAAAACTATGAAGAATCATGATATACTCCATCAATCAAACAATACCCGAAGAAAACAACAACAAACTCGAAAATCACAAGAGATTGAGGGAACTTACGGAAGAAGAACAAGGAGAACCCTCCAAACACCAAAGGAGCACCAACAAGCTTCCAACTTTAAGCTTCAATCCAAGCTAGGATGATCAAGATCGAGTTGGAAGGGGCTAAACATCAATAACAAGTCCAAACGGACGATTCTAGGGAGAGAAAATGTGTTTTGGTACGTGAGGAAATGAAATACGAAGCCAACATAAATAGACTGACAAACTCATTACGTACGTTATACACTATGGTTAACGTACGTAAGAGACAATACGTACGTTATGCCATGACATTAACGTATGTAATGAAAAATCCAGAACTAACTGGACTAAAATACGAAGGCCTTAACGTACGTAAACAAGAACTTATTACGTACGTTAACAAGACCTGCATTACGTACGTAGAGCTCACCTCTTAACGTACGTAAGGGTCCGTTGACTGCAATAGTGAGATCCGATTGGAAGATGCTCGGGACCCACCGACCGAAAGTTAATTACAAGGAAGGTTCCTACCACCTACCAAGCATTACGTACGTTACCTTACAGGCATAACGTACGTAATGGCCACACGCTAGTGTACGTAAGGCTACAACCTTAGCGTACGCTAAGGCTATGAACTTAGCCAAAAATCCAAACTCTCCAACCAACATCCAAATGACGAAACCAACCCGACGACAAGTATAAATATTCCGATCCCCAAATATTCCAATACAATATTCATTGTATCAGTCCAAAACTACAATACTTGTACAGTTCCAAATGAATACGTACAACTCAACAGTATCACAAAAAAAAATTACCCCCGGATATTACATCGAAAGAATGAAAGAAATCCGAGACGAGTCTCACACAGATAAGAATGTTTTATGTGCATTACACAACATGATTTTGACGATTTATAAGGGTTTAATCTCACTGAGTATGCTCGCGTACTCACACCTCGTCATTTATGTTTTTCAGGCTAAGGAATCGACGAACGGGACAAGCAGAAGATGAATACATACTCCCAACATTATGAAGTTCTAAATAATAAAAGATGTTGTCGCCGTAATTATTATTATTTTTACGAAATACTTGATGTTCTTCAACGAATATAATTTCAACGGACTATGTCTGAATATTTGATTTCCCATGTTTTTATAAAACTGTACTGATGGTTGAATAAACTAGTTTTATTGAAGATTTACTGACTAAAATGCTTCCGCAAATACTCCGAATTTATATAAAATTTTTAAGGAAAAAAATGAGCTGTGTAACGTTTTTTTTAATTAAGAAAGCCAGGGCGTTACATAATGGTATCGGAGCAAGGCCTCTCCCAGTACGGTGAGATTTGGGGATGAACCAAGTGGAAGCTGGTGAACATGTGACACCCGGGGCCGACGAGGGCGGGGAGTGATCGCCGGTGCAATAAAAAGGGGCACGGACAATGAGCGGCTCCGAGAAAGGGGAGTGATCGCCGGTGCAATAATAAAAACGGCACGGACAACGAGCGGCTCCTGGCAAGGCTTCTAGGCGGAGGGGGACATGACTGAATCGAATTCTCACCAGAACGAGAGGTATTCCAAGACTGTATAGGTATGGGACCATACAGTTAAGGATATTTAAAAAAAAGGTTTACTTATACAAAACAAGATATTTCAAAACTTTCTTATTTTTGAAAGTATAACGAATACTTACGGCATGATTATATTTTCAGGAGAATATGTGGTTCATCGCTGCTGCCCAACATCGAATCCGAGGTAATGTTTTCAAGTATTCACTCTTTTATGAAAACTTAAAATTTTTGGTATGAGTATAGAATGATTGTGTCGGCAAAAGATTTGAAAAGATATGTGAAAGTTTAAATATTGTCCGAAAGGGACAAAATATGATTCCAAAGAAAGGTTTCAAAGTGATGTTTTTGCTGGCACAATATTTTTAAAGTTATTGATGAAAATACTCATACAAAATTTGATACAGATTTTCAAAGTTCTTTACGAAGCTCAATTTCGAGGACGAAATTTTTTAAAGGGGGGAGGATTGTAACACCCCAATACTTATTTAAATGCTAACGATCATAGATTTTGATTTTTTAATATTTACAGGTTGTCCGATACTTGGACCGATATGTTCCTAGCATAAAATGAAGGACTTAAAAGGAAAAGATTTCAAAATAAATTATAAGGATCATTTTTAGAATTTATGAAAGTGATTTCGAAAAGTTCCGACGATTTTGATATGATAAAATTTCATTACAAAACACTTATATTGCAAAAATAATATTAAATTATTTTATTATTATTATCGAAAATCCATTCCGAGCATATCGAAGATTTAACTCCGACGAGTCCGGAACAGGTCGGAAAATCGAATTTAGACACCGGGAAGCTGTCGAACCGTCCGAGCCAAGTTGATGGACATCTGCCGGACACGCCTACCGACAGCTGCTGGTCACGGCCGACAGAAGTTTCTCGGCGCTCTCTGGATAAGGATGTCTGGATAAGGTCCGTCACGACCGACAGAAGCTTCTCGGCCATCTGTCCGGATAAGGCTGTCCAGCTGTCCGGGTAATGTCGGTCACGACCGACAGAAGCTTCTTGGCCAGTTGTCCGGATAAGGCCTCCAACTATCCGAGTAATGTTGATTTTCAGCCGATTTTGGACCCCTATTTATACATGTTACCGGACGTTTTTTTGTATATATCACATATCAATTTGAAGCTCTAGACCTCTACTATAAAACTCCCGTAACATATTTCCCTTCCAAAAATTATAAAGGCTTCAAAAAGCCCGATGAAACAGGAATCTCAAATATGACAATTTTTCAAAGGTGTTTGATAAAAGTCCTCAAAGAGATTTCAGATTTTACATCAAGAATTTATGACCGGAAATATGAAAAAGTATTTTCAAGTGCTAGGAGAAGCGTATCCGGGATCCAAGAAGGACAACCGAGCCAAATTCAAAGGAAGATATTTCAAGATTTCAGCAAACGAGGTGAGGTTATACTGTTTTAATATGTTACGGTCATCGTTGTGTCGTGTAACATGACGACCCGCGAGGGGTCGAAAGAATGAAAGAAATCGAGACGAGTCTCACACAGATAAGAATGTTTTATGTCAATTACACAACATGATTTTGACGATTTATAAGGGTTTAATCTCACTGAGTATGCTCGCGTACTCACACCTCGTCATTTATGTTTTTCAGGCTAAGGAATCGGAGGCAGGACAAGCGTAAGATGAATACATACTCCCAACACGATGAAGTTCTAAATAATAAAAGATGTTGTCGCCGTAATTATTATTATTTTTACGAAATACTTGATGTTCTTCAACGAATATAATTTCAACGGACTATGTCCGAATATTTGATTTCCCATGTTTTTGTAAAACTGTACTGATGGTTGAATAAACGAGTTTTATTGAAGATTTACTGACTAAAATGCTTCCGCAAATACTCCGAATTTATATAAAATTTTTAAGGAAAAAATGAATTGTGTAACGTTCTTTTTAATTAAGAAAGCCAGGGCATTACAGTTTTGCCTGCGAGCAGTTCAAACTTCTAGACTAAGTCATAAAGATCAGATCTTCCGAACATAAGACTTAAAGACATCCACTTTGTATCTAGAGGAGGTTTTGGCATTAAATAAAGGGATAAATTGCTGAGATAAACACAGCCTGTTTTGATAATTACCATTGTACAACAAGAAGTCTTCAGAGTCAGAATTTCGCTAAGTATGGAAGATATTAGGAAACTCCATACAGCATATCCATACAGCAAGAGATCTTCCTACAGAGTCCAATCCTACAGAGCCTACATCTTCATACAGCAGAAGCTGAAGAGTGTTGGATACAACAGTCTGGTTGTAGGAGTCTTACTTAGGAAAAGTAAAACTCATCCAACAGGACTGAAGAATAGCTTTAAACCGTTGTGAAACAAACTTTGTTTATTCATAGAGTATTCACGGTTAAAGCAACATTTATTGCTGATAGGACATCATTTAATGCGGCCGAAAGAGAACAGTCTGAACGCGCTGAAGAGCATTTAATGTAAAGTCAAAAAGAATGTCTCAATCATTAAATACAAATAGCCTTTAATTCAAACATCCTGCAGCTGCCAATCAGAGACTTCTAAATCTCATCAACCAGCCAACAACTACATTTATAAAAGATCTATTTAAAAGGTTATAAATAGCCCCAAGCAAGAGGACATTGCTCACTTCACTTATTGAATCCCGCGCAATACATCTGACAAATAGCTCTGACAATCAAGCTAAGAAAGATCAGTATATTTCCTGAGCATACAGCAGTATCTAATTGAAGAAATATACAAGTCCTCAATGCAAACACCACAGCATACAACAATCGCTTGTCAAAGCATAAATCTAATGCTTGAACTTTTTCTACCATCTTTACTGTTTAGATGAACCTTAGCCCCACTTGGACTAATTCCTTGCTAGTTTCGACCAGTGTGGGAAGAATAACATTAAAGACGAAGCTTTGATCTGTGCGAGAAGAAGCAAGTGGAGAGAGATGAAGCTAAAGTTGTGGTCCCTGTCTCAATCTCTGTGAACGACACAGAGACAGGTTTAGTTAAAGTCACTTAGTTGTGTACGTAGTTATTTTAATAAAAACTCCTTTGTGGAGGACCAGTGGACGTAGAGGGGTTTACCTCGAACCACTTATATCTGTGTGTTATTTACTTTCCATACTTATTGTTTTCATTTAAAACTGTGATTTATAGTATACATTGTGAAAACCCTATATGCATCAAGCAAACAGGAGAGTACCTAGTTGTTGTACTTACAACAACTCACTATTAGACTTCCGGTACACAATTTTACTTTGAAAATCGTACAGCTTATTGTAATCTTACTTTCTAAGCTATTTACTGTATACTATGTGGCCAACATGGAGTATGAAGGCCGTTTCTATGGGAGAATCCAAGGATCTCAACAAGATAAAGATCCAAGAAATTTTCTCATACCTCAAGGCATTTGAGTTCGAGCTGCCCTGCTCACCATCGAGTGAGCAAGCTGAAAAAGGAATAGCTTTTGCAGCAGAGTCACCTGCAAAAATCTAAGCTAAAGTTAATCCTCCAAGTCCTCTAAACATTGAGGAAAAAATGGCATTCATAATTCAAAGATTCAGCAACTTCAGGAAGAATTACTCAAAATATAAAAAGAACTACAAGGAGAATCCAAGGAGGAACCAAAAAGATGGAAACTGGAAAGTGGAATGCTACAACTGTCATAAGATAGGACATATCCATTTTGATTGCCCTTATCTCAATAAGGATGAAGATAAGAAGGACATGGGCAGAAAGGAAAATAAGAGAAAATCTATCATTGGTGAAGATCAAATCCAAGAGAGAGTAGAATCAAGCAGTGGATTCTTTTCAGATGATGATGATAACTACAACTGCTTGATGGCCAACCTAGCTGATTAAGAGGTAACAACTAAACCTCAAACTTCAGGATATGTCAACTCAAACATGTCTGAAGATATTGATCATCATAAATCTATAAATCAGCTATTAAAATATTTTGATACATTAAAAACTGCACACCTGACTGTGACAGTTGAGAATACACAGCTGAAAGATGAGAATAGGCAGCTGAAAAATGAAACAAAATAAGCCGGGAGTCAGCAAAACTTGAAAACATTAGAGCTGAGTTTGAAAAACACTCTGAAAATAATTTGAAAAACTCAGCTGAAATTACCACACCTGAGATTAATAGACTGACTATTTTAAACAGTTAAAAATCAGCTGCACTTTCTCATATCAAAATTGATTTTTCAAAACTAAAACAGTTGAGCAACACACAAGCTAAGGAAATAACATATCTAAAAGTTTCTATAACCTTAGATGGATTGTGTATAAACCAGAGGCCACTCTATTTAAAATCAGGCCTTGGATATGACCCCCAATACTCCCTCAAGTTCAAAAACCACTTTCATTAAGGTAGAAACACTTGTCCAGACTGCTGAGCCTATAAACAAACATGTATGTAAAAATAGGCAGCATCACAGTTAATAGTTTAGGGAGCAGCCAGGATTCTAACAGCAACCTAGACAGAATACTAGGTAATGTCCAAAATAGCATCAACAGCAAAAACATTATTCTGCTTATTACCGAAAACTCCCACAAAATAGATTTCATAATGGGAGAGTTAATGAAAACCTCGAGGTAATCTAAATTTTCAAAATTACCAGGTGTGGAGACCCCAACACTTTAATAACTAGTCTCAACCAAGATTTAGGAATGGATCACATCAAAACCACTATCAGACATATCCTATATAAAATACAAATCAATGATATAGACCAAGACCCTATTGGAATATTTTATTCCAAATATTCATTAATCTAATTTTGATGATTAATTGTTAAACAAAGTAAAACAACAACGAAGCAAACAAAACAACGAAGAAGTCGGAGAGGCACAAAGTCGCACAAACTGCAAAGCTAGCGCACATTAGTAATCAAGATTAGCACACGCTAACGAGGCTACCTGCAGATCAGACGAGTTCAAAGCTACCTGAAGACAAAGTTAACTAATGAAGATAGCGCATGCTACAAGGGAAGGATAACGCACGCTATCGTGGTAGATGACCGTTGTGAAGACTTTCAAACACAGAATTACATATGCAGTGACGAAATCATAGCACACGCTACGATTGAGGAATAGCGCACGCTATAGTGTTTGAATTCAAAGATAATCAATCCGTTGGGAGATTCTGAAGTAAAGTCAAAAGCTATAAACAGATATATGATGCAATCAATGATGAAGTTCTAGCGCACGCTACATAAAGATGTTCGCGCACACTAACGGATAGAGGCAGTAGCCACTGGACTGAAGTTGCAAGCAGTTAACGTACGTAAACTATGAATATTAATGTATGCAACAAGCGAGCGCACACTAAGGAAGAATATTAGCGCACGCTAGAGAAGGCTGGCAGTAACGGCTAGTTGGAGGAAAATGGCTATAAACACCAATAATTGGTATTGGAGCGGTACCTCCTAGAAGCGGATTAACATCCGAGGAGAAGTCGATCAAAATGACGTTTCAAATTGCCCCGATCGAAGGTCTTTCCTTGAACCGACCACCAATTTTTGACAGATCTAACTTCATGACATGGAAGAAGAAGATGTGAATATTCATTCGAACTTACGACATCGAATTGTGTAAAGTGATATGTCTTGGTCCAAAAGTACCAATTAAATCCGACGGTACGCTTAAATATTTTGAAGAATACGATGATTCCGATTGAAAAAATTATCACTATAATTGCAAAGGTACACAATTATTATATTGTGCATTAAATTCGGAAGAACACAACCGGATATCTTCGTGTGATAGTGCCAAAGAGATATGAAAGATGCTAGAAGTCACACATGAAGGAACGTCTCAAGTCAAGGAGACGGAAATAAATATGCTCCTACATGAATACGAGCTATTTATGATGAAAAGTGAAGAATTCATCACGAACATGCTCGACCGTTTTTCGGTCATTTCTAATGGATTAGCTTGTTTTGGTAAACCATTATCAAGTAGTGAGAAAATCAAGAAAATCTTAAGATCCCTACCTGCTGAATGGGACGGCACCGTGACGGCGATCATGGAATCTAAAGATCTCAATACGCTCGATTTTAGCACCCTCGTTGTTTCGCTAATTAATTATGAGATTGTTCTAAAATCACGGAACAACAAGCCAAAGCCGAAGGAAAGAACGATATCTATGAAAGCTAAGATGTCTCGGAAAGAAGAAATCTCGGTGGATGATAGTGACGAAGAATCGGCATATTATGCCAAGAATATTAAAAAGTTTCAAAACTTATTAAACCGGAGAGAAAGAAAGACATCAAAATGGCCAGATCTAAGAAATTCGACAACAACTGTCGAATATGTGGTAAACCAGGCCACTTTGGGAAGAATTTCCGAGAAAATCAAAAGAAAGAAGTCATAATTGCCACGTGGAGTGACTAAGACGAGGACGAAGATTTCATCAATCAAAATAACCTCGCACTCATGGCAATAAGTTCATTCGACGATAGCGACGTCGAAAGCCAGGTTAGTACGTCGTCTCAAGATGAATTATTTGAAGCATTCGAATTATTGCATACCGATTTTCAAAATGCTTTATCCGAAATTAAATCCCTCCAATCTAGAAATAAATTATTGGAAATTGAAATTTCCAAAATTCTTGAAAAAGGGAAAATTGTCGAGATTGATCATTCTCAATGCCTTGGAAATGAAAATAATTTAAAGAATGATCTTTTGAAAGTTCAAGACGAACTTAAAAGTTTAACAAAAAAATTTTCATGCGGTAATGATAAATTTGAACAAATTCTATCGGTTTAAAAATTTACTTTAAACAAACAGGGGTTAGGATTCAAACTACATACTAAAAACGAATCCTTATATTTCAAAATACCCCGATGTGATAAATATTTAAAAATTGGGCACCATATTTCAAAACTGTAAAAGCCCAAGACGGACGATCAAAATTAAAAGGATTTGGATTCCTAAAGGAACCACCATTCTGAATATCGTCTATTTAAATGAAAAACAACCGACTTTCGGTTGGATCCCCAGAAATTAATTTTCCTCAATAAGTATTTTACTCAGGGGGAGTATTACATTTTTTCAAAAAGAGAGAGATTTTTGTCAATGAGAGTTATACCCTTTTTATGCATATTTTATCATAACATATTTTATCATAAATTGGTATCCTTTGATTTACGCTTTTTGCCGATAACAAAAAGGAGGAGAAAAGAGTTGAATGGGATAAAAAGCGTCATGGAAGAATGACGAGAAAAATAAAAAATAAAAAGGGTGAGAGAAAAATAAAAAGGAGAAAAGTCGAAAAAGAATAAACGGAGAAGTTGAAAACGAAAAGACAAAGATGAAAATAAAAATAAGTAGTAGAAAATGAGAGAAAGAAAAGATGGGAGAAACTAACGAAACGAACAAAAACGAAAACTTTGATTCGTACAAATATATATATATATATATATATATATATATATATACAACCAACTACCCTATTAGATGGCTTCTTTACACTTTAGTCCCTATTCTTTCATAAATTACAGCGAAGGACAAAAATCTGAATTGGTGTTGACTTCTATTAAAAAGACGAAAATACCCCTCTATTTACTTGAATAAAATATTTCTTTTAAAATACATTTCATATTAAACAAATAGCTTATAAGTTATTAAAGTGTTTGGCTAATACTTTTCTTTTAAAAAATATTCTTTTTTCAGAAAATAATTTTTTTTCGAAATATAATTTTTTTCCAAAAAATATATTTTTTTTCAAAAATATTTTATTTTATTTTTTTTCAAGAAAACAATTTTATTTTTTCAAAAAAATAATATTTTTTCAAGAAAATAATTTTATTTCGAAAAAATATTATTTTGCCAAAAAATAATTTTTCCTCCAGAAAATATTTTTTAATATTTTCAAAAAATATTTTTTTTATTTTTTCCAGAAAATAATTTTATTTTTTCGAAAAAATAATATTTTTTTCCAGAAAATAAGTTAATTTCGAAAAAAATATTATTTTGCCAAAAAATACCTTTTTCTCCAGATAATATTTTTTTAATTTTTTCGAAAAAATATTTTTTTTTATTTTTTTCCAGAAAATAGTTTTATTTTTTTGAAAGAATAATATTTTTTCCAGAAAATAATATTTTTTTCCAGAAAATAATTTTATTTCGAAAAAATATTATTTTGCCCAAAAATAATTTTTCCTCCAGAAAATATTTTTTAATTTTTCGAAAAAGATAATTTTTTTCCTAGAAAATAATTTTTTTATTTTTCGAAAAATAATTTTTTTCGTAAAATACTTTCTTTTTGGAAAAATATTTTTCTAGAAAGCTTGAAAATTTATTACACTCAAGTCCAAAAGTGTTATATATATTACAATGAGGTCGGCGTAGATGTGCCACCCACGTGAGGCGAAAAATAAATGGGTAAACAAGAAAAGGAAAAATAAAAAGGCAAATTTGGAATATCAGTACTCTCTCTCCAGTGACATCATCTGAAAATTTGACTTTTGTCCTTCGTTGTAAATATAGTTTCTGGACAGTGCAAAGTTTGTCCTTCATTGTAATATCTGAAACAATAGGGATCAAACTGTAATTAGACCATCTAAAAAGGTAGTCAGATGTAAATCGCCCATATATATATATATATATATTATTTTGCAGGTTTTATCCAATTCAAGGTGTTCTTTTGTAATCATCAAAAAGGGGGAGATTGTTGGAATATTTTATTCCAGATATTCATTAATCTAGTTTTGATGATTAGTTGTTAAACAAAGTAAAACAACAAAGAAGCAAACAAAAAACGAAGAAGTCGGAGACGCTAAAAATCACACAAACTGCAAAGCTAGCGCAGGCTAGTAATCAAGATTAGCGCATGCTAACGAGGCTACTTGCAAATCAGACGAGTTCAAAGCTACCTGAAGACAAAGTTAACTGATGAAGATAGCGCACGCTACAAGGGAAGGATAACGCACGCTATCGTGGTACATGACGTTGTGAAGACTTTCAAACACAGAATGACATATGCAGTGACGAAATCATAGCGCACGCTACGATTGAGGAATAGCGCACGCTATAGTGTTTGAATTCAAAGATAATCAATCCGTTGGGAGATTCTGAAGTAAATTCAAAAGCTACAAACGGATATATAACGCAAGCAATGACGAAGTTCTAGCGCACGCTGCATAAAGTTGTTAGCACACACTAACGGATAGAGGCAGTAGCCACTGGACTGAAGTTTCAAGCATTTGACGTACGTAAACAATGAATATTAACGCACGCAACAGGCGATAGCACACGCTAAGGAAGAATATTAGCGCATGCTAGAGAAGGCTGGCAGTAACAGCTAGTTGGAGGAAAATGGCTATAAATACCAAACCAATTGGTATCAAATCACACAACAACATTGAGCAAAGCATTCATACTCGAGATATTATTGTAATCATTCTAGTTGTTGTATTTGAGCTTATATTGTTTAGTGATAGTGTGTTATACACGAAATCATACAAGAGAGGAAAAAGAAAGGATACGATTGGATTCAGTGTTATTAGGATCAAGGATCCAGCATTGTTAGAATCGCAATCGATATCTACATGAGGTTTATCTAGTACCCATAGAAAGCTAGATTGGTTTGTAACTGTTATCCCTCGATCGATTGAAGAGAGGTGAAAAGGTTTATCTTTAGCCTATAGAAATCTATACCGAGAGTGGACGTAGGCACGTTTGGCCGAACCTCTATAAATCTTGTGTCGATTTAATTTCCGCACCTTTAATTAAATTGCTTCTGCAACGCGAAAGAGTTTTACAACTCTATCTCCAAACGGCGATACCGACCAATACTGCACCAACAGACCCTATGCACCTTATAGAAATAATCAACACCATTTTCAAAACACTAGGAGAAATTAATTCTCTAGGAAATCCACTATCCCCAAAGGACCCACTCAAATTTGGGTACATATATCTCTGCTTGTATGATTGCATAAAAAGTGGAAGGACTGCCATCAAGTCACCTCGAACTCAACAGTAGGAGGTGAAGAATGGTTTCTGGACTCAGGGTGCTCAAGACACATGACAGGAAACAAGAAGGTTCTGTCAAACTACATCAAATAAAGAGGTCCAAATGTAACATTTGGGGATAGATTTTGTGGAAAACAAAAGTCTATGGGGAGTTGCACAGAGGGAACATTATCATCTCAAAAGTACAGTATGTCAAAGGACTCAAATACAACCTGTTGAGCATAAGTCAGTTCTGTAATGAAAAGAAACTAGTAGTTTTCACTATTTGTAAATGCATGGTAACTGATCTCTTATATGGAGAAGTGAAACTAGAAGGCTACAGAAGAAGGGATGTCTACATGATATATTGGAATACAGGCACCCCCAATACATGTTTCATATCCAGAACAATAGCTGAAAATAGATGGCTCTCGCACAAAAGGCTCTGCATCTGAACTTCAAAGCACTCAATAAGATAAGCTCACAAGAGTTAGTCGGAGGGCTTCTAGAATAAGTATTCCAAAAGTAGACTCTCTGCGATGCATGCCAGAAGGGAAAGCAAACAAAAGCGTCTTTCAAATCAGTTCAACCTTCCACTTTTACTAATAAAAATTTGGACCTACTTCACATGGATTTATTTGGTCCTATCAAGCCAAGAACTCTGAGTGGAAGGAAGCATGCCTTAGTAGTTGTGGATGACTACTCAAGATACACTTGGATAGTGTTCCTCTACAAGAAGAGTGAAACTCTAACCAAGCTACCTGAGCTGCTAAGAAAAATTCAAAATGAGAAATCCTTATCAATCATAAAGATCAGATCAAATAAAGTAGGAGAATTTCTCAACAAAGCCATAACCAAGTATTGTGATCAAAATGGGATCAGCACGAAGTATCAGCTGCAAGAACACCTCAACAAAATGGTGTAGAAGAAAGAAGGAACAGAACCCTCAAGGAACCAGCCAGGACAATAATTGCTGAGACTGATCTTCTATAAAGGTTCTGGGCTGAAGCTGTCAACACAGCATGTCATACTCAGAACAGAAGTATGATAGTAGGGAGACACAATAAAACTCCCTATGAGGTTTGCAATGGCATAATACCAACCGTTTCTTATTTTCATATCTTTGGTAGTAAGTGTTTCATCCACAACAAAGGCAAAAACCCAACTGAATGCCTTTGATGCAAAACCTGATGATGGTCTCTTTATGGGATGCTCATAGATAAGCAAGGCATATAGAGTCTTTAATAAAAGAACATTAGTTTTGGAAGAAACACCTCATGTTGTCTTTGATCAATCTACTATTGAGTACAGAAAATAGGTGGAAAATTTGAGAAAAATCTCAAAGACACCTCTCTAGAATAAGTCATCATCAATGACACAAGGTTGATGTATCAAGCTGATGAAGACCTAACTGCAGATCAGCCAAGATCACCTACCATGGCTGATCCAACCACAACTAAAGTTGATCCAATCACAACTGATCCTATTACAGCTGAAGTTGATCCAATCACAACTGAACGGATCACAGCTGCAGATCAACAAAACCTAGCTGAAGGATAAATAGACTCAACAAATCCTCAGCCCACTCCCGAAGGAACAATCCTTGAAGATCAACAACCAAAATCAAAAGATGAAGATGAAACTCCCAAATAGCTAAAGGATCACCCGATTCAACAAATCATTGGGAACCTAACTAATGAAGTCAAAACCAAATCAAGAGAACCAACATAAATGGCAATGATCTCTTGCTTCATGTCCCAAATGGAGCCCAAAACAACATAACAAAGCCCGGATGACTACACATGGGTGATTGCAATGTAAGAAGAATTAAACCAAATGTAGAGGAACAATATATGGGAGCTAATAGAGAGACTAAATCACAAGAAGGTCATTGGCACCAAATGGGTTTACAAAAACAAGTGTGATGAAGATGGAGCTGTTGTTAGGAATAAGGCCAGATTGGTTGCAAAAGTATATGCTAAATGTGAAGGAATAGATTTTGATGAAACATATGCATGAGTAGCAAGGCTAAAAGCAATCAAACCCTGAGCTATGTGAAAAATTCTCAAATATCATGCAAGAAGAATTTGAGATGAGCTTGATGGGTAAGATGAACTTCTTTATTGGCTTACAAGTCAAATAAGTTGAAACTGGAATATTCATCAACTCAGAAAGTACATAAGGGAGTTGATCAAAAGATTTGGCATGAAGTCAGCCAAACCCCTGAGAGTACCAATGAGAACATCACTACACATTGATGCAGATGATGGAGGAACTCCAGTGGATCCAGTGCACTACATAGGACTAATTGGATCATTATTATACCTCACTGCAAGCAGACCTGACATTTCTTATGCAGTAGGAGTATGTGCAAGATTTCAGTCCAAGCCAAAGCAGTCTCATCAAGAAGCAGCTAAAAGTATAATCAAATACATAAAATCCACAATCAATGTTGTATTATGGTATCCAAAAGATGACAACTTTCAACTATCAGGATATTCCGACGTTGATTTTGTAGGATACAAAATCAACGGGAAAAGCACTAGTGGAACATGTCAATTCCTTGGAACTAGACCAATATCATGGTTCAGTAAGGAGCAGGTATCCAACTCAATATCCACAGCTGAGTTAGAATGCCTAACCATAGGTACCTGTTGTGCCCAAATTCTATGGATCAGACAACAGCTAAGGGACTACAACATAATTGCAAATGAAGTCCCTATTTGGTGTGACAACAATAGTGCAATTGCTATAACAAACAATCCAGTCTTACATTCCAGAACAAAGCACATAGATGTCAAGCATGATTTCATCAGAGACCATGTGCTCAACAAAAGAGTAAGGGTGGAAAGAGTCAGCATAGAGTACCAGATTGCTGACATATTCACAAAACCATTACCATATGAAAGGTTCCTCGAACTAAGCAGGGATCTTGTTCTTCTAGACTGGAAATCTAGTGCCTAGCTGAAAATCTGAAGATGAAGAAAGTCAGCTGATTAGAAGCACAGACGAGAAATATCAATTGATCAGGAGCACAGACGAGAAATATCAGTTGATCGAGAGCACAGATGAGAAATATTAGCTGAAGCACAGACGAGAAAGGTCAGCTGATCACAGCCTTGATGCAGAAAATTAGCTAATCACAATCACAGCTAAGATTATAGATCTGATATAAAAGAAGCAAGGAATCAAAATTGCAGATGTAACAGAAGTCAAACAAGTCAACCGGCTAAGTTTTCAATTTCTTTTCATTTATTCAATTACATGTGGTTAAAATACACGATCACAGTAACTCCACGTCTACATCACGTTGTCCAATCATGACACACGAACCACCATTCTTGCAAATTAATTATTATTTTTAAAAACCGACTCTCAGAATAACTATTTAAGATGATTGAAATTACTATATCAAAACCCTATCATCTTCACAAATTTCAAGCAAGAATCCTAATTTTTCCAGAAAAGCAAAATCAAGAATTTCACTGCACTAAAAACCTTCAAAAATTGTAGAGATGGACACAGCCACCTACTTTAAGGATATCAATCTGAGAATGGTGAAAGAGCAAATCATATTCGGCATCGTCGTGGAATTTCTCGGACTCCTGGAGGCAAATAACTCTCTTTAATGGCGGACTTGATCCTCAAGATGAAAAAGAATGGAATCTTTCACTTTTTGGACTTCAATCCTTCAAAACTATACAAAGAAGTTGTCATCTTCTTCTACAAGGAAGCCCATGTTATCGAGAGGGAAATAAAAATCTCAATCTTCGGAGAACCAGTCTTCATAAACAAACAGACTATTGCTGATGCATTAAAGTAGGAGAGTGAGGGTATTGCAGTTGAGGCCCTGAAACAGAACCCTGTGGACTTATGGCACTGGATTAAGCTACCTTAACAGCCGATGAAGATGAGGTTCAGTGCCAGGAAGTCTGATCTCCAGAAGGAATACAGATACATGTTGGACATCAACAAAAAAAATTGTGATGGGGATGTTAGAAAGCTATGACCAGATGTCTTCTTCAAAATACATTGTCATGGGCGCCATGATTCAAAGACAAATAATTAATTGGCCTGATTACATTTACAGGCAATTATCCAGAGAGGTAAACAAGGTCAGTTGGGATACTGAAAACAATAATTTGCACAGAAACTGGCCTTTGGAACTCAAATAAGTTGGATTCTGGAGTTTCTAGGCAACGCCAGAAAAAAGGCAGAGAAATTTCACAGCAGCAAGCGACTCGGTCACTTGGACCAAGCTGCCCTAGAGAAATATGCTAATAACCAACCAAGAGCTTTGGAGTTACTTCAGAGGATGAATTCTGGAACCTCTTCCTACAAACCAGCCACAGACCTGTAAGAAGAAGAACAAGTTGAATCAGTTGCAGTCATCCTAACAGCAGCTGAAATTTCACCTGCTCCGACCGTAGCTGAAATAACTGCAGCTAACATTCTGTCAGAAAAATTAGCTGCAACTGAAAGAACTTCACCTGAACCTGCACTTGCACCTGATGATAGTGCATACAGTGATAATCTCCCCCTATCCAAACTTTTAAAAAAGAGAAAGTCACTCGAGAAAGAAGAAATTGTTCAAATCACATCATCTCCAGAATCATCCTCCAAGAAACAAAAGGGACTGGTCGACTACTCATCTGACTCCTCAAAAAAAATACCGATGAGTTCCCTGAAGTCACCACCACCCTAGCTCACCTCTACTTATCACATCCGCAGATCAACCAGCTCAATCTACCGAGCTGATACCAGAAGAAGATCATGTTAAAATATTCTTCCTAAAGTACTCCTGACACTCCCAAGTGTCCTAGAAGAAGAAGCTGAAGAGCTCCTTGAGGAGCACAATGTTAATTACTCTTTCAACCTCAGGGATAACAATCCACTATATCTTACCAAGGTACAATTGCAAATGGTAAGAAAACAAGCGCTAAAATTTTCTTTTGTAAATATCTACAAAGAGTGGAAGGATTTAAAGAGTCTTAGTTTTTTTGAGCTGAAAGAGTTGGTACAGAGAAGTGGATGGGACTACCCTATAGCTACAGAACAGCTGATCAAAGTGTTTTGTCATGAGTCTGATTTGAGCCTACTTCTTGATGAGAACTAGTTCAATCCAACTTAAAAAGAATATGGATCAGTTCATATTTGATATCATGGAAGGGATAGCCCAGGGTAAATCATTTGATGCTGAAGGAGAGATTGTTGGAGTAGAAGAAGAAAAGAATAAAGAAGGCAGAGAGAAAGGAGGAGAAGAAAATGAAAATGAAGAAATAAAAGGAAAAGAAAAAGATGAAGAAGATGAAGAAGAAGGAGAAGAACAAGGAAAAGATGAGAAGTAGGATGATAAGGATCATGATCAGGATGCACCTGATCAAGGTTCCAGTTCAGCTCAACCCTCACGAGCTGAGAAACCAGGGAAGCACGGGGAACAATCTGCAAAATCCCCCTCTACTCAAAATTCAGCTGACAGAAGGATATCTACTGAAAAATCAACTACTCAGAAGTCAGTTGCAAAAGAAAACACAGCTGAAAATATCCCTCAGGCAGAGGCACCTGAGTTTCAGCTACCCCCAAACTTCAATGAGGTGATCCGCACCGTGGTAGAAGATACAGTTGCAAAGCTTTTGGCAACAAAAGTGGAACCACACTTGTTGCCCCTTAACAGCAAAATGGACTCCTTGCTGAACAGAAAAGAGCCCACTCCACCACCAACGTCTTCAGGATGCACTTGGCATGCAAGATTTTATGCATGAGGTGGAGGAACAGCTAGCACAAATTATTGATGCTGGAAAAAAGGGGTAAGAAATGAGATCCAAGTGGAGGCAGGAGGCATTATTTATGGTCCCCAGAGGCTCACTCTCACCTCCAATCATCCATTTTCCTGAAGCTGGAGCCGCAAGTTCTCAGCACAGGAAAAGAACAGCTGCACCAAATAAAGGCCCTGCAGCTAAGAAAAGGAGAACTAGGCAGGAATCTGGTGTGCCACTGTGCTGGGAAGACAAAGAGCTGTACTATGTTGAGGAGTTTATTCTAGAGGAAGCTGTAAATAAATGGGGGATTGCCAAGAAGGATTTCATTGAAAAATATTATCTTTGGGAAATCATCCAAGACCCTGACTGCACTCCTCAGCAAATCTTCATTGACCACATGGAAATGAATTGGCCAAATATGTGGGAAATTCTGAAGAAGGTTGATGAAGAGGTTTTCGATGATTATCCAAGAATACCTGACTTCAGTCCACAGGACCCTCCAACTAACATGTATGGAAAGTTGGATGATGAAGCACTTCAGGAGGAAATAAAGGAACTATGCATAAAGAACAAGTATACCTCCCTTGAAGATTAGAGACTTGCATCCACTGTAGTCAAGAAGAACTATGGGATACCCCCAGTGGTACAGAAGCCAATTGGAGCAAAGCCAATGAAGTCTCTCACTACAACAAGGATCAGAGGAAGAGGAAGAGGAAGAGGGAGAACTTAATTTTTTGTCAATCACTTGTAATTTTTACTTGTACATTTTTGTAAGTTTTCTTTAAGGACTGTATCGTAACCTCAAATATTGAAAGTTTATTATTGTCGACCTTAATGATAACCTTTAGTTGTCTCAAACAGACTAAGTCTTTACATTTCAGTTATTTTACTTATCTGTGTGATGATTTTACTACATTTGAACATTAAGTTTTGCCATCATCAAAATAGAGGGAATTTGTTAGGAATATAATTTTAAGATTTTGATGATGTTATACCTGTATTCAAAGATAATTTCAAATGTATGTACTTGGCATTGTAAAGAAGAACCCAATGAGTATCTTCTATAGGCCTTTAAGAATTAGGCTAAGTAATGGTCATGTTGATCAGGTAGAAATTTAGCTAAGTATAGAACAGGCATATTTCAGTCGGGTCAACGGAAGATATCAGCTGAGCTTGTCCAGTTAAAATATCAGCCGAGTTTGGTCAAAGCAAAATATCAGTTAAGGTTGACTAGACAGACATCATTCGTGTTCAGTCAAAACATAATATCACTTGAGTTTGACCAAGGCAAATATCAGCCAACTTTCATCAAGACCAAATATCAGTCAGCTTTTGTCTATGCAGAATATAAGCCGGGTTCGACCAACATATCAGCTAGGTTTGACCAAAAGAAAACATCAGCGAAGCTTTATCAAAGACGGAATATCAGCCATGTTTTAACATCAACTGTCCACGTAAGCAAACGTTGAACATGCAGACATAAAAACCAAGGAGACAAAATGATTGAATCCCGAAATTTAAGGAATAGAATATTCGTCGAGATTCGCCCTGAAGACTTTCTAATTATAGCAATCGAAGAAAAGCCACGCAATGGCAACATACATCTTCAAACGGTCAGATTTAAAGAAAGAGACAAAGCCCTGCAAAGAGGTGAAAGCTAAACAATGAAGTCCACTCTCCCACGGACGAATTTGTTGCGGATGAACGGCTATGAAGAGCTCAAAGATTGTACTATAAGTATCCGAACAAAGCTTGAGCAAAAGTATGATGCGAACTACACTTACAAAGCAATCCAAGCAAATATAAGTGATATACGTCTATAGCATCATGAAGAGCAATATCTTAAATAAAATACAGAGAAGCTCTTAAGTTGGAGAAGACAAACACTCTTGTCTTTAAGTTGCATAAGAGGTACTTTCTAGAATGAGGTTCTTGAAAGTAAGAGGTTGTAAGACATCCACGGGTTCTTGATTAGAAGGTGATAGGAAGCTTGCGAGTTACTGAGGCATCCACGGGTTTTCGATCAAGAGGTGTTAGGGAACCAAGGGAAGGAGTTACACGTCCACGGATTTCCACTGGTTGGAAGCTGTCGTAACTAAATTCATTGTAACACGATTTTCACTGGTTGAAAATTATTGTGAATTTATCTCCAACTGGTTTGGAGAGAAGTAGACTAGTAGAGGATTACCCCACCTCTGAAACCACTATAAAGTGTTGTGTGATTTATTGTCTCTAAAAAATCATACTTAACTGTTGCATTCATATGAATCGTTGCATTCAAAGTCAGTAGTCATTCCGCAAAACCATTTTACAGCTGACAAAGGTTTAACTACATTAATATCAGCCGAGTAACCTTAGCTGCATTTACTACAACTGTGTTTATCAATAGTTATTTGGAAAAGATTTTATAAGTCTATTCACCCCCCCCCCCCAGACTTACACCTAACGTCTTGTGACCTACAAATTACAATACAATGCTCTCACTCTCTTAAGCTCTGAGTGGCATTCGATGGCTTATTCCGAACAGAAGATTGGAAAGGTGACCATTACAATTGTAAAGCAACACAATTGTTATATTGTGCTCTAAATCCATAAGAACACAATAGAATTTCTTCGTGTGGAAGTGCCAACGAAATTTGAAAAATACTCGAGGTAACTCACGAAGGAACAACTCAGGTCCAGGAGACAAGAATAAATATGCTTCTCTATGACTACGAGTTATTCATGATGAAAGATGACAAGTCCATATCAAACATGCTCAACCGATTTTTGGTCATCACAAATGGACTTGCTTGCTTTGGGAAACCATTATCGAATAGTGAAAAGTGAAGAAAATATTACGATCACTACCTCATGAATGGGATGGGATGGTCACGTCCATTATGGAATCAAAAGATCTCAACACGTTAGATTTCCTCGGGCATGACATCTCAAATTGCAAAAGCCCAAGACAAAAGGTTAAAATTAAGAAAATATGGATTTCCAAAGGGACCATAGGGCCGAATATCGTTTATTTGCCAAATTAGAAATGACGCAGAGTCGGTTGGATCCCCAAAATTCAAAATTAATTATTTATAATTGGATATTAAACTCAGGGGGTTATTATTTTCAAGGGGAGTAAATTATTCAGGGGGAGAATGCCTATTTTTTTTTAAAAAATGTCTGTTTCATTCTTTTTACTTCATATACTTGTTGCTAATGACAAAAAGGGAGAAAGAAAAGGAATAAGGAGAAGGATTGATGGGGAGAAGAAAACTAACAAAAATGGACAAAGCCGAAAACTTTGATCTGTATATTTTCTGTTGTATTTACAGGTATAAATCCCATCAAGAATTGTTGTTTTGAAATCATCAAAGATAGTGAAGGAGAGAGGACATAAGCACGTTACCGAACCTCTACAAATCTCGGTGTCATTTATAGTCCGCACTTATCTATTGCTTCCGCACAAAAGGAGTTCATTATTCTTCACCGCACGACAACCCCCTTCTAGTGGCGGTACCAAACTCAACATTTTATGATAATTAAACTCTAGAAAGATTTGTTCCACGTAAATTGAGTATATATGCTTATTGTATGTTGAGAAAAGGTCATGTACGTGGTCCCGGTTGTGGATTCAGATGCGGGAATGCTAGAAGGGAAGCTTCTCCCTTTGTTTCTGATTCTCTCTCCAATCAGGCTAATCTCAGTTCTGGCGAGCAACAAGAATCTGTCAACAATGAATGAGCGAATTATGGAGGCAAATGATAATCCTGGTATTCCCGATGTGCTTCGTCAAGTGGTCAACCAGATGACCCTATTTGCACAAGTGGTGGACGAAATGCAAGTGGCGATAGGTCTACAACTGGGAGAAGGATATCAAGGCATTCTGGACCTAGGCTTTCATGGGGACAACTGGCTACAAGAAGTGGTCAAGATGCACCCACCAAAATTTGTTGGTTCTTCTGTGGTACCGACAGTGGATCAGCGGCTGAGGGAGTTGGAGAAAGTGTTTGCAGGAATCAACTGCCCGAATGATCGAAAAGTTCCCATCGTATAATATTTTATGACTAGAGAAGCATCTGACTGGTGGGAGGCCATACGACCTACAGAACGTGATGCCGATTGGGGAGAATTCAAGCTAATGATGGAAGCTCAGTATTGCCCTCGTCCGATTAAGGAGGATAAACTTCGAGAATTTTTCTCCTGAAACCTCTAGACTTACCCATGGCTCAAGTATTTAAGACCTTTAATAGAAATTTAGATGAGGAAGAGGCAAAGGTCAGTATGATGGTGGTGGATATTCAAGGAGATGACCTGATTCTCACAGACGATTGGCTTAACCGTTAGCTATTATGAACTACCGGAATAGAAATATTTCGATGGTAGCTGAGGACGGCTCTGAATATTTATTTGACAGATGGATACCAGGGAGCTTAGGAAAAGTGATTAAAGAAACGAATGCTATCAAACTGCTGAAATAGGATGGTGATGGATACTTGTGTTATGTAATGAAGAAAAACGAATGAAGAGTAGAACTTTCAGCTATTCCTGTTATAAACGAATTTTCGGATGTTTTCCCAGATGAATTACCTATATTACCTCCACAACGGGATGTAGAGTTTACCATTGAGTTAGAACCAGGGGCCACACCTATTTCCAAGGCCTCCATATCGAATGGCACCCACCGAGATGTATGAGTTAAAGAATCAACTTGAAGAGTTGTTGGACAAAGGTTATGTCCAGTAAAGAATTTCCCCCTGGGCTGCACCATTTTTATTTGTCCGAAAAAAAGATGGATCACTTTGGTTGTGCATTGACTATCGAGAGCTAAACAAGTGAGGATCAAGAATATGTACCCATTGCCTCGGATTGATGATTTTTTCGACCAGTTGCAAGGAGTGACAGTTTTCTCGAAGATCGGTTCGAGATCAGGATACCATTAATTGAGGATTAAAAGATCCGACGTTTTGAAGTCAGCATTTAGAACTCGCTACGAGCACTATGAATTTGTGGTAATGCCCTTCGATCTCACCGAAGCACCTGTTGTGTTTATGCAGCTAATGAATCGAGTATTCATAGAGTATTTGGGTAAACTTGTAGTTGTTTTCATCTATGATATCTTGATCTACTCTAAAAGTTCGGACAAGCATGTAGAACATTTGCGAATTCTTTTGAACATCTTGAGGAACGTTTAGTTGTATGCAAAGTTTTCTAATGTGAATTTTGGCTAAAGGAAGTAATGTTCCTTGGTCATGTAGTATCAACAGAAAGAGTCTGAGTAGATCCATAGAAAGTCGAGGCAATCATAGAATGGGAGTTTCCGAGGCAATCATAGAGTGGGAGTTTCCTAAGAATGTGAAAGAGGTCTGAAATTTCTTAGGACACGCTGGGTACTTCCGTCGGTTTGTGGAGGGCTTTTAAAAAATCACCCGCCCACTTAATTATTAGAGAAAACCCCAAAGTTCAAATGGAATGAGAAGTGTCAAGTTAGTTTTGATGAACTAAAAAGAGACTGACAACTGCTACAATCTTAGCACTACCACAGGGAATTGAAGGATTCATAGTTTACAATGATGCTTCAAATCAAGGTCTATGTTGCATACTAATGCAGAATGATAGGGTAATTGCCTATGCTTCATGGCAATTGAAACCATATGAAGTCAATATCTAATGCATGATTTGGAGTTAGTAGCTATTGTTTGCGCCCTGAAAATATGGCGAATGTGTGGAACCCATTGCCAGATCTTCACAGATCATAAGAGTCTTAAATATATTGTCCGTCAGAAAGAGTTAAACATGCGACATAGGAGATGGCTAGAATTAACTAAAAACTATGACCTGGAGATTCTTTATCACCCAAGCAAAGCAAACATGGTAGCTGAAGCATTGAGCCCCAAACCAGTGTCCATTAAAATTCTAGAGTCGCTCACGACATAGTTCGGAATTCGACGAGTTGATTCACGGAGAGATTGAAGTATGGCTACAAATAGCTCCAGCGCAACTATATGTGATGGAACTAACTTCATCATTGACTGGTGAAATCAAATATACGCAATTAGATAACCCTCTAATGATTCGATTACGAGATGTGTTGAGTAATGGAATGGCCCTAGGCTTTATAATCTATGAAGAAGGAGTTTTGGGATTTCAAAATAGACTTTGTGTCCGGGATGATGATGTTATGAATAAAATGATCATGAAAGAAGCCCATAGTGTAATACCCACGATTTTTGTTCCGGTTATTTTGGATTTTTTTCGGATATTTCCCGGTTGTTGAGTGCCGGTATTATTTTCTCGACAACTGATTTTGGCGTTCATGACCGTAGGTGACGATTGGTTATCCGTTGTTTTCATTTCGGACCGATGATGTTGTCCCCGAGTATTTTGTCGTGTTCGTTCTGTGCGATTTCGGAAAATCGAGTCGTCGAATCATGGTGGTCGGGCACTGGCCGGACGGTTGTGGGCACTGGCCGGACGAGTGCAGGCACCAGCCGGGCGGGTGCGGCAGGAACCGGCGTAGCGCATGCTATGGCCGGAAGGTAGCGCACGCTATGGCCGGGAGGCAGTGGACACTACGACCGGTTGGCTCCGCGCGCTAGTCGGCCGAGGCAGTAGGGGCAGAAAGGTTCTGGGCTGGGAGGATCGGCAGGTAGCGCACGCTACTGTCGGACACTGCGCACGCTACGGCCGGCAGGTAGCGCACGCTACGGCCGGAAGGCTGCGCACGCTACCTGGCCGAGCCAGGAAGTCTCTGGATTGTGGCCGGGCCGACAGCGCACGTGTTCAGCGCATGATGGCGGTCCCCGGCCGAACATTCTCGACCATGACCGCCCGCTAGCGCACGCTAGCTCGGCAGTCTAGCGCACGCTAGGCTGCACCAGTATAAATATGACCGAGCAGTCATATTTACACCAGTTTTTCATTTCATTCCCTTCCTGTCTGCGACTGGAGTCTTAGAGGTGACGAAGGCATATTGTTATACAACTAATACACGAAGTTTGGGAGCTGATCGATCAATCACTCCATAACATCCTTCAATCAAGCGAATCAAGGTTAGTTTTCCTAAAATCCTAGTTTTGGGAAAATTAGGTGTTTTGGTTGATTTCGCCCGTTTGATCCGTGATAACTTATATTTGTGATGGATTGATGATTATTAAGTTGTTTTATATCGAATTCCTTGTTTTTCCATGGTTGGATTGCCGAGGATTCTTCGTTTTATTGAGTTTCTAATCGACACCTTGAAGGTGTTCGATAAAATGTCACAAAGGGGATTCGGGTGTTCTACGATTATTCTTCCTCGTTCGATCATCAATTTATTCATGGTATGATGTTAGGGTCAGGTTCCTTGAGAAGTACAAGAGCCGGAACCCTTTTGTTCGCCATTTTCCGATCGGTGGTGTTACCGTCGTTTCTGCCGGAGAGTTGTGGGCATTCGAAGTTTTCCGGTTGAGAGACGTTCGTCGGAGTGTCCGGTATCGACTATCGAGGCAAGTATCTTGCCCATACATTACGTGTTTTGTGAATATAGTGGTTGAAAATTGACGATATGTACTAAATGAATATTTACAACCTTCTCTCAAAAGAATCGGTATATATACAATTATGGTTTTCTTAAAGGACGAATCTTGTGTTCGAGTACTTAATGTGCTTATTTGACTGTGTGTGTTAGTGTTGAGTATAGGAACTCCCTACCTTCGGATGATATCATTATGTGTGAATATGTCGTCGGTAATTTGTAGTTAAATCCTTTTGTTATAAATTGTGCGTGGATTCATGTGGTTATCGGTGGATATATGAGTTGTGTGATATTGGTTGTGTCGTTCGGTGTTGTTGAGATAAGTGTGTTTCTTTGTGGACAGTATTAATTTTGGGTCGTGAGTATGTGTTTGGATAATATGGCCATTTTAGCAAAATACCTCGACTATATATATTGTGATTGACTCTTGAGGATTGCAGTTTTGGAAATGAGAATTGATGAGAGTTGTAAGTTTTTCTCGGGTATTCTCACTCGGGGATTGACTCGACGGGGTCACACGGGGACCTGGTGGCTTAGCGGCTGAATCGGGTCGCGAGGGTTACTTCGAGTGGGCATTCTCACCTGGGGATTGCTTGACGGGGCACACAGGGACTTGGTGGCTTGAGGGCCGGACCGGGTCGCGAGAATTGCCAGAATGTTTGTACTGATGAATAATTGTGATATTTCCGGAGTATCACAATGCTTGGTGCTCGGGGTCGAGAGACATTATATATCGAGTCTTGGTCTTCGGCTAAAATGGCATAAAAATAATGTGTTATGTGTAACGTATTTTTGGAAGTGAATTGAAGTGAATGAACGGGTCGTGGACCCTGTGTTGGTGATCGAAATGGTTGGGTCGTGGACCTTGTGTTTTGTGACTGGAACGAATTGGGTTGTGAACCCCGTGTTTTGTTAATCGGTTTTGCACTTTTGAAAAATGAACTTTGGGGCGGTGACCCTAAGAGTCTTTTGAAGAATTAAGAACTTTACTATCGCAAATGTTTTCGAAAACTCCCGAGATTTGAAAATGTTTTCAAAGTGCTTTCTTGTTTTGGTTTCTACTTTCAAGACTTGAACTATTTTAATTATCAAATATCTCGGGAAGTCTTTTGTTGTATTCTTGGAATGTGTTTTGTATGGCTCGTATTTGCACTTTATACTTGTACTAGCAAAACAGTGGATTTTTGCTAACTCCCGAGTATTCGGGGGGTGGATTTCTGTTTTTGCATCCAGGTACATGCAGGTTTGGGAGCAAATCACAGGATCGGCGCAAAGGATGATGGAAGGCGAATGATACTAATCTCATGAAGGCCAATTTTGGGTGCAATTAGTCGGAGTACGTGTATGGTCTTTTCCGCTGTCGTACTTTTTATTTGTGAGTGTATTTTACCCTTGCATGGGTATGAGTCGAGATAGAAATGTGTATTTTTGACTTGTATGTTAGTGACGAAAGACCAAGTTGGTCTACGGATTTGGTATTTTATCATGTTAGTATGTAATTTATTGTGTGGTTTCGATGTCTAGTCTGGTGGATCCACACGGAGAGGGTCTGTGGCGTGTAATATTCCCGGTTTGATTTTGGGGGTGTTACATTTATGGTATCAGAGCTTTAGGTTGCGGAAACCTAGGTTGTCGGGTCCAGTCAGGTATTGTCGTGTCTTGTTCTGTCAGATTGTGTCTGTCTAAGTCGTGTCGCGATGCATCGTCTGTGATGTCGGCCGTGATTAGTATCGAGGTGCAGCCATCATCTTCGTGCGACCTGTGGATGTAAGTCTCCCTACTATATTGTGCCTTATGATATACGAGCTTGTATGATTTTGTGTTATGACGTGGAGTTTAAAGGTGATTTGTGATTATGTGGCCTATGTTGTTTGATCCTCGTATGATGCTAGAATGAAAGTGGTGCCAACGTATATGTATTTATACACATATCCTGCTATAAGTCGTTTTTACAAGAGTAATAGCCTTGGTGTGGTTACGCAAAGAAAAATTCACCAATGTGATATTTTAAAACTTTACATGTTTTTGGGGAGACACGTATATTTTGTTTTAAAACATCCTCCAAAGGGAGGAAAAAGTTTGATTTTCGTATGATGACCTCAAGGTCGAAATTTTTCGAGAATTCAAACTACTGATATTTTATTTTCATCTTGAATTATAAGTTTTCAAAACACAATTTTTTTTTAAACTCAAGTGAAGTCTACAAAATGTAATCAAGACGTGACTCTCGTTCTCAACTTATTGGTTTTACGGTTGTTAGTCGAGAAATACGTGATGATGTTCTTGTTGTTCGGGCACTGTTGCCAGTTTTAAATTAAAACTATGATGTGAACGCTGAGTCGTTTGATTTGTGTACATTGAGATAGCTCTCTTTAATAAGAGACGAAGATTTCGATTTTGGATGACAGTTGTCCTTTGATGGTTTCTCGCGAAGTGTTGTAAGCATGTGAATCGATGGCATTTAGATTTGTATGCTGTCGTTGTTCATTTGTAACTATCGGTTCTAGTAATGTCGTATATATGTTCGCAATCACGTTGCTGAATTTGAGCTGTTAGCGCACGCTAAGTACGAGGCTAGCGCGCGCTAATGCAGCATGAATAGCGCACACTAAATAATTGTTGTAGCGTGCGTTAGTTAGCTGGGACAGAGGATGTGGAACCGCATTTTTGCCGTTAGGTCTAACTTTCTGCAGTCAGTCGTCTGTGAATGTATTCTATGTGCGTTGTCTAGTGATGACAACCGTTTTGTGTGAACGTGTGTTGTGACCTTTCATTCGTGCTAAGTGGTAATTGATTTTGTTCAGTAAGTTGATAAATTTTGTCTGTTGTGTGTGTGTTCGAAAATATTTTCCTAAAACTTTCATAAGTTTGTGCAAGTTGCGGAAATCAATTTTTGAAACTAATTTGATGTTTCGATTAATTCGGCGGCTTCGTATGAACTTTGTAAATTGTTTGAAATTTTATTTGCGAGCCGGCCTAGGATTCTCAAATAAAACCTCGACGGTATTGAAAGAGTTGTTTTAAAATACCTTGAACATTTTGTAAAATGTTACCGTCGTTGATTCTTGTGTAGTGTTGGGAGAATTTTCGGAAATAACTTTTAACGTACTATTGTATTTTCGAATAATTCGAGTATACGATTTTCAAAAATCTTTCACTCAAATTTTTTTCAAAAAACCAATACGATTTTTTATTTTCAAAAATATATAGTGAAAGATGAAAAATCTCACTCGATGTAAAGTTCAAACTCGGATTTGGAAATGTTAGAGTATGTAAGAATGGTTTGATGATCTTGCATGGTTAACTTGTTGGTTGTTAACGGTGATGATGATGCGTAGAGGCATGACGATTTTGATAACGCCGGTTACACAGAAATATTATTTTGGCAAATGATTTCAAATGAAACGGTTAGAGTATGTTGTTTACAAGTGTTGATGAAACAACCCGAGGTACCAAAAGTACTTTTAAAGTTTATTTTGAATAGCATACAAACCCAAGGATTTTCAAAAGATTTCCTTTAAAAGGATACCTCGTGGATTTTCTTTCCGAGTTGTTATTAGTTACCTTATGTGATATGTCATGCTAAGTTGGTACTTTAGCATATTGTTTTCGCGAAGTGGTGCAATCGTATTGAGTGAGAATCCGCTTAGTATGCCGAGGGACAGCGGACGCGACCGTGACCGCGGTACAGTTGGTTATGGAGATTAGATGCGGGACCAATAGGATATGGCCGGGAAGATTGATATTCAAGCACTCGGTTTTCGTTGTTTAGGTTTCGGGGATGAAACCTCTTTTAAAGGTGATATGATGTAATACCCACATTCTTTTTCTTCTCTTTTCCGTTTCGTTCGATCGTATTGAGGCGATTGTGTTCGTTAATGCTTCTGACCTTGTATTGTTTCTTATCTTTGTCATTCGATCGAGTTCTGATATTGTTCCAAATTGATGTTTATATCGTTGTGATCTTTCCAAGTTCGGATCGATTTCTTGTGAACCGTGTTCGGAGTTAACACCTCGTGATTCCTACGAGTTTATTGATGTCTTGATTTGAGGTGTGAACATCACAGTTGATCGTTGTTGTTCGATCATTGCTATTTGTTCGTCGTTGTACAATCATTTTTGTTTGATCTTGAAATCGTAATTTGATTTCTGTATTGCTCGGTTTTATCAACCGCAGCGATTCATGCTCGTTGCTTTTCGTAAGTATTCTTGCGTATTGAATCGGATCATAGTGGCTTTATACTGCATGGAGTTCTGGTGTGTTGTCGAGAGTTGCCTTGCTTTTGTTTTGAGTTTCGGGACGAAACTTATTTTTAGGGGGGTAGAATGCAATACCCACGATTTTCGTTCCGGTTATTTTGGATTTTTTTTGGATATTTCCCGATTGTCGAGTGCCGGTATTATTTTCTCGACAACTGATTTTGGCGTTTATGACCGTAGGTGACGATTTGTTATCCGTTGTTTTCATTTTGGACCGATGATGTTGTCCCCTGGTATTTTGTCGTGTTCGTTCCGTGCGATTTCGGAAAATCGAGTCGTCGAATCATGGTGGTCGGGCACTGGCCGGACGGTTGCGGGCACTGGCCGGACGAGTGCAGGCACCGGCCGGGCGGGTGCGGCAGGAACCGGCGTAGCGCACGCTATGACCGGAAGGTAGCGCACGCTACGGCCGGGAGGCAGCGCACGCTACGACCGGTTGGCTGCGCGCGCTAGTCGGCCGAGGCAGTAGGGGCAGAAAGGTTCTCAGACCGAGGATCGGCAGTAGCGCACGCCATCGTCGGACATCAAGACGCTTCTGGCCGGCAGGTAGCGCACGCTACGGCCGGAAGGCTACGCACGCTACCTGGCCGAGCCAGGAAGTCTCTGGATTGTGGCCGGACCGACAGCGCACGTATTCAGCGCATGATGGCAGGCCCCGATCGAATATTCTCGACCATGACCGCCCGCTAGCGCACGCTAGCTCGGCAGTCTTGCGCACGCTAGGCTGCACCAGTATAAATATGACCGAGCAGTCATATTTACACCAGTTTTTCATTTCATTCCCTTCCTGTCTGCGACTGGAGTCTTAGAGGTGACGAAGGCATGTTGTTATACAACTAATACATGAAGTTTGGGAGCTGATAACATCGATCAATCACTCCATAACATCCTTCAATCCAGCGAATCAAGGTTAGTTTTCCTAAAATCCTAGTTTTGGGAAAATTGGGGGTTTTGGTTGATTTCACCCGTTTGATCCGTGATAACTTATATTTGTGATGGAGTGATGATTATTAAGTTGTTTTATATTGAATTCCTTGTTTTTCCATGGTTGGATTGCCGAGGATTCTTCGTTTTATTGAGTTTCTAATCGACACCTTGAAGGTGTTCGATAAAATGTCACAATGGGGATTCAGGCGTTCTACGATTATTCTTCCTTGTTCGATTGTCAATTTATTCATGGTATGATCTTGGGGTCAGGTTCCTTGCGAAGAACTCGAGCCGGAACACTTCCGTTCGCCATTTTCCGATCGGTGGTGTTACCGTCGTTTCCGCCGGAGAGTTGTGGACATTCGAAGTTTTCCGGTTGAGAGACGTTCGTCGGAGTGTCCAGTATCGACTATTGAGGCAAATATATTGCCCATACATTACGTGTTTTGTGAATATAGTGGTTGAAAATTGACGATATGTGCTAAATGAATATTTACAACCTTTTCTCAAAAGAATCGGTATATATACAATTATGGTTTTCTTAAAGGACGAATCTTGTGTTCGAGTACTTAATGTGCTTATTTGACTATGTGTGTTAGTGTTGAGTATAGGAACTCCCTACCTTCGGATGATGTCATTATGTGTGAATATGTCGTCGGTAATTTGTAGTTAAATCCTTTTGTTATAAATTGTGCGTGGATTCATGTGGTTATCGGTGGATATATGAGTTGTGTGATATTGGTTGTGTCGTTCGGTGTTGTTGAGATAAGTGTGTTTCTTTGTGGACAGTATTAATTTTGGGTCGTGAGTATGTGTTGGATAATATGGCCATTTTAGCAAAATACCTCGACTATATATATTGTGATTGACTCTTGAGGATTGCGGTTTTGGAAATGAGAATTGATGAGAGTTGTAAGTTTTTCTCGGGTACTCTCACTTGGGGATTGACTCGACGGGGTCACACGGGGACCTGGTGGCTTAGCGGCTGGACCGGGTCGCGAGGGTTACTTCGAGTGGGCATTCTCACCTGGGGATTGCTCGACGGGGCACACAGGGACTTGGTGGCTTGAGGGCCGGACTGGGTCGCGAGAATTGCCAGAATGTTTGTACTGATGAATAATTGTGATATGTCCGGAGTATCACAATGCTTGATGTTCGGGGTCGAGAGACATTATATATCGAGTCTTGGTGTTTGGCTAAAATAGCATAAAAATAATGTGTTATGTGTAACGTATTTTTGGAAGTGTATTGAAGTGAATGAACGGGTCGTGGACCCTATGTTGGTGATCGAAATGGTTGGGTCGTGGACCTTGTGTTTTGTGACTGGAACGAATTGGGTTGTGAACCCCGTGTTTTGTTAATCGGTTTTGCATTTTTGGAAAATAAACTTTGGGGCGGTGACCCTAAGAGGCTTTTGAAGAATTAAGAACTTTACTATCGCAAATGTTTTCGTAAACTCCCGAGATTTGAAAATGTTTTCAAAGTGCTTTCTTGTTTTGGTTTCTACTTTCAAGACTTGAACTATTTTAATTATCAAATATCTCGGGAAGTCTTTTGTTGTATTCTTGTAATGTGTTTTGTATGGCTCGTATTTGCACTTTATACTTGTACTAGCAAAACAGTGGAGTTTTGCTAACCCCCGAGTATTCGGGGGGTGGATGTCTGTTTTTGCATCCAAGTACATGCAGGTTTGGGAGCAAATCACAGGATCGGCGCGAAGGATGATGGAAGGCGAATGATACTAATCACAAGAAGGCCAGTTTTGGGTGCAGTTAGTCGGAGTACGTGTATGGTCTTTTCCACTGTCGTACTTTTTATTTGTGAGTGTATTTTACCCTTGCATGGATATGAGTCGAGATAGAAATGTGTATTTTTGACTTGTATGTTAGTGACGAAAGACCAAGTTGGTCTATGGATTTGGTATTTTATCATGTCGGTATGTAATTTATTGTGTGGTTTCGATCTCTAGCCTGGTGGATCCTCACGGAGAGGGTCTGCGGCGTGTAATATTCTCGGTTTGATTTCGGGGGTGTTACACATAGTACACCTTATTCATTTCACCCAGGCACGGTAAGATGTATAAAGATCTGAAGTAAATGTTTTGTTGGACTAATATGAAGAAGGAAGTAGCAGAGTATGTCTCAAAGTGTTTAACTTGTCAACAGGTTAAAATCTAGTATCAGTGATGCCGGAATGCTGAATCCGCTTCTAATTCCTGAATGGAAGTAAGAGGATATCTCATTGTACTTTATCACCAACAAGTTGAAGACCATGACTGGTTTGAATATTATCTGGGTGATAGTTGATCGTTTAACCAAGTCGGCTCACTTTAAAGGTATCAAGGATACTTGGGGACCAGATAGATATCCTCGGGTAGTTATTGCATAAATTGTGTGACTGCATGGAACACCGAGGACCATTATTTCAGATTGGGATGGTCGTTTGTGTCGCATTTTTGGAAAGTGGTTCATAAGGCTTTAGGAACCGAGTTGAGATTTAGCATGGCTTACCATCCTCAAATTGATGGACAATTCGAGAGAACCATCCAAACAGTAGAAGACATGTTGAGAGCTTGTGCCTTAGATTGGTCGATTGATTAGGAAACTCACCTACTATTGATTGAGTTCACCTACAATAATAGCTGGCACGCTTCGATTAAAATGGTACCTTTTGGAAGCATTGTATGGGGGAAGATGTAGGTAACCCTTATGTTGGGATGATTCGTCTGACATAATCGGGACAGAACCAGAATTGATAATACAGACTCGGGAGAAGATAGCCCCAATTCTTGAAAGATTCTTGATTGCCCAAAGTCGTCAGAAGTCCTACGTGGATGTACGCCATCGCCTGCTAGAATTTGAAGTCGGGGACCATGTACTTCTTAAAGTCTCTCCTACTTGGGGAATTTTTCATTTCGGAAGATAAGGAAAGCTGAGTCCGAGATATATCCAGACATTCGATATCCTCGAGTGAGTTGGATAAAAGGCATACATATTGGCCTTGCCCCCATCGATGAGTCGTATCTATAATGTGTTTCATGTGTCCCAGTTAAGGAATTAAATATCATATCTCAGTCATGTTATCGACTTCGGCGAGATCGAAGTGGCTAATAATGGCACATTTGAAGAGAAATCAATCAAGATACTCGAGAATTGAATCAAGAAATTGAGGAATAAACCAATCTCCTTGGTTAAAGTACAATGGTCACGATATGGAGTCGAAGAAGCAACCTAAGAGACAAGATATCATAAAGGCGAGATATCCGGAGTTATTTCTATCTTAAGTTTCGGGATGAAACTTCTTTTTAGAGGGGGAGTATGTAATACCTGAATATTTGTTATGTATTTCTATTTGTATTTGAATCATATGGTTTATGATTATGGCATATAAAAAATTAAACTATGATTTTCCGTATCCATATTCCAGTATTCATGATCACATTGTGTGAAAATTGATATTTAATGCATTACCTGTCTGATACTAGCATATGTTAACAAATAAACCCAGCGTGCACTAAATGAGCATAGCTAATGTACGTCAATGTTGTCACATAGCATATGTAAGAGGTAATCAGGATTAGATAACGCGTGGTCGGCGTGTGGAGCGTGGGTTTGGGCCATCTTCCACAAGCATCGGGACAACTTTTAGAAAGTCAAGTCAATGACTATTAGCGTACGCTACAACATAAGAATAATATATGCTAAGTCGATTAAATAGCATACGTAAAGATTTTAAAAATGTACACAAAATAGGATAGAAATGAGGCAGTGAGCTTCGTAAATCGATAGCATATGCCAATGTAGTATATTAGAGTATGTTAAGGTGCTAGCGTACATAACATTGTGGGCCTAGCGTACGTTAAGTACAATATTTTATTTAAAGACAGCAACCCTCTTTCATTGCCTCCATTTTACCTTGTCCGAGTTTTGCACCCTTGAGAGCACCCCCTACCCTATAAACTTGTCCGAGTACTGTAGGAATCTTGGGTTAGTGTTCAAGATTATGGTGTTGAGTTCTACCGATCATTTCATCATTTCTCTCCGTATAATATATGTTGATGCTACTCCAGCCTTGAGTTCATAGGATTGTTATGAACACATTTCTGAGATTATTAGGCTTTATGATGACTTAATGATCTGAACACGATGATTTAGGAGGCTTGAGATGATTAAACCTACGTTATTCCTTTGTTAAGACATTTATATGATAGCCCATTATGTTGAGTAATATGATGAAGTTTTTAAGTGATATTCATATCTTCTTATTAATGATTTCGAAATGCATGGGTATTAGACTTGATTTGAGAGTACTCATAATATGTAATGCCCCGGTCTTTTATATACATGATTTACTATAACCGGCTTATTCCTAAGTAAATATTTTTTGACTAATTGGTATAGTTTACATCTATTTACACATTTGTAATTCAGAAATTAGATGTTCGGTTATCAGGTTGGGATTCTCTTCCGAATTTATTTTTTGGTTTCGATAGATAGAATCGTGATTCCGTCGCCTTTTTCATACACTAGTTTTACGTTGCGAGTATAATTTTTGAAGGTTTACTTTTTTGAGTTTTCGGGTATATTATTTTTCGAGTCCTTTTATCGAATAATTTGTGTTTCCTAAATCTCGAAACTTTTCTCTGACTTTAAGCTGTAAGTTCGATAAGATAATTTAAATATACGACATACATACAATACCCGAGTAATTTTATCTGTGTAAGAGCGAAACGTAAAATATTCTTCGACCACTTTATTAAACGGCCAGGGTTAACCTAGTATAAAAGGGACATTGCCCTTTTTCGTCTTCACTTCATCTTCTTCCCTCACCTTTTTCCACCTTCCACCCCCCCACCCCCACCCCCCACCCCCATTTGAAGAGTCCTCCATTGTTCTTCCTCAAGAACTCAAGTTACAAGCTCCATTTGTGTGCCAAACTTGAATCAAAGTTCATATTGAAGTAAGTTAGCTTCTTCTGTTCATTTCCATCCAAGTAGAAATAGATTTTAGCTTATTTTGAAAATTGAAAGTTGATGAAGAAACTTAGGTTTGATATTCTAATCTCTTGTATGTTGTTTCTAAGTTTATTCTAAGGTACTTGGTGTGTTTAAAACAAGTTTTATACATGCTTCGATTTTTGTCATTTTGGCCGAAATATTAGGGTTCATAGCTAAAGCATGTATTGTTTTTCTTATGATTTTATTACACGATATATTTTTACTTGATGAGATGATGCTATGATGAATTTATGGAATTTTAATAAAATGTTTGGTATTTGAAAGAAAGGAAGAATCATGCTTAGTTCATGATATGTTGATGTATGTTCAAAGTGACTTGATATTTGTGATAATGTATGAAAAGAGTACATGATATATTTTATTAGATTTTTTTAAAATGTTTTACAAATTTTTTTGAAAACAAAGACATGATGGTAGATTTATGAGGTGGAATATGTGTTAAATATTGAAGTTGATATAGTTAAAGAGAATGTTATGTATTGAGGATTTTTAAATCATGTTTAGGTTCTTTCTATGTTAGGACCAACATGAGTATGGATTAAATGTGTTGCTAGATATTTGATGATGTTTGATGTTGATGATGCTTGATATTGATGATGTTTGATATTTGTTGATGTTGGAAATACGAAAATGTGTTGGTAGTTATTCTTCAAAAAAGTTATTAAATAGAGTTCGTAGTGTCGAGAAGCATGCTTGTATATCGACTCCTATATGTGTTATAAGTATGATATGCATGATTAGAGTTTGCATGTTTTGGGTTTTCTTTGTTAGAAACGAGCTCTAGATTAATATGACGTTTTCCCATTTTCCGTTTTCCCATTTTGATAAAATTGGCAGTTTAGATATACTTCACGGAAATGACCATAACTCTCTACAGGGTTAATATTTTTGAGATCCGTAAAATGTATATGAAACTTGACTTCAGTGACTTTCCAATGGTATAATATACACTATCTAGTTCTTATGTTCGATTATAGAAGTCTAATTATTTCCAACCTTTGTGCACATTATGTTTTTGATTATGTTAAGTGTTTGATGATGGTTTTCGAATCAAGGAATGTATAACATAATCGAGTGTCGGTTACTATTGTTAGTAGCTTTATACATTATATGGTCCGCTGGGTTCTCTGTGAGAATCATAGATTTTATTATTAAACTTAAGTCGAATGCAAAACCCTAATGTCCAAACATATAGATCGAGTTCGTGATCCGTTAGACTTTGTTAAGCTCGATCAACCGCTAAACTTAGTTGTTTTCGATGAAAGGTGGAGCAGCAGATTGAAGTGTAAAGAAGAGCGGAGAATCATTTTGCTTTTGTTTATTACTGGTCCAGGTGGGCTTTCTATACGAAAATGATTTGAGTTTTGCTCTATTTTGATGAAATATTTTACAAGCAAATTATGATTTTAATGATCATGATGCATAAAAACTATTATGTGGATTCTGATGATCCTGTCACTGTTGGCTTGCCAACCTATTAAATGACCGGACCCTGAGCTAGACAAAAATCGCTGTCTAGGGTTGGATACTGAGCTCTCTTCGGAGTGGCCACCTTCCCCGGTGTAATTATGAATATGGTGAATCTGGTGATATGTGCAATGAAACAAAATGATTTAATAAACACGGGCTTTTCTTAAAACCCCCATGTGTTACTGGTTATATGCATGATGACAAATACAAAAGCATATTTTATCTTTTGGTAATATGTTCATGGAATACGTTGTACTCAGCCCTCTATATATTTTAAAATATGCAGGTATGTGACGGAGGGTGTGGAGTGGAAGTCTTTTGTCTACAAATGATGTTAAGCCCTATTTACATATCATCATATATGTAAACCAACCATGTTTTTCTGCTGCAAACACTCTTTATGATTTCGCTTTCTAAGTCACGTCGTTTGTAATGTACTATGAAGCCTTTTCTACACTTCAAGGCTAATATTACTACTATGCATTCTTACCTTGGATTCTTAGTCATTTCTACGGTATTTATTTTCCTTCGTGATACTTTGATAGGTTATTCTTGAAATCCACCCCTATTCCTTATGAAACGTATGTTTCTCCCTTTCTTCCCCGTTTCTTAATTCCTACCACGGGTCATGCCCTGGTTGTGCCATCCTGACGGATTTTGGGTCGTGATGGAATGGTATCAGAGAGGTTCGTCCGCTATGAGTCTATGCTCTTTCAAGTGAAGTTTAGTTTGATTCTCTAAGTTGATATAAGAATCAATTATCAACTCAACACCCCGTCACGTCATGCTCAACTGAATAGTAAAATAAATGATTTACTAGTATTTATGATTCAAACTTATTTTGCAATGAAAAATGTATCTCTTTACGATCTTTTATGAGATGTTAATTATGAACATGTATGGAACGATATGTTTGACGAAGCATGTAACATTTGAATTTTTATTTTACGATTACGCATGAATTGTTGCTGATGAAGAAGCATGAAAGACGAGAACCTAGAAACTTCCTTAGGGTCTTCTACTACGCGAATGAGAACTTATGTGTCCTAAGTATTTCAACATTTGCACGAATGTGAAGGGCGAATGATGAGGATGTAATAACGAGGATTAATGATGCAGTGACATCTCCAACGAATATCACTTACGTACGAGTAATGCAAGTATGGTTATTTTCTATCGGGATGTCCATTTATTTCGGAACCCGAATAGACTTTTATTTTGTACCCCGTTAGAGAGTATATTATTTTTTATGTTAGGTGTTTCTCAGAGTCCAGAGTTTGAGTCGAGAACTTATGATGAGATTTGTATTCTTGTTCTCAGAACCCTTTAGTAGAATTGTTCTATTATGTTGAGATGTTGATGTATTATACGTATACCTTCTTCATAGGATGGCGACCACGAAGAAGACAATGCGGAAGTTAGCGAGGAGAAAGCGGACACCATGCGACCTTGTGGAGGCTTTTTGCAGCATGTAATGCAATCTACGAACATTCTCGAATACGACCGCAAAGCATGGTTCTAATCACCGATCACTTACCACAACCTATGGCAATAATCAATAAACAGCAATCCGGTAACAATCAATAACCTACATAACCAATCCACAAACCCAACGGTTCTACGACATATCGGTTAAACATAAGTCTGAACAATCCAACTCAAACTAGTACAAATTCACAACCACAACACGAAAATACTGCACTGTCTGCCTACTTAGCACACGTTAAACGCATAACGTAGCGTGCGCTAAGTAGCTCCCGTTAGCGTGCGCTAGCCCGTAAGCTTAGCGTGGGCTAATGCTGTACAGATGCATGTTTTTCAGATACCGAATCAACATATGGCAATTATCAAGAACACTAAGTGATTCTAAACCATGTTCAAAGCTATCAAAATAGCAAAATCCGATATACTTTAACATATAAACAATCATTCAACTTATAATCCAAGTCCTATATCCATATATCATCTTTCTCAATATCAACATCATGAAACCTTAAGAACGTAACAATACTTCCATTATCTATCATTACAGGGAGTAATTATCAACAATAACATCAACATTCGAAACTGAGGAGAAGATTTAACCAACTTATCTCAAGAATACGGATAACACGATTCAAACCTTACGAATCACATCAATATCCATATACCAATAACAACATCATAAACCGGTAATCCATCTCATAATCATACTTATTAACTTGTTTATATGATATTCATCAACTCAAGAACGTAAATCTCCAATCCAAAACGAAATCCAAAAGTGAAGAACTATTACATTGTATAGACGAACCATGAAGGAGAACAATCAACTTCATTCCAAGAATCATCAATAATTTCAAGAACAAGACTTTAATCCATGTTCCTCAGCTTAATCTTTGTTAAAGATCATCATCTCTCAGTGTTTGGAACCTAAAACTTCTCTCTAAATACTCTCTCTCTCGGTTGCAAGGAAGGAATGAACGGAATGAAGGATAATGCCCAACTACAAATATATATACTGTATATTATTAACGTACGCTAACGTACTCATTTAACGTACGTTACATGCTTAGCGTGCGCTAACTCTCTTTCGTTAGCGTGTGCTATCGCGGTCCATAGGCTACTGACTCACTCCGCACATCAGCTTACGTACGTAATGCCCATGCAATAACGTACGTAAACTACACTGTCTAGCGCACGCAAAATATTGTATCTTAGCGTGCGCTAATCGTAACTGACTTTCTACAGTCTGCACCTACCCCGAATAGGCTCGTGACCCCACATGCCGAAAGCAACCAATAAAGCCAAGATTCCCTGTTGACCGACTGATATTAGCGTGCGGTAACAGCAGGCATTAGCGTGCGCTAATCCTTTACGACAAACATCAGTTGACTAAAGTGGCCTGGTCCACACATAGATTCCTTCTGATCTGTTCTGCACTAGCGTGCGCTGCCTTTTACCTTTAGCGTGCGCTAAACCAGTACGATAGTGTGCACTATACATGATTATTAGCGTGCACTAATAATGCTACACTTAGCCATTTACACTGATCTTGCTCGTCGTCTCAACGTACTAGATACGTATACATGACGCACTATATCCTTTGTCGACCAAGTACGACAATTATACCAATACAGATGTCTCAGTTCTGCAATTATTTTATCCATATTGTACAGATTCCATGTTGTACAACAAAACTTGGATAAAATAACATTAAGCAATAGTAATAGAAATTCCGGATATTACATACTACACCACTTAAAATAAGTTTCCTCCTCGAAACTTGCAAGCCGTTATAAAAAAACAAACAAATCGTTCAACCAAAATATTCCGAAACCATCACGACAACGATCGATCGTCATTATTACTGAATAACCAAAACAGCACACTTACAAATGCGCAAAGTCGACGATCTCCTGAGATACTATCAATCACAATTCCATGAGTCTCAACAAAATATATCATCCTCGGATGAAATAATCTATCCGTGTCAAGACCTGTCTACATGATCGCACAATCAAGTCCAAATCTTGATACAAATCAATAATGCACGATACATCTGTGAAACAACAACACAGATCCCGAAACATCGGCACAAAATCCGAACGCTCAGATGATCACCAACAATGATCAATCAATAAATTAACCGAGAATATCATCATGATTCATGATAAACTCTAATATGACCAACGAACGATCAACGATTATCGAGAATACCTTCACACGGTAAGCTCCAACATGGTCAACACAGAACCACAGAAATAGATATACGAAAGAATAACATTTTCAAAACGACAAACCAGTCACATACAGTGGATCTCAATAAACATACCCGACTGGTGAACATACTCCTCGGCATACGAACAACCAATCACAAACCGACGAACATATTCAACCATACACGGAGTGGGAACGACCACTCACTATCCAAAACAACCAGCATGGGGTCACCATCCCCAAATCTACACTTACAAAGAAATTATTCAAAAATCACCTATGATAAAGTCGCGCTACTACCATACCCATGGAATCACATAACACATATTCTTCAGTTTCACAAAATCCTAAGTTCCAAAATCATATTCTGTACCCGAATCTACAATACGCAGCATATAATTCTCTTATCCGATAATTCAACCGATCATCCCTGGATAACCAAACTACTATACTGAAGTTCGAATCTCTTTTCCTCATACCGTACTGATGTCTTATCCAGTTCGTGAGTCACACTCAGAACTTCACCATGATATGCATTATGCACTCAATGCGTATTTATATCGATCATATTTTCAAAACCAGTTTGAAATCATATAGTCTCGTCAAAAGACAAATTTTCGAAAGTTCTTTCAAAAATTTCAAAACTCAAAACATAAATTTTCGTAAGACCACGAAATCAATTTTAAAAATTAAATCAGCTCGCTGGTGCCAAGTATTCGATAACAGTTTCCTTCGAATCCACACGATTTCGAAGTTTTAAAATGAAAACTATGCAAATGCTCGACTACGTCCATACTCCTGTATACCAGTTCGGCTTGTCACTAATATCCACTGATATTCCAGTGGAAAAACACACGATAGAGTTCCAAAATCTCAATATATAAATTCCGACCAAAAACTCCTTTTTCACATATGACTCGCAACGTTAATCATTAACCCATCCTGGATTACTTCAAATCTGTTATGGCAAAACATAGAATAATCAACAAATCAAACACAGCGAAAGACTTCTTTCATTTGAATAGGTAAACCAAAACTCCGAAAGGTGGAAATAAAATACATAAACGATTGGTAAAGTATTTTTACAAATCTCGGGAGTTTTAGAAAACAGGAAAGTCTTTTGAAACATTAGGGTCTCAGCCCGTATCTCATTCCACATTACAAGAAGTTTAAAAAGTAGAAAACTCTTTTCGGACCCCAAGTCCTGAGTTATAAAACCATTTCAAAATCGATTGGGTCTCGACCCAAAAATCATTTTCCGTAAAACATTCGTGAAACATTCATTTTGAAAAGTATCATTTTCAAATGCTCAAAAGCAGTTCATATATCACAAAATGAACTAACATGACTACATGTTGTTCTCAACAATCCATAGTCCTTCTCCCGAATACACAATTCCGTTCTAAAATCTAACCAACATACTGATTCTCAAAATCATAACTCCTCAAGATCATCAATCCTGTCCCAACTCTATCACCTTATACTGTAACGCATAATATCTGCTGAATCTCAAAACGTATAAACTTAGAACGGCAATAAATCTCAACGAAATTCAAAAATCCAAATACTTACAGATCGTGAAGCCGACGATTCCCCGTGATACTGGCACATGTCTCGACTCAAGAAAATACTCGACACAGATATTTTCAAAACACGCATTTTGCAAAAATCAGTTCAACTCGAGAACACGAACATTTCTATCCGAAGAAATACGTTAGTACCATTTGTAAAAGTTTATAACAAGCCCAGTACTATACTGGCAAATCCCATAACGCACAAGCCTGAGTGAACAACAAAAACTCACGGCTCTAATATTTGTCAATCGACAACTCGAATGACGCGACAAAAAAACACGACCCAACTCGACCCGATTGCCTAGGTTTTCTCAACCTGTCTCCGATACCATATTCTGTAACACCCCCAGATTTAACCGGAAATATTATAGCGTCGTGGGCCACGAGATGGAACCCACAAGGCTAAAAGAAATTTTCGCAAACATTTACAAATGCCCAAGAGGCTAACGACGGTACTATCTTTAAAACATTAGAAGACTATATAAAATCTGTTTAGCAAAACCGTCATAAAATCTCGTTTTAAAAAGGGCGAGGCCAAACGGCCGAAACTCAATAGTTCAGAAAATGATTTCCAAAGTAACTCAAGTTACCAGAAACGAAAGGTCATTTCAAAATACTCACGCAGCGGATAAGACAATAGTTAAAAGTACTCTAGCAGCAGAATGGAACAACTGATCAGGAAACTCAATACAAAAACATGCCCTAGCCAGTATCCTCCAGGAAGCTCATCTCTCTACGACCGCTACAAGCTCGATATCCAAAGAACCTAAAAAGAAAGCCCACGATGGGGTCAGCCATAATATCCAACAATGATAACCGTTACATCACATTAATAACTACATACCAATGAGAATACAAAATAAGAATACGACCAATGTAATCTTATCGTAGTAACTTTACTTACTCAAATAATTCTCATCAGATCTCATACTCGATTAACCAATAAACCCGAACATAATATCTGTATTGTACCTCAAACAATACTCAAGATTCTCAAACTATCATAACCAACTCACGATACGGAAATATACAAGTTTTGACCAATACGATCCATCGGATAGCATCATCAAATCCCAAGACGATAACCGATTGTCCATCAAAAGACGAATACCAAAGGAAATACGAAACATACCTCAAGATATGAACTGTCACGACGAAATCACGTCAGTCTAATCTAAGATCAGATCAACAACATACGGCCACGGTCCTAACACAAGACCTACAATGCACTCATATGACAACATCAATATGCTCAAAACAATAACAACAGTGTATACTTAATGAAAATCCCATGATCCAGCGCCCTCAGCATAGATCCCAAGATGATCCTACTAGATTAACACGAGGTGGATAACCAACAATATACATATACACAAAACAACACATGATAAAATCAATGATGTGAATCCACATGATTCCATCAACACAATACCGGGTAATCCAACGATCCAGCGCCCTCAGCATAGATCCCATGATGATCCCGTTGGACCAACGGATGGTGGAAAACCTGTCCAACGATCCAGCGCCCTCAGCATAGATCCCCATGATGGTCCCGTCGGACCAATGCATAGTGGACATCTGATCCAACGCCCTCAGCATAGATCCTCATGACCCCATCAGATAATTTACAACATAAACAGTGCAATTATGCTTACACATATGCAACTCAATATGTTCATCAACATGAACAACATATGTATCAAAACATGAACGACACTATGATGACACAACTAGGACGACTTCATGTTCAGCAACATGAATGACAACCTGCCTGATCAACAACATCAATTCTAAACCGAATCAAACTAAGATACTTGTCACGAGTCCTTCAGGAGAAATCTCGATGTCAAATCATCACCAGTGATTATCCTCAATGCTCGGCGACCCAAACGTACCATGGACTATAGATACTCATATTCCCATGTTTCTAGCAACGTAACCTTGATACCCGAATATGCCAATAACCGAGATAAAGCATATACATTATGATTTAACTCCCAGAATCGGAAAGACAACACATAATTCAAATCTCCAGAATTTGCAGTAATAATCATTGCTATATGCATTATAAACGAAATGAAACTGAAACCATTGATTAAACATTATAACTGAGAAAGTAATAACTTGCCTCGACACTGATGAATCCGTTATCAAATCCATTGTCGTCATCTACAAGTCCCTCGACCCTGATCAATGCAATCTACGAACATTCTCGAATACGACCGCAAAGCATGGTTCTAATCACCGATCACTTACCACAACATATGGCAATAATCAATAAACAACAATCCGGTAACAATCAATAACCTACATAACCAATCCACAAACCCAACGGTTCTACGACATCTCGGTTAAACATAAGTCTTAACAATCCAACTCAAACCAGTACAAATTCACAACCACAACACGAAAATACTGCACTGTCTGCCTACTTAGCGCACGTTAAACGCATAACGTAGCGTGCGCTAAGTAGCTCCCATTAGCGTGCACTAGCCAGTAAGCTTAGCGTGCGCTAATGCTGTACAGATGCATGTTTTTCAGATACCGAATCAACATATGGCGATTATAAAGAACACTAAGTGATTCTAAACCATGTTCAAAGCTATCAAAACAGCGAAATCCGATATCCTTTAACATATAAACAATCATTCAACTTATAATCCAAGTCCTATATCCATATATCATCTTCCTCAATATCAACATCACGAAACCCTAAGAACGTAACAATACTTCCATAATCTATCATTACAGGGAGTAATTATCAACAATAACATCAACATTCGAAACTGAGGAGAAGATTTAACCAACTTATCTCAAGAATACGGATAACACGATTCAAACCATACGAATCACATCAATATCCATATACCAATAACAACATCATCATAAACCGGTAATCGATCTCATAATCATACTTATAACTTGTTTATATGATATTCATCAACTCAAGAACGTAAATCTCCAATCCAAAACGAAATCCAAAAGTGAAGAACTATTACATTGTATAGACGAACCATGAAGGAGAACAATCAACTTCATTCCAAGAATCATCAATAATTTCAAGAACAAGACTTTAATCCATGTTCCTCAGCTTAATCTTTGTTATAGATCATCATCTCTCAGTGTTTGGAACCTCAAACTTCTCTCTAAAAACTCTCTCTCTCGGTTGCAAGGAAGGAATGAACGGAATGAAGGATAATGCCCAACTACACATATAAATACTGTATATTATTAACGTACGCTAACGTCCTCATTTAACTTATGTTACATGCTTAGCGTGCGCTAACTCTCTTTCATTAGCGTGCGCTATCGCGGTCCATAGGCTACTGACTTGCTCCGCACATCAGCTTACGTACGTAATGCCCATGCAATAACGTACGTAAACTACACTGTCTATGTCACGCCCCCAACATCGGGAAGGACGAGGGCGTGACGCATCGGCTGATCAATCAATTAAAATGCGATATTAAATAGCGGAAGCAAAATAAAGATTGGATAACATTTCAAACAACCATCTTAGCCCGATGTACTAATATTCGCTGTAACAAAGCTGATATCGAAACTACATTGTTCATAAGTTTGCAGTGGAAAAATACCAAACGAGTTAAGTACAAAGCATAGTTAACTATTACAAGTTGGGATAACAACAGAATTTCTAAGAACAGAAGTCCTAAATCTTGAAGACAATCTTCTATTCGGCCTCTTCCACGAAGCCTTCTTCGTCCTCTGTTGTTTGCTCATTCTCTGGTTTAAAAGGAAAAATGGTGGGGTGAGACAAAAGGTATCAGTGAGTGGGTGATCGTGTGCGAGTGTGGCTCTTTCTTTTAAAAATTTTTAAGTGATGCATGGTTTTATCAATTATAAAAAAATAAGAGCAATTACAATTATGTCGAAATTTTAGAAACAATAATCAGTGTGTAGTTGTAATATTATAATCCTGTCCCCGTGGATGGATATCAAGTCAAGCAGTCAGTCAATCAGTCGATCAGTCAATTCAGTTTCGAATCCTGTCGATGTGGACTTTAGATTCTAGACTCTTCTTATTACTCCTAGCAAGATAGGTCGTCGCCCCAAGATTTGGATCGTCGCCCCAAGATGCTGAGCCTTCGCTCTCACACTTAGCGTGTGCTTCCTTATCTCTTATCTGGGCTCGGTATGTCCTTAGCTGTGGGTCAATACCCGGATCACACCATAATCGCGATTATACCCCAAGTCTACGACCCAGGTCCCTCGGAACACTCTGTTCCTCGGTTATGGGAATAGGAAACAACGGTAGCCTTGTTCATGAACCGCAGCCGCGCTGCTCGATCCAAGACTCGGTCTAACCGTTCCTGACACGATTTGGGACTCTAGAGGTGGCTCCTACAACTCAAGAGGTGGCCCCCAGATGTAGGTCGGCACTCAGTTTCATATGGACTCAAGAGGTGGCCCCCGTCCGTCGACGTGGCACTTTGTTCCGATAGAGTTAGAGGCGGACCCGTCTGTAGCACTTTGTTTGTATAGCACTTAGTTCCCGGACAGTCACAGTTATCAATTTGACGCGTTTCACAAGTATCACGTAAACGTATGGTCAGTGAGGTTGATAGCGTCTTTTGATTAAGTATGGAATATGATTAATTTTATTTGTGGCCCGGTAATGCGGAATAGGACTTGTATATAAACTCGAAAATATTCTCAATAATTTATTAACGGTCTGATGGGTTCAGAGCAGATATATTAAATGGGTAGGTTCGACGAAACGAAACGAGAGTTTTGTAAATAATTTGAAAGGACGTTTTTGCCCTTAGGTTCAAACCTAAGCGTTGGAGTATGAAACGAAATCGGATGGTTATGAAATTTTATGAGGAAGCCAAAAATAATTCCTCGACTCCGGATTTAAGGAAAATTCGGAAATTTCCAGTTTCGAGACTGAAATTTCCAGAAATTGCGATATTGCCCCAAAACTTAAGGAAATCGTTCCGAGGCATATAGAGCTATGAATTTAGCTCGGAATTTAACGAAATTTTACGAGATGACTTATGATGAACCTGGAATTACAAATTTGTGAAAATTCCAGAAAATTTCGGACCTGGTCCAGAAGTTTGGAATTCTTGCATTTTGACCCCGAAATTATTAAAATTTGCGATTTGGACTATTAAGTTTGGATATCGAGCTCCGAATCACTTGAAACTTTATGGACAGACTATACATAGTATAATATGTACTGTCCAAGGTCCAGAATATTGTATTTTCAAAATTTTCAGTTTAGTCCTCAAACTTTAAGAAATTACAATTTATGCCCAAAACTCCGTTTACTCGTTTCAAGTCCCGTTTTGGCCGCAAATAAATTATACATATATCATAACATAATCATATAACACAATATTTCAGTTTTTGGTAGGGTTTCAACGACATATAGAAGAAAACATATAACTTTCAATTTATCACAAAATCGACACCCGACTACCAAATCGGTTGTCGTTTACATTCAATAAATCGTATTGCATGTTGTTATAACCATAACATACATCTTTAAAATATGCCTTTATGCAAGAATTTCAGATAAGTACATACTTTCGCATTTTTCATAATATTTGAAGATTATGTTTAAGAAAAACGAATTTCACATAGTTATACACAAAATCATAACATGTAATTATAACATAAAGATTTTAACATAGATCATATCAATAGAATCTTGAAATACTTCAGATTTAACACATGCATCACAAGAAAAAGAAGAGATTTCTACTTGAAGGTTTGAAAGAGTTTTCACCCACCTTGATCTTGTCGGATTTCGTGGGTTCTAAGTCTTGAAAGTTGGAAAACGACTTCTCCTCTACTACTACATGATTTGGCCGATCCACATGCAACCCCAAGGTGAGAATTATATTTGCATGTATTAAGATTAAGGTTAGGTTATGGAGGTTTTCATAAGAAATTATGGAAATAGTTATAAGGGATGAGATTACCTATTTCTTGTTGAAATTTTTCTTCTTCCTCCTCCTTCTTCTTCCTCTTGGTTCGGCCCTCTCTCTCTCTTAGACTCTCAAATGCAGATTTTTTGGTTGTGGTAAGTGTAAAGGGTGGTTAGGTTAAGGTGTAAGTATTTAAAATTGGGATAAGGAGGGTTGGGAAGTGAAATGTGTAGAAGACTTGTTACATGTGTCAAGATGTTTCATGCAAGTCTTGCATGTGATGAATGAAGAATCTAGAGCTTCACTCTTACTCCCTCATGGCTGCCCATATGTATATATATATATATATAATGTTAAATTAAGAGTATAATTAAAATGGTAAAGGATTTAATTAGTTGGGTTGGGCTTTGAAGTGTAACTTCAAGTCTTATGATTTTTAATAAGTTGGGTTGAGTCGATTAGTGAGTCCACATATAGTTAAGTGTTGACAATTAGCCCAATAGGTGAATCAACATACTATTTTAATTTTTATTATTTGGTTTATTAAGTAAATTACAACGTCAAAGAGTGAAATAAAATAAAATAGATATAGGTTATATCATGTCATAAAATAACTATTATTAAATTACATCATGATTTGATACATTGTACATGTGATAAGTTATCGAATTTAGGGGGTTTTACATCCTCCACTCCTTAGAAGAATTTGGTCCCCAAATTCCTACTTGAACAACTCGGGGTAAGATTTCTTCATTTCTTCCTCAGCCTCCCACGTCGCATCTTCCTCTCTATTGTGATTCGACCAGACGACTTTAACCAAAGGAATTCGCTTCTTCCTCAATTCGCGTACTTGCCGGTCGAGGATCTTGATTGACTTCTCTTCATAAGACAAGTTATCCTTGATCGGCGGAAAGTCAGAAGTAAGAATGTGCGTTGGGTCTTGATGATACTTCTTTAATCTCGAAATATGAAAAACGTCGTGCATTCCAGACAGATTGGGTGGTAGCTCCAATCGGTACGCTAGTCGTCCAATCCTTTCCGTGATTTTGAATGGTCCTACATATCGGGGACTTAACTTTCCTCCTTTTCTTGACACTATCAAACCTTTCCGCGGTGTTAACCTCAGGAAGACTTGATCTCCTACTTCAAATTCTAGATCCTTCCGACGTTGATCGGCGTAACTCTTCTGTCTGCTTTGCGCTGTGCGGATCCTATCCTTGATTAGTCGTACTTTATGTACGGCTTCCTTCACCAAATATGTGCTTATTGCTGAAGGTTCTGATCGTTGAGTCTTTGGCGTCCAATGGTCATTGTTGTTGCCCGAAATATTATCCGGAGATAGATATTGCTGGAATGGATGGACAACAACCAAAGTGCGAGAGCACGTCCGTGGGGGTGTGAATAACACAAGATTTGCCGGGTTTGTTAGGCCCGAGCTTGAATGCTCTCGCGAGATGTTATTACTAAGAATATGTTTGAGTACAAATATTAATGTAAGAATGCGATTACAATGAGTGTGAAAGATCCTAGATATCTTGCTCTTGAGCGAAGCTCTGTGTGTTCTTGTTCTCGTTTCTGCCGACCGTCTTAGTATTAAGAGGTTCCGAGAGTGAGAGATGAACAGATGTCCGAAGTGTATAGCTTTTGCCAAGAGAGAAAGCCAATTCGTGGGAAAAACCAGAGAGTTGTCCAAGTGCAGGAAGCCTTCTATTTATAGGAGCTGAGATTCCCTGTTCAGACGGGTGATCGCCTCCCTTGTAATATAATAAGGGGCGATCGTATTTAAGCACATGGGCTGTCTGCCTTAAAGTCCGCGGCTGCTGCTGGCAGCCAGCTGTGCGGTCCAATGAGGAGCCTGCATGCGTCCTGAGTTGCTGTCACTGGAGGTCCCACTTGCACCTTTCGGCGGGTCTGTCGGTAGGTGAAAAGATGCTAAGAGGCTGTGGTCAACGATCCGCGTCCTGTGGCGCCTTTTCCGGATCTGCATATGGGTCCTTGCTTCGATCTTCGGCCTTCGCCGATTGGATGGGCGATGGCTTCGCGTGACATGAGGCGGTCGTCATTGGTCGGTCACCAGGGGTCGATCGCCAAGTACCGAGAGACGATCGCCTTAGATGTTGATCGCTCGGCACCGGGACTTGACCTGGGACCTTCGATCGGCCAATCTATCTCGGCTGTTAGGCTCTGGCTCGGTCGCCCGGTCTCTGTGCCGATCGCCTGTTGAGGTGGATAAATCTCGACACAATAATTGCCCCCCAGCTTGCTCCGATGTTGAAGACACGGGGTGAGGTGGTTCTTGCTGGCGATCGTGTAGGATAAAGACGGGCGATCCATTGAGCGGACTTTGGTTTCGGACTTGGGCGATCTGGTCGATTGGCGAGCTATCTTCGGTCTTGTACCTGCAATAAATAATTTTTCCGATCCCTCGTAGAGAGCTGATTACTTCGTCGTTGAGGAATCGTGCACAGTCGCGGAGTTCGATGGACCGACTCCATGAACATGTATTGTGCGCGAGCGACATTGTTTGTCTCGTGACTCATTTTATTGTGAGGGTCCTCCGTTAGGCTGCGCCTCGCCTTGTATTTAAACGAAGGGCGTGCGGTCTCGGTCTGGAGGAGTCCTTGCACGGGGCATCGTCGGATTAATCGACTCCACGTCCGCGGCTAGTTAGCTCTTTTCTACCTCGGATCGTCATGTTAGATGGCAATCCTCGACGGTATACGTTGAGACGGGGGTAGGGACGCGTCGCATTGTCCGTGAAGGATCCACCATGTTAAATGATGGACCTTCGAGGGCGGGCGATCGTGGCCACTGATTTATTTGGAGGGTCCTTCGGCTACGCCCGCCTCATATTTAAACGAAGGGCGAGCGATCTCAGCCCAAAGGAACCTTGCATGGCCTAAGCAGTCAGTTCCATCGACCACCAGGAACATGGCTGCACTCTTCCACCTCGGATCGTCATGTAAGATTCCGACCTTCGATGGTGTACGTTGTGCGGGGGAGGCGATCTCGTGCCTTAGTCCAACATGTTAGATGATGAATTGTAGATGGCGAGCGAGTCCTACAGTTTCGGATACGTTGCTTGATAGTGGCGATCGGGTTGGAATACTGGTGATCGTCGTTCGGTTGCCGATCGCGTTGCTCATAGGTTATAAAGTAACCTTTTCCTGGCCAGAAAGTCTGCGGCTTTGGCGTGGAAGATCGCGTAGGTCGGGGGGAGGTCCTTCGTAAGATGCCTGAACATAGGCGAAAAACCATGGAATCCCCCTAGGACTGAGTATAGGGCGATCTCGTCGCTTATGGGCTCGCCGTTGAGGATGACCTTATCTACCCGATCGATGTAGTCCGCGTCGTACTCTTCTTCCCCTTGTCTGATTTGCATCATGCGATGGGGACCTTCCGGTCGAGCAACCTTGGTGGCGAAGTAGGCTATGAAGTCGTTCGCCAGTTGGTCAAAGGAATTGATGGATCGCGGCGGTAGTGAGATGTACCATCCATGGGACAGGTCGCCCAGCGTTAGCGGGAACATTCGGCACCTGGTCGCGTCGGATGCCCCACACCCGGTCATGTAGATCCGGAACTTGCACAGGTGAGTCTTGGGATCCGACCTTCCCTCTTATAGAGGTGTTTGTGGAGGAGCGATCTTACGCTGCATGGGGGCGAGCTCGATGCGGACCGCGAGTGGTTCGCTTGGCCCGGCGATCTCTCTCTAGGCGCCTACCCCAGATTCTAGGAGCGCCTTCATGTCGTCAAGCTGGCGTTGCATCGCGGCCATCGCTGTAGCTTGGTCGCTCGTGGCTCGGCTTTCGGAGCGGGAGCCGAGGCGATCGTGTACCGATCTCCTGACTCCTCGGTGGGCCATGAGATTGTCGCCGCCGATCTCGGTTTTTTGGCGAGGAGCCAGATGATTGGCCTGCCCTTTGGGAGTTGGGTATGCCGAACTCCTGGTGACGGACTCGAACTCCGTCGTCTCGTGGCTGAGGGCAGATTGCCCCGATCGCCATGATGGGTCGCTTCCTAGGCAGCTGAAGATGGAGGTGTCCCGCCTTGCGAGCGCCTCTTCCTGCGAATCAGGGCCTCTTGGCGATCGCACGGTCATTAGCCCCTTGAACTTCCGTTTGGTCACGCGGCGGATGGCCGAGGGGGTTAAAGCGGGCGGCGCGTCGAAAGCTCTCCGTCGCTCCCGTAGGATGGCCAGGGCTCCTTCGATCTGTTCCGTGGTTTAGAACTGATCGAGCGAGAGGCTTGGGCCGTCCCTCGGGGACGGGATCGAGAGTCTCGGACGGCGGCGGCTACCCTCCGCCATAGGCTGTGGCTCAGATTGAGACGGAATGAGGCGTTCGGCGGATTAGCCAACGGCTTTCTTCGATGTGGAGGCAGAAGTCATGATTCTGAAAGCTTTCTTTGAAGAGCATTGAGTGTCTCTTCAAGTATATTCCCCGGAGAACAGTGAGTGTTCTTCGAGACGGTGGGAATAAAAATGAAGGTTTAGATGCCCTCCTTTTAGCGCCAATTGTTGTTGCCCGAAATATTATCCGGAGATAGATATTAATGGAATGGACAGACAACAAACAAAGTGCGAGAGCACGTCCGTGGGGGTGTGAATAACACAAGATTTTTCGGGTTTGTTAGGCCCGGTCTGGAATGCTCTCGCGAGATGTTATTAATAAGAATACGTTTGAGTACAAATATTAATGTAAGAATGCGATTACAATGAGTGTGAAAGATCCTAGATATCTTGCTCTTGAGCGAAGCTCTGTGTGTTCTTGTTCTCGTTTCTGCCGACCGTCTTAGGATTAAGAGGTTCCGAGAGTGAGAGATGAACAGATGTCCGAAGTGTATAGCTTTTGCCAAGAGAAAGTCAAGTCGTGGGAACAACCAGAGAGTTGTCCAAGTGCAGGAAGCCTTCTATTTATAGGAGTTGAGATTCCCTGTTCTGACGGGCGATCGCCTCCCTTGTAATATAATAAGGTGCGATCGTCTTTAAGCACATGGGTTGTCGGCCTTAAAGTCCACGGCTGCTGCTGGCAGCCAGCTATGCGGTCCAATGAGGAGCCTGCATGCGTCCTGAGTTGCTATCGCGGGAGATCCCACTTGCACCTTTCGGCGGGTCTGTCGGTAGGTGAAAAGATGCTGACAGGCTGTGGTCAACGATCCGCGTCCTGCGGCGCCTTTTCCGGATCTGCATGTGGGTACTTGCTTCGAGCTTCAGCCTTCGCCGATTGGATGGGCGATGGCTTCGCGTGACATGAGGCGGTCGTCATTGGTCGGTCACCAGGGGTCGATCGCCAAGTACCGAGAGACGATCGCCTTAGATGTTGATCGCTCGGCACCGGGACTTGACCTGGGGCCATAGATCGGCCAATCTATCTCGGTTGTTAGGCTCTGGCTCGGTCGCCCGGTATCTGTGCCGATTGCCTGTTGAGGTGGATAAATCTCGACACAACAGTCATCAATTTCCCAATGGAGCGGGGATCGACACTTCCTCCCATACAGAGCTTCATAAGGCGTCATTCCGATTGTCGCTTGGAAACTTTTGTTGTATGCAAACTCGGCTAATGGCAGGTGGTGATCCCAATTTCCTTGAAAGTCCAGTACACAAGCTCGTAACATGTCTTCAAGGGTTTGAATGGTTCGTTCAGATTGCCCGTCGGTCTGGGGATGCGCACTAGTCTGAAGCTTAAGGAAGTTCCTAATTCCTTATGAAAGACTTTCCAAAAACGAGATACGAATCTTGGATATCTGTCCGATACTATGTCTGTTGGCACTCCATGGAGTCGAACGATTTCTCTAATATAGGTCCTAGCCAGCTTTTGCAAACTGTCGTCTTTTTTAACCGGCACGAAATGTGATGATTTCTTCAGTCTGTCGACGATCACCCAAATGGTGTTATAACCTCCTCTTGTGGTCGGTAAATCCGTGATAAAATCCATGGTTACCATTTCCCATTTCCATTCAGGGACTTCTAGTGGTTGTAGTAGTCCTGAGGGTCGCTGATGCTCAGCTTTGACTCTCTGACATGTGAGGCATCGCGCCACGAATTCTGCCACTTGGTTCTTCATGTTTACCCACCAAAAGTGTTCTTCAAGTCTCGGTACATCTTGTTACATCCTGGGTGTATCGTATATCTAGAGCAATGAGCTTCCTCGAGAATTCGTCTTTTGAGCTCCCCGTCGTGAGGTATGCATAATCGTCCCTTAAACCTTACAATTCCATCCTCGGAAATTGTAAAGTCGGGTTTCTCGCCCTTAGCGATCTTGTCCTTAAACTCTTGAAGTTTTGGATCTCTCTCTTGGGCTAATGGAATATCGTCCAATAGATTTGGTTTAACCATGAGGTTGGCACAAATTAAGTGAGTACCTTCATGAATGGGTTTTAGACAGCTCAATTCCTCAAGAGCTTGCCATTCTCGAACCATGAGTCGGGCCACTCTAGCCTTTCTACTTAGGGCATCGGCCACGACGTCCGCTTTTCCTGGATGGTGTTGAATCTCACAATGGTAATCTTCTAAAAGTTCTATCCATCTTCTCTGTCAGAGATTAAGTTCCTTTTGAGAAAATATGTACTTGAGACTTTTATGATCCGTAAACACGGTGAATTCAACGCCATATAAATGATGTCGCCATTTCTTTAAGGCGAATACTATTGTAGCAAGTTCGAGGTCGTGCGTTGGATAATTCTTCTCGTGCGTCTTGAGTTGCCTGGAAGCGTACGCGATAACTTTACCATTCTGCATTAGAATGGCACCGAGGCCATCCTTTGAGGCGTCACTATATACGACAAATCCCTGGGTTCCTTCTGGAAGTGTCAGTATAGGTGCGGTGGTAAGTCTCTTCTTGAGTTCCTGGAAACTTGACTCGCATTTATCCGTCCATTCAAATTTTACTTGTTTCTGGGTTAGCCGGGTGAGGGGTCCCGCTATCTTCGAGAATTATTGGGGTTGGTTGTAACCAAAGGGAAGAATGTTTACAACGTATTCGTTAGAACGCCCCAATGAGTTTGATTATTGTTGTATCGACTTTTGAGTTGGTTATAATCGTGCTTGATACGTATATTGAGCGTTTGTTGGTAATCATGTTATTTAAGGTTGTTCGAGCGACCGATATTCCATTAAGGACGTTTGTTCGTGAGAGGACATTTCACCACTGATATTGAGTAAGTTAATTCTTACTCGGTTAAAAGGATACTCATTCGTTTCGTTGTTGTTCATTCATATTCATAATTCATTCATAACGTATTAATCGTGTTGAGACTTGAAATTGTCAAACTAATTATTCAATTCACGAGTAACGACGGTTCCAATCATTTCAATGAGCTATCATTCATTTCATTATTATTTCATCTCCGTGAGTCACTCTTGACCCTTGTCGGATTGTTATTCATTAATACTCATTGGTCATTTTTGTTCATGTGACCTTCTGGGATCATATTACGTGGCCGGGTGGTTATGTGTGGAATTTTTAGTCGGGCACATGAGTCATGTGTACGGGTTCACCGACACAATGGACTGTACACACGGTAACGTGCCTCCGTGAAACTAATTAGGTACAAGTTCGGGTGTGTTCGGACACTCGTCTTGTGCACTTGCACGTCCCATTACGGGCGTACTATGATGCCCCTCTTCAGCTTAGTTTCATAACTAAGAGATATATCATTATTGTGCTTGTTCAACTCTTAAGGATTGTTATTCTGTGTAACTGACCCCGTTGGGGGATGTTGTTTTCAGGTCATGGCAAGGCAAAAGCACGGGAAGAGAAAGTTGACGGTGAGGATTCCTAGTGATACTAGTAGGGGGCCCCAGTCCGTTTCAATCATTCATGTTTCTCCATTTTTGTTTTCCGCTGCAAATTTCCATTTGAATGTTCATTTTATTCTGTGTTGTATATTTTATCTTCACATAAAATATACAAGTATTCTGTATTTCTTGGGTGTATTGTACTTAAAGCTCCTCATAGGATTATTTGGTAATATAATGTGGTTCGGTTGCAGATATATTATTTAATTCATTAATTTTTATTCGCCTGGTGGGTCCCAGTTGGGGGTCCACGGCACTGTAATAGCTGCCTAGCTTGGGGTGTTACATATATTACGAACGTAATGAATCCACCTTTACGATCGTAAGGTGCTCTTGTGAAAATGAAGAGACAAACACAAGATATGTTACGGGCGTACAACAACACTTATTACGGCTGTAACCCCTTCAGCGGAAAACCTGAAATTACAATTATTCAACTTCTAACGATACCAAATGATTGCGAATGATTAATAATCCAAGACATTTCAGATGCATGAATACAGATATGTATACGAATACCAATACAAATAGTATATATCGTACAAAAATGAAAATGTTTACATCCGGTTGTTACAAAAACAGTCTCCGGTAATTGGGCTAAAAACCTGACACGCATTTGGTGAAACTTATCGCAAGTGCACAATATCATATCAAGTAGTAAAGTATGGTTATAATAAGATTTTTACACTATTTTATATTCTTATAGGAAAATGTACATACAAACACACAATTCAAAGGTTGGATTGGTAATTGCAAGAACTGCAATTAAAGCATAAGAAAATTTAATAATAAATGATTGTATAAAAAGAAATCAAAGATGTAAAACGGAATAGTTAGAATTATAAATTCAATTTGATAATTATCTATAGAAGATGTATACGAATTCGAAAGATGCATCACTTGTTATGTTGTGTAGATTCAATTTTTTTTAAAAAGACGGTTCCTCTTTTGAATGTCGAAATGCCTATTAGGTATTGATTAAATCAACTTAATTTTTATGTCAGTTAGAATTAGTACATATCATTAAGTTTTATGAAAATAACTCAAGGAATCATCTAAAGTTAAAGGTATATTTCTATTCTCTAGAGTAATTTAGAATGAAAATTATTTGATCAAATCAATATATTTTCGAAACATGTTTTCTTTCGAAATATATGAAGACCATAAATATCATCATTTATTAGCCAAATAAATAAATATTGTAAAATAATAAAAATCACACAATATTATGCATTCCAAATAAAGTTTTATACAAACTTAAATAACATGATACGGACCTTGTTTATAATCCCAACAAACTTAGCGCATAAATACTTTATTCAATAAATTACATAAAATGGTAAACACGATTAGTTGATAAAATGAAAGAATTGATACTAACTGCCTAAGATAAAGGAGAAGGATGCAATAAACCCCCTCCTCGACATAAATTTCAGCGCACTTTCATAAATTTCTCAAGAACACAAGTGTGTTCTTCATACAAAACAGAAATTATAGTATGTGATGAAATGTTACACTCAAAATGAAAGTTGATCAAACGAATGGATCAATGGGTCTATTTATACACACGAAGTCGTATAATGGCACAAAAACAACAGCCAAGATTTATCTTATTGGATCAAGCAATGTAAGCACTCCATATGGTTCCAGAAATAGAAAGATATGATAAGATCTTTATAATTTCTCATAAAAGTACGGCCATGATAGTGTAAAATACGGCCATAAGCTTTAAACATACGTTTGTACCAGATTTCCATACGGTCGTAAGCTTTGAACATGCAGATGTACCAGATTTCTACACGGCCGTATGTACTTGAACACACGACCGTTCGTTGCCTTCGGGAACAGATATTTACGCATTGCAATAAATATGACCACATACATATATGTATGGTTGAAAACATTTATTCGTCTTCAATTCTTGACCGGAATTTTATGATTTTTTGCATTATGGCCCCAAATCTTCTTCGAAAAATAACTTTGATATATAACTTTGATTTTAAATTCAAAAAGAGTGTTGGAATTGTATTTTAAAGCTCTAAACATGAATACATAAAAACTTTATAAAGATAATTTTTAATCAAAGTGTTATATCTTGAGTGTATCATTAATTCTATCCGATTAAGTTTTAAAATCAAATTTTCTTTCAATAAAGAACTTGGCACTAAAAACAAATAAAAGCAACTAAAATATAGATAAAATATCTTTGGGTAAAATAAATCTTTATAAATCAAAGATAAGTGTAGAGATTAACACTTATCAATTTTAATGATACTGGTGATTCATTGTGGTTTATTGGATTGTCCTCGAGAAATGTGTTTTGGGTCGAGGACTTAAATGATTTTTATGAGAAAATGTACTTTGGGTTGAGGACCCTAAATGGTTTTGTTAAGGGAATGCACTTTGGGTTGAGGACCTATATTTTTCATGACCAATTATATCTTGCCTTGAAGACACTAAATGGTTCTCAAATAGTTTTGAGAATTTTTATTGTAAATCCTAAGGCTTTGGATTTGCTAAAACTACCTAGGTATCAAAAATTTTTCAAACTTTTTTTTAAAAGTTATATACAAACTCAAAGCTTTTGGTCTTATTGATTAACGTGAATATTTCTCAAACTTTTTTGAAAGAATGATTTGATGATACCTCGTCGATTATTGTTGTGAAGTGGGGTTTGACTGTGACTTATTTATTGTTGTTGTGAAGTATAATTCATATATTCTCTGTACTTGTTCTAGCAAATTCCAGTTGATAATTCATTTGGGTGTGGATATCTTTTATATATATTCAGGTATTGATAAGTTCAGGAACAGTCACATGATAAGCATGAGGATTGACGGGCCGCAGCGATACTCTGTTAGGTAATATTGTCAGTGCATTATTTATTTGGTATATCAGTCATGTATCTTCATCGCTTGATGAAAAGTTCGTTGTATTGCATTAGAAATTAGAGATGGCAATGGATTTTAGATCCAGTCCAGATCCAAAGATCCGGATCCATTTTTGAGGATCTGGATCTCAAATTTTTAGATCCATCGGATCCGGGTCGGATCTGGATCTATAAAAGAAATTTGCGGAGCGGATCTGGATCTTAAATTTTCAGATCCGGATCCGACCCAGATCCGACCCGCGGATCTACATTATATATATATATATGGGTGGGTTCAGGTGAGAATGCAACTTAAGTTAAGAAATAAGAATGAATTTCATCCATAGATCTAGATAAATGGATGACCTATATATATTCTCACAAAAATTTGATGCATATAATGCAGTATTTTAATGCATCGATCTTTTGATGCATATAATGCATATTTTAATGCATTGCAATTTTGATGCACGAAATGCATATATTTCATACATAATTAGTACAAAACTCATGCATATCCGCAATTCGCATGATAAGAACCATTCTCATTTGATCATATATATATATATATATATATGTGTGTGTGTGTGTGTGTGTGTCGATGATGTTGAAAATAGTTGTAACATGGAAGACTTGTTCTCATGGACTCAAGATTAGTTGATAGTAAAGACTTATTTTGTGATGTGATGTGACTTTGGACGAATATATTTGTATAAAATTTTGGAATTTTTTTGGATTTTTTTGTGATGTGATATGACTTATCTCATGAACATGAAAGTAGCTCGTAATATGATGTTTGTGTTGCTAATTTATTTTGATTTTTTTATAGTTGTGTGGTATTGATATTGCGTTATTTTAAGTACTATTTTAGCTTAAAAGAGGGTTTCGCGGACCAAATCCGTAGACCCGCAGATCCTACGGATCTAGATCTGGATCTCAAATTTTCGGATCCAACGGATCTGGACCGGATCTTGATCTCAACAAAAAAAATGAATCTGGATCTGGGATCAACAAGATCCGGTCCAGATCCGACCCGTTGCCATCCCTATTAGAAACTGCAATTGAGAATTATTTTGTTTTCTAGTATAGATGGTATCGCGTTTAGCTGTTGTATTTAACCCTTGAATGGTATGACTTGTATTCATTCATTCAAGTGTTTTCAGATATTAGTTTGATTTGTAAGTTATCTTTTGTATCGTTTGACCTAGACAGTCAAAGGTGATTGATTTGGACTATAGTTAACTTGATAGATCCTTATGTGAGGGACCTATAATGTTATAATATTCTAAAACTGAGTCGCAGGAGTTAACACTAAGCTGGCTGCCGTTCAAAAAAAAAAAAAAAAAAAAAAGAAACTATTGATCTCCTTATGCCATCTCAGATTAACGATATTTTATCTAATGTAGTGGCTTTGGCTAGATTAGACGTGTTGAGGAACATGTTCTTTCTAACTCGATTCTTTCTTGTCTTTTTGTTTCTTATTAATATGTAAATTCTGTATGCTTAGTACCTTATTGTATCTTTTTGTTTTGTTGAAGTATTATGTCATATGATGATGTCACTACCAAATTCCCCATCAGAAAGAGGATTGTGAAACCTGGACCTCTGATCTTTATTCCTTGCACCATAAAATTCAGTTTCTCCAGTGATAGGAGTGCAAGGGAGTGGACGGTGCAACGAGAACACCTAAGACAACATTGGTTAGTGATAACTTGAGATGAATATATTAGACAACTACATATACCATTGAAGAGTCCTTACAAATGAAATGAGGAAATCGAACTCTTACAAGAACAAAATGGAACGAAAGGGAGGCTGCACATACTAGACTATATATATACAATCAACAAAGAGCCCTAATACATTAGACAACTACAATACCCTTTTAGATAATAATAATATTAATTTAACACCCCTTCTCGAGCACACGATGTTGCTGCAAGAAGCATTGAGAAATCTGCAAGCTGGCTTGAGTATGAAACAAAAGACAGAGATGTTCCCATGCTCATAATGATGTCGAGTTATATTAAAATCGATCTCAATGTGTTTTTTACGCTCATGAAACACAGTATTATGTGCAATCTGAATAGCGCTCTTATTATCGCAATATAGATGAGTTGGAACAGAGGAATATATTCCAATATCAGCTAACAATCAACGTAGCCAAACAACATCACAAGTAGTGGAAGCCATAGCATGATACTCTGCCTCAGTAGAAGAGCGTTGACACAATATCTTGTTTCTTGATCTTCCAGGATATAAGAGAATCTCCAAGAAATATGCAAAAATCGGTAGTTGATTTTTGATCTGTCGAATCACCAGCCCAATCTGCATCTGACTAAGCAGAAAGTTCTAAAGAGGAGGTCGAAGGAAATAACAGACACTGACATAGAGTTCCTCTAAGATAGCGGGGAATACGAACAACAGCAGCCTAATGTACAGAAGTAGCAGATATAACCAATTGACAAGCAATGTGAACAGCATGAGAAATATCTGGGCGAGTAATAGTCAGATAAACTAAACTTCTAACAATAGTGTGATACAGAGAAGGATCAGGTAAATGAGTACCATATCTAGGGTATCAAGCATTAACCTGAAGAGGAGAATCAACAACTCGAGTGTCTGTTATATGAGCCCGCTCTATAATATCAACTGTATATTTAGATTGAGAAAGAACATATCCTTTTGGGGAAGAGGCAACCTCAATATCCAAGAAATACCGTAAGGAACCCAAGTCTTTCATATCAAATTTCCGTGGTAAAGTGTTTTTCAACACTACAATACCAGCGACATCACCACATGTGATTATCATATCATCAACATATAATAAAAGTAATATAGACCACTCTCGAAAACTTTCTCAAACAAAGCGATGTGCTTGTTTGAGCCCGTACAAAGCCCTTTTAAGTTTGCAAACCTGTCATGCATAATGGGGAACACCAGGTGGACGTGTTGTGTAGACTTCCTCATTAAGATCTGCTTTCAAGAAAGCATTCTTAACATGCATTTGTGAAATATACCACTAGCGAACAGATGCAACAGCTAAGAGAACCCGGACAGTTGTCATTTTGGCAAATGGTGCGAAAGTCTCTTAATTTCCCAAGTTTACACCCACTATTCAGAAATATCATGAGTTTTTAAATTTCCCAAAACACCACTAGAAACCATAAATTTCAGACGGGAGCTTGAAACATGACCAAGTCTATAATGCCAAAGTACAAACTTAGAAGAAGATAAAGTCAAATGAAGTCGGGATAAGTCGACACCTGCAGCTGCCACATGATCAACACGTTGCAACTTATACAGAATATATAGTCCCCCCATTTCACTATGGCCTATCCCAATCACCTCCTTGGATTTTAGATCCTGTATATAACAAGTAGTGGGAAAGAAATTAGCAGACATAACTGACCAACAAAAGTAAGATTCATTCTAACTTGGGAATGCAATAAACATCAGTAAAAGATTTATTTTCTGTGTGAATATTACCAATCCCTACCAATGGAATAGGAGTGCTATCAGCAGTTGATACTGCAGTTCGGGAAACGTGAAGGGTCATGGATACAAAAGATGAGAGATCAAGGGACATATGTTGGGAAGCTCCCGAATTTAAGACCCATGGAGTGGACAAACGTGATGGATTGGGTGAAGAGGCAGACATGGCGTGTGACTGAGGTAAAGACTGAGTAGCTAGAAACCTCTGAAATTGATCAAGCAATGATGTCTCTTGGCCCATAGACATCTCTTCAGCCGACTGATCCAAGATCGGCACAAATGCTGGTGTATTAGAATGAATATTAAACTGGGGTTGCCCACCAGAAGAATTTCCTCGACCAGTACTAAAAAGGTGCTAAAACTGTGGACGTTGGACCTGTGGAGTTTTACCTCGTGCAAGCCCATCTTAGCGATTGGACTGATACTTCTCTATCAATTTTGGATATTGGTTCTTCCAGTGATCTGACTCTTTGCAATAAGCACACTCATGACTATTCATATTTTGGTAAGATGTATTTCGATTTGGTTTAGTTTATAAGTTCAGGCAGGAAGAATGGAGGCATCTGAAACCTATGGAGCAGCGAGAATAGAAGCAGTAGTTCTAAGCTAATAACTCATGAACAACAGAACCAACAGAAGACAGTGGGGGTACGATGTAAAATCGACCCTCGCATGATCTCAACTCACAACAAAGAGCCATCAAAAACTGAACTAATCATTATTCTTCCCTACGAGCAATATAAGGTTCAAAAGCTCGCAATTCAGCAGATTCAATTACAGCCAATTAGGCCCAAAGAACAGTCATTTTATTGTAAAATTCCTCAATACTCATACCCTCAGTTTGTACAAGGGCTCGAATGTCAGCTTCCAACTGATATTGAACAGCAAAATTGGACCTAACATACCTAATATCACCAGACACATATTTCCACATTTTCTTGCCTTTAAGAAAATTCTTCATTTCCAATATGAATAATTAGTTCCATCCAACCGAACACTAATGGACCGGAAAGAACCATCACTCTCAGCCGTATTGCAAATAATCCAACAAAATTCAGAAAATCAACAAATCCAGTTAATATTCCAGAATCAAAGTAAATCCAATAATCGAACAACTCCAGAGTTCAAGAATACATCCAACGAAGTCCAAAATCAACAAACACACAAATCCATAATGCAAAATAGAGCAAAGAAAATCGAACCTTAGCAGCTAAAAATCAAAGAACACAGCAAATCGAACCTTAGCAGCGGACAATTGTAATCCAGCAAGAATGCGCACCAAAAAAAAATTGACAAGAACGAATGGAATTACGAAGAATCCTAATCTTTCTCTGATACCATGATAATTTGAGATGAATATACATATACCATTGAAGAGTTCTTGCAAATGAAAGGAGGAAATACAAGAGCAAAATGGAACGAAAAGGGAGGCTGCACATACTAGACTATATATACAAGCAACAAAGAACCCTAATACATTAGAAGACTAAAATACCCTTTCATCTACAGTTAAACCTCAATAAATGAATGTTCGATAAACGAATAAATAATTTTCTCCAGTCTCCAACTTTTTATAACATGTTCAAATTTTCTTTCAATAAATGAATAATTTCACTGAATAAATATTTTCTCCAACAGGTAATTCCGTTGTATTAAAATCCTTCTTAATTTTGGTGGTTTTTTCAAATCACGGCATGAATATATATGTTGTTATTACATTTCTGTATAAATTTGTAACTTTTATATGTTTGGTTCCTATGTCGAATAAGTCTGACACATGTGGGATTCTTGTTTATGCTAATTTGTATTTTCAGTTCCTAACATTGTATAGATGAGCAAGAATGCGACTTCTTTGATTTTTAGTACTTACAATGATTTGAGCAACTAAACATGAGGAAGAAAAAGAACTTTGATTTTAGTACATTCAATGTGGCTTCCACAGTCGTCGTTTAGATTGTGGTTTTTGATAGAGCATGCAGATGACCATGGTTTGAGGTTTATCATATTTCTGTCTTTTTCTTGTACGTTATAATGATACATACGAACATTGTGTTTTAGGTCGGTTGAGTGTAATTATCTATTTGTCCAACTCTTGAGGACGAGCAAAGAAGGCTATAGAGGAGTATTATTGACTCGTTTCCTTTCCGTTTTAGCCTTTTATTCAAGCTAAGAAAGGCTGCTTTGAATCATGGTGGTTACCTTGTGGATGTGATTACTCCGATCGAGGTTAAAGTGGTTGAATAAATTCATATCCAGAGGAAAAACTAATTTCTTTTGTTTCTGTTGTCTTTTTTATTTCATTGTGCTGTGTTTATTTTGAAATGTATTTAACTTTGAAGTAATTCTTGCCTTGTAGCGCTTGTGAGGCATGCAAAATATTCATTTGCGGAAAGGATATTCTAGTGGAAGGGATTCTATGTGGAGAGTCAACACTATCACTACACTTATCTCCGTTATAATCATTCATCGAGCCACCACCTTCCATTGATGCTAAAGTTAGCCTCGTGACGTTGAAAAATATCATTTTTTTTGTTGTAATATTATATTTGTTTTAGATGCAGAAATGCATAATAGATCGATATGAACAATATTCTCATAAGAAAACTTGCTGCTACTAACTGTTTATTTTTTCCTTCTTCCATAATTCAAGCTTGGAGAAGATAGAAATAAGAGGGTCATATGGAGAATGTGGTCAAAAAGATCCATAATATAGTCCGACCACATTGTCCTCGTACATAAGGATATTAGAGCACTGCGTATAGAAAATTGAAAAATCATCATAACCCTTCTTTTCGGTTAGGGGAAACAACCTGCAGGTAGTTATATAATTAAGTTGAGCATCGAGGGTCACCCCACATCTCCATGATCTTATCGAGCCATCTCTTTCAATTCCAATGGTTCCAAAAGAAATCCGTGATTTTCATCTTTGCACCCCTCATATGGTTCTTTGCCTCCAAAAATAACTGCCGGATGAATTGACTTTGATTCATTTGTTTTCCAAATGTGATAAAATCTTGTCCACATCCTCAAAATATGACCAGCTCTTTTGCATTTTTGTATCACTCACACTTTCCTGTTCAAAATAGAAATAGCTGCCAAATTTAGTCACTAAGAAGAAGATCAAAATCAATGCAAGTAAAAAAAATATCAACTCCATTAGCCTGAGTATCCAAATCAAACCATATCAATTTATAAAAATATGGATCTTTTTGAGCATTTACAGTTTTAGAAGCATATGGGAAGTACGTCGACCTTTCAGACTGTAGCCGCAGTCGATAAGGCATAAAACGTTCAGCAGATTACATCACACAGTTGATCAGCACCTCAATACAGAAAATTAAAGCTATAGCAAATCAACAGTCTAACGGGCACATATGCAACATGAAAAATTCAACATTTTAAAGGGCTATCCAAAACATGGAGCCCGACACCTTGCATGTCCAGTTAGATTCCGCAACAGTACAAGGACGGAAAGCTTTTATCCACTCAACCGACACCTTGCATCTCCAGTTAGATTCCTCGTATTTGTATTCCGCATAAGACTATCCCCACTTACCTCCCATCCAAGTGAGACTGTCAAACTATTATGTCATAACTAGAAATGTATCTCAAGGACAGAAATGTTCTGGTTTCACATACTTTTAACATGGATACATATGCATATTATACATAGTGTTCCAGAAAACCGTGATTCACTTGTTCTAGCTGGTACACCGAGGAGTAATATGGATTTTTTTTATTAAAAAAAAAAGGGAATGAAAAGCTTAAATATGATAGTGTTGGCAAAACAGACCTCATATTTCTGAACTAGGGATGTCCATAGAGATTTACACTGTCCAGGACTTCTACTAATTCTCTCCAGTAATAAACTTGAAGATATCTCTTCCCAGAGCGCCATCCGACCTTTGAGAACTTGGAATCTGTTATGAAGTTCCCCACGCATTTTAATCAGCTTCTTGACCTCTTCAGGTTTCCATTTGTTCCTTTTTGCCATCTTGGAAGGTTTTACTTGAGATTTTGACACGCCAGAGTCTGGTTCAGCACCTTCTTCTTTGGCCATTTCTCTGTGTTTTGTTTCTGGAAGCGAATCACCATCGTCTTTTTGATTGAGCACCAATGAGGATATGAATGATTTCAAAAAATCATCAGATTCGTCAATGGTGCGACCCCTATCTGCCGACTTGGAATTTGATGAAACTACTTTCTCATGTGGAACTCGCTCATCATAATCATGATCTGCATCAAGAAGAAATACAACCGAGTGGTTAGTATAATTTAATTAGGCAGCGAAAACCATGAGAAATCAATTTTAATATTAATTAACATGCTATTCAGATGTAATTCAAATAATTACCTTGGGATAGTCACCATGACCAAACACCTCATGCATGTTACTCAAAACAGATTGCAATTATCACTAATTTTGTTCAATGCAACTGTACTCTGCAATTTCTTATGCTTTTTCTTTCATTTATTTTTTTTGCATGAAGAGGGTCTGTCCAGGCAACCTGTCCTTTAACTATTTTAATGAGTTATCAATACATCAGCAATGGTGTCAGCCTAAATAAATGCTGAAAGATATACTGATATAAGTTAAGAAACTAGCCCAAAACCCTTTTCTGTTGCCCTCAGATGCAAACGATAATGAGGAAATGATATTGTAGCTTCCTTCAACTGCTAAAGCATGGTCAAACGGTTAACCAACTGAACATGCAAGCAGAAAAGAATGCTTCACATAAATAAGAGAGAGGTCACGTCGAATGTAGTTAGGAAACCACTTCAACTGAAAGCTGATAGACATTACTCAGGAGCTACTTACATTTAGCTCCTGTCATGAAAAACCAGCATGGTGAAATCCATAAGATATTAAACTTGTCTCCTTAGCTCAAGTTGCCCATGGTCTATTTCAAATCTAGAGTCAACAGTATAACTTACTGCACTTCTCGAGTAGAAATCAGAATATCATTACAGGTAAATACTTTTGAGTGAAGTACTACGTAACTGAGTAAATATTTATGGTTGTTATACTTTTTAGTTTTCTATCCTCATGTCTTTGAATCTATTCACTGTCTTTACAGATGCACATGGAGAAGCTCAATATACATGCAAAAACATATTCCATGTGCAACTAAATGCCTTAAATGAGTACCAAATGAAGACCAGAAAATTCTTTTCTTGACAAGAGTACGATGGTACGAACTGGACTGCTTTGTTAGCAAGAGGAGTATCATCTTACCATCTAATTCTTCTTCTGATGTTTTTGCAAGTTCAAAACCATTACCATCTTCCTCTGGTGTACCAAATGGTTGTCTCTTCTTTTCACGTCCATCAACTGCTCTTTTCAATGGCAACATCTCAGAATCAATATGCGACTTTCCCGATAGTTTTCCATTGATCTCATCAGCAAGAACTGCAGCTGGATTCTCAAGAGCAATAGCCAAGACTTCTGGTCGTTTGCTACTGTACTTCCTTACCATTTTTCTTATAACTTCAGACACAATTCTTTCCATGTGGGCAAGAGGGCAAGTAACAGGACAGCTCGACAATGCAGCATGTGCAGCGTTATGAAGTGCATCCAGAAGTTTTCCTTTATCAAGCCATAAGCATCGTGTAGTGATTCTTATTTTTCCTTTCAAAGCATTCTCAAGTGAACCATCTACAGCTTGAGGGCGCATAATTTCCATACTGCACAGCAGATATAAAACTTACTTCATGTAACAACAAATTCAAGAAAGAAATAAGTTTGGGATTTCTAGATTATGTACCTAACCACTATAATGCCATCAGATGCAATTCTCATCCTCTCATCAAGATAGAGTTCAGATGACGTGCCAAATGCTTTGTCACCATCACTGTACATCAACTGAGGTATTCAAACTTAATCAGCATGATATTAAGTTCTTTACACAATTCCCTCATGTTTACATGACACAGAGAGATACAGAGAGGGAGAGAGAGAGAGAGAGAGAGAGAGAGAGAGAGAGGGATGGAGCAAGGGATGAAGAGGGAGAGAGTTTCAATAATAACCTGCAGATTCTCTTTACCAAGGGAAATGAAACCATTAGATAGAACTCTTCTGTTTCTTAAATGTGACACCCCTAGCATCTCCCCGTTCTTTATAACCTGAAATAAGAGCATGTTAAATATTATAAGCAACAATAGTAAAACTGACATATTGGCCTCCCTCCCCCACCCCCCACCCCCCCTTTCCTCCCTCCCCCACCCCTCCCCCCCTCCCTCCAAAAAGAAGCAATCAGTTATTTTTTTTTTTAACTTTAGCATCCCCAAGCCCAAAGCCTGGCCATCCAAGACCCCTGTGCCATTCCTAGCCCAACATCTCAAAAATGATTAGAAAGTCATGTATGCTCAGGTTTGGTTATAGTTTTATGAAGTGAATATCTAGGATTAGTATGTCTCGATCAAATTATTAAGGTCAAATACTAAAGAGAAATTATGTGGTCAATGGTCATACCAAATAACAAATTTGTCACTTCTATCAACATCAGCTACGAAGGCAATGCAGTTTCCCCAATACAACAACAACAACATCTGAGCCTTAATCCCAAAATGATAAAAAGTCTAAACGAAGTTTACACAATCTTAAGAAATAAAAAGGGCAAACAGAAGTTCTAACTGAAACTAGGAGCAGTACAAGGAATATTAAATTTTGCTCTGAGACTAGTTTACTTACTGTAGTATGCCGAATGCCGGTTGACTTTCCCAACAACTCGTGCTCTTTCAAGAATAGTAGTTCTCCGTGAATGGGTAAGAAGTGTTGTGGTTTAACAATTTTCAGCACTTCATCCTTCAAATAAGAAATTTGTGAACTATCAACGAAGTAGTTAGTGGAACATGAAATATGATAACTGCATTGCTTTGTAATTCACGCAAAAAAGAAGTCGTATCAGAAAATGCTGGATAGAGTAGCAAGCTTCTATTCTAAAGTTAGTCAGAGATGAGGGGAAAAGAAAGAAACAAGGAAGAAAGGAACACAAACATTATTCCCGATATGGAGTTACTGCAACAAAATGGAAATATACTCTGAAATAGGCAAATATGGAAAAGGATGAAGAAGGATGAAGGAAAATGAAAAAGGCAAAACAGAGTGGAGAATATGTGCTTGCTTAGAATATAAACCTGTTGGAATATTTTGTTCCAAATATTCATTATCGAGTTTTGATGATTAAGTTGTTAAACAAATAAAACAACAAAGAAGCGAAACAAAACAACAAAGGAGTCGAAGACGCAAAAAATTGATCAAACTGCGAAGGCTAGCACACGCTAGAGATAAAGGTTAGCGGACTTACCTGATGAAGATAGCGCACGCTAAAGTTGAAGCATAACGCACGCTATCGAAGGAATATGACCGTTGTGAAGACTTTCAACACAGAATGAAGAATGGTATCGGAGCGGTAACTCCTAGAAGCGGCTTAACATCCGAGGAGAAATCGATCCAAATGGCGTTTCAACTTGCCCCGGTCGAAGGTCTTGCTCTAAATCGACCTCCATTTTCGATGGATCTAACTTCATGACTTGGAAGAAAAAAATGTCTATTTTCATCCGAGCTTACGATATCGAATTATGGAAAGTCATATGTCTTGGTCCCAAAATTCCGACGAACTCGAACGGAATTCTCAAAACTTTTGAAGAGTATGATGATGCGGATTGAAAAAACGACCACTATAATTGCAGAGCCACGCAATTATTATAATGTGAATTAAATCCGGAAGAACACAACCGGATATCTTCGTGTGACAGTGCCAAAGAAATATGGAAGATGCTAGAAGTCACACATGAAGGAACGTCTCAAGTCAAGGAGACGAAAATAAATATGCTCCTACATGAATACGAGCTATTCCAAATGAAAGACGAAAAATCCATAACTATCATGCTCGACCGATTTTCGGTCATTACAAATGGATTGGCTTGTTATGGAAAACCGCTATCAAGTAGTGAGAAAGTCAAGAAAATCTTACGTTCACTACCTAGCGAATGGGACGGCACCGTGACGGCAATCATGGAATCTAAAGATCTCAATACGCTCGACTTTAGCGCCCTCGTTGGTTCGCTAATTAATTATGAGATTGTTCTAAGATCACAGAACAACAAGCCGAAACCGAAGGAAAAATCAATAGCTTTAAAAGCTAAGATGTCGCGCAAAGAAGAAATTCCGGTGGATGAAAGTGACGAAGAATCGGCATATTATGCCAATAATATAAATAAGTTTTCGAACTTATTAAACCGGAGAAAGGACATCAAGACGGGCGAATCTAAGAAATCCGACAACAACTATCGAATCTGTGGTAAACCAGGCCACTTCGCAAAGAATTGCCGAGCATCAACTTCAAAGAAAGAAGTCTTAATTGCCACGTGGAGTGACGAAGACGATGACGAGGATTTCAACAATCAAAATAACCTCGCACTTATGGCCAGAAGTTCATTCGACGAAAGCGACGTCGAAAGCCAAGTAAGTAATTCTTACAACGAACTTTTTGAAGCATTCGAACTATTGCAAACCGATTTTCAAAATGCTTTATCCGAAATTAAATCCCTTCAATCGAAAAATAAAATCTTAGGAGACGAAATCTCCAAGTTTGAAAAAGGAAAAACTGTCGAGAATAACTTAAAGAATGATCTTTAGAAAACTCAAGACGAACTCAAGGTTTTAACAAAGAAATTTTCGTGTGGAAACGAAAAATTTGAACAAATGTTATCGGTTCAAAAATTGACTTTTTGAATAAACAGGGCTTAGGATTCAAATCGAATTTCAAAAACGAATCCTTAAATTTGAAAATACCCTGTTGCTAAAAATGTTTAAAAATTGGGTATCATATTTCAAACTGTAAAAGCCCACGCCGGACGATGAAAATTAAAAAGATTTGGATTCCTAAAGGAACATCTATTCCGAACATTGTCTACATAAATGAAAAACGACCAACTTTCGGTTGGATCCCCAAAAATAAAAATTAATTTTCTTCAATTGGTATTTAACTCAGGGGGAGTTTATAGTTTTTAACAGGATATTTTTGTCAGGGGGAGTTTACCCTTTTATGCATAGTTTATCATAACATATTTTATCATATATTGATATCCTTTATACAGTTTTTGCTGATAACAAAAAGGGGGAGAAAATAGTTGAATGGGAGAAAAGAAAAAACGTTGAGAAAAATACAAATATATTCTACGAATAACAAAAAGGGGAGAGAATAGTAGAAAGAAAAGAAAAGACGAAGAAAAGTCAAAAAAGGTTAAATACCGAAAATGAAAAGAAGAAGTTGAAAAGGCGATAAGAAACGATGGGAGATGGATACTAACGAAACGATCAAAGCCGAAAACTTTGATTCGTGCAAATATATATATATATTTTATTTTGCAGGTTTATCCCATTCAAGGTGTTGTTTTGTAATAATCAAAAAGTGGGAGATTGTTGGAATATTTTGTTCCAAATATTTATTATCGAGTTTTGATGATTTAAGTTGTTAAACAAAGAAAACAACAAAAAAACGAAACAAAACAACGAAGGAGTCGAAGACGCAAAAAGTTGATCAAACTGCGAAGGCTAGCGCACGCTAGAGATAAAGATTAGCGCACGCTAACGAAAGTCACCTGCAGATCAGACGAGTCATAATGTTACCTGAAGGACTTACCTGATGAAGATAGCGCACGCTACAGTTGAAGCATAATGCACGCTATGAATGATCTTTAGCGCACGCTAAAGAGCATTTGAATTCAAACATATGAACGTTGGAAGATTCAGTGGAAAGTCGGGAGTCAAAAGCTACAAACGGATATATGACGCAAGCAATGACGTAATATTAGCGCACGATACAAGAAGATGCTAGTGCACGCTAACTAATAGAGGCGAGCCATGATCAAGTTGCAAGCGATAACGTTTAATCGCAAATAGTAACGCAAATGCGTGCAATAGCGCACGCTAAAGCAAGAGGCTAGCGCACGCTAAGTGAGATTGGCAGTAACGGCTAGTTGAAGGAAAATGGCTATAAATACCAAACCATTTGGTATCAAACCACACAACAACCTTGAGCAAATCATCTATACTTGTGATATCATTGTATACATTCTTGTAGTTGTATTTGAGCTTTATTGATACGTGCTTGAGTGTGAATACACGAAAACATACACGAGAGGAAAAAGAAAGGATAAGATTGGGTTCAGTGTTATTAGGATCAAGGATCCGGCATTGTTAGAATCGCAATCTATATCCGAGTGAGGTTTGTCTAGTACCGATAGAAAACTAGATAGGTTGATTCCTTGTCCGATTGAAAAGGAAAACGGTTTAACTTGGACAGACAAAAAGACAAGTGTGTACGGTTGATCTCGGACCGATAGAAGACGAGAATTGTAACGGTAATCCCCCGACCGATAGAAGAGAGGTGCAGAGGTTGATCTTCATCCTATAGAAAAAGATACCGAGAGAGGGCATAGGCACGTTTGGCCGAACCTCAATAAATCTTGTGTCGTTTATTTTCCGCACCTTTAAATACGCTTCCGCACAATAGCGCGTATACCGATTATCGTACCAACAAAACCAAGTTGAAACAATAAGTGTAACATACAAAAGGAAAGGAGACTAGCTTTGTGCACCATGGTGTCCTAATATTAGCACAATTAGACCCCAGGGTCTGGATGTCTGCTTCCAAAATTCAACATGCAGCATTATCATACAATCTATATTGTAATTATCACACTGCAAAAACTAGCACATCCCAAGGATCCTTCAAAACAATCAAATATATTACCAGTTCTTCGTGATGGGCGTGACCAGATGTATGGAGCAGTTCATTCTTCCCCATCACTACTGTTGATCCAATTTCTGATACACGGTTCAGCATTTTCATGACTCTTTTCTCATTACCTGGAATTACCTATAATGTAGAGTTTATAAGCAAATGCATCACTGCGTGAAAAACTGCTCATAAGTTAAATAAATAATTAATCACGAAACAATAAGTTCCCAAATATTATGTTAACTCCCAAAAACTAAGGCATTTTCTAATATTTGTTCATAAAAATTTACATCATTTTACTTAATCAACTCCACGACTGAGTGACTGTAGTGGGTGGGTGGGTGGGGTGGGGGGTGAGTGGGTTCGCCCTTTTTGCTGACGGATCTTCACGCTTAGAGCGTTGGTCCGTCAGCTTATGGTTTTACGCTGAGCCTGGAAACTCAGGTTTTTGCCCTTCCAAGGACTCGAACTCCATACCTCCAGTATTAGTAGGAATTCATCAGGTCTTGGATGGGTGGGTGGGGTAGGCGGGTGACGGGCGGCTCGTGATAGAGTAAAGGTGATCGACGCTAAAAAACGAGAATTTTATTGAAAAGAGAACTCCTCAACTGAGGCCCACGGTAAAAATACCGTCCCAAAATCCCTAAATGACGTAGATACCCTAATTGTGATAAAAAGGAGCTATAAATAATAGATGCAACCCTAACCCTACGACCCATGCAGAATTGGGCCTGACTCAAATTAAATTCAGGACTGAAATAAATAAATAACTAAATAAAACATAACATGGATATTAATAGTCTGCCACAGCTCTTTCCCCACGTCTATAAACCACCCACAGACAGTGCTCGCTATCAATTGCTCCCCTGGCGGAAACAGCCTTGTCCTCAAGGCGGAAATAAGGAAATTGACTCCAAACATCACCGGTATCCATCCATGTAGCTTCTTCCACATCCACGCCATTCCATTTGATCAGAACCTGATCAATCTGCTGCCCATCGCGATGAACCGGTCGACGCCCTAACACGGCCTCCGGTAAGTATGGAGGATCCACAGCTAGGAGCTCACCAGGTAGTTGGGGCTCGATACTTGCAGCCCCAATAGCTTTCTTTAATAGAGAAACATGAAACACGGGATGCACTTGTAATACCCGCAATGTCGATTTTCGGTAATTTTCTTTTTTGTGGCGGGAGTCCGTTTTAACGGCTCGCTTGTGACCGTTCCGTCATTCTGAGAATGATTAATTCTGTACTTTTCGACATCCGAGTTCGTTTCGGTGTCGCTTTGCTGAGTTCCGTGCTTTTTGGCGACTTTTCCGCATTTGAGTTCGATTCTTACGAATCTCATTCGAAACTGTCGTTTCGTGTTTCCCGCAAGTCCGTTTAGCCATGTTAGACGTGTTGTGAACTTCGGTTTGGTTATTCGATCACGTATCGTGATTTTTCGGACGTTTGGGCCGTTTTGTAATTTTCCAAAGTTTTGGGTATTTGTTTTCATACTCATTTTTACCCACCTCCGAGTTGTCGGAATCGCATGTTTGTTTAGCGCTTTCATTCGTTGTTGAGAACTCTTCATTAGCGCAATGTCGCACCTTTCGAGTCGTCGCATTTTGAGGTTGTTCGGAACTGATCGGGCAGCAGAAGGAATCTGCTGCCAGATGCAGCATGTTACGGCCGTAATGGCCAGCATATTACGGCCGTAATGGACATGATGTTACGGCCGTAACAAAGGCCTGTATTTCAGGCAGCGGGCAGTGTTATTTCAGAACAGTTTTGCTCTTTTCCTTCCTCACGCGACGGGCAGAGTCTTGAGGCGATTCCAGGGTGATTCTTCACGGGAATTCATCAATCTTTCATCCTACAACATTATCATCAAGGTCTTGGTGTGGATTAACAACATCAAATCATCCTTTTCCCCCTTGAATCGAGGTAATCATCCTAGAACCCTATTTCGGGAATAATTGGGGGTTGTCTTGATTTCGTGATTTTAATCCGAAATTGTTGGTTCCTTTGTTGTTATCTAGTCATGTTGATCATAACCCATGGTTGGAATTCCGTTTTCATGAATTAACGAGTCGATTCGTGTTCTTGGCCGTTTGGGGGGAAACCCTTGAGCTTTCGTCGGCTTTGAGTCATGCTGTGGAATTTATTTACATTGTTGTTATTGTCATTCGTAGTTTATCGTCACGGGTTGTCGCTCGGCGGAGTCGGCGGGTTCGCGGACGGTTCGGGTCTCCTCACTTCGGTCGATTCTCCGCGTTTGTAATTATCCGAGGCAAGTATCTTGCCCATACATTTCGTGTTTCGTAGACGTGATAGTTGATAAATGATCATATGTGAAATTTTAACGTTTTAATGAACTTTCAAAAAGGATCGGTATACTCTCGATAAAAGATTTTCCTTCAAAGATAACTCGGATGCTTCGTGAATAAATGTGTTTCGGAATATGTAGTTAGTGCCGTATGTTGGAAGGTGGTGTGATTGTATTACGTGAATATAGTAGACCATAAACACTTGCCGAGGATTGTGTATTAACACGTGTACTTGTTCGGTGAATATGTGATGTGTGATATTAGTTGTTACTAAGGAGGTTGTGGCGCTTGGTGTCTTTTGGTATTGGTATTTGTTTGTTGTTGTGTGACATTCGTGTGGGTATACGTCGACTAAAATGGCCATTCTAGCGAAGTACCTAGCATTTGTTTGCATATTCTAGTATTCGAATTATGGCTTCCCGTGGCGTTGTGGATGTTTATGTGTGTTCACCTAGGGATGGTCTGACGGGGCCTCTAGGGATACGTATTGTCGTGAGTGTGCGTATCGCGAACTAGGGTTAACCACCTAGGGATGGTCCAACGGGGCCTCTGCGGGGTGCGGCGGCCGTGAGTCTTGTACCAACGGTTAACTTTGAAATGTTTTGTTAGAGAACTATGATTTTTGGCGCATATTTCGTCTGATTAGAATGGCAGTCCAAATGGTATCGTACTTGGCTCGAATGGCACCAGAAAATGTGTTGTGTGTGATTCGTCTCTTGGTGGTGATATTTTGGGTACGATTGCTCTGTGCATTGTGACTTTGTGGTGTGCCGAGTTCGACTATATGGTTAAATTGCAGAGTTATGCTCTCTGATGTCGTTCTGTGAGACTTTGTCATGGTAATGTTTGACACTGTGTAATTTCTGTCGGGTTATTCTTTCGAGTATGTGATGTGGATGTTTGGGTCGTGGACCCCATGCTTTGTTATTGAAGTTGTATTTTGGAAAGATGAATTTTGGGATGTGCCCCTAAGTATTTTCGAAAGGCTTGAGAATTCTTAAACCCCAAATGTTTTCAAAACTCCCGAGATCGTAAAATGTTCTGTAAGATGTATAATGATTTTATTCCTACTTCTCATAATTCAAACTGTTTTGATCATACGATTTATCTCGGGAAGTATATTCACGATTATTATTGTTCTTGGAGTATGTTGTGTATGGCTTGTATTGTGTTTTATACTTGCACTAGCGAAACAGCGGAGTTTTGCTAACCCCCGAGTATTCGGGGGTGGATGTCTTTATTGCGTCCAGGTACTTGCAGGTTGCTGGGGAGCAATTCACAGGATCGTTACGAAGGATGATGGAAGGCGACGATACTAATCACATGAAGACCAGCGTTGGGTATTTTGGTGTAGTCTTGTTATTTGTGTTCCCGTTATGGTATTTTCCGTTTTATGGAAATATTGATGTATTCTAACCCCTGCGTGGGTATGAGTTGTGAGAAAGAGTAATGTATGGCTGAGGTGTATGTTGTGGTAAAAGACCAAATCGGTCTAATAGTTCGTTATTTAGCCATGTCGGCGTGTATTCTGTTGTGTTTCCTGTATTTAGCCTGGTAGGTCCTCACGGAGAGGGTCTGCGGCGCTGTAATATTCCCGAATGGTTTGGGGGTGTTACAGCACTCGCGACCCCTACGGAAGTTTAAGACGATAAGCCACCTGACCTACACGTGCTTCCACCTTGAAAGGACCAAAAAACGAGGGGCAAGCTTGCGATGTCCAGCTTTGTATAGAGTAGAATGGCGATAAGGCAGAAATTTCAATTAGACGAAGTCCCCGACTTGGAACACCATATCACGCCGGTGCTTATTGGCTTCTTGAGCCATACGCGGCTGGGCACGCTCAAGGTGGAAACGCAAATGGTCTAAGACCTCATCATGTGATTGTAGGGACTCAACAAGTGTCTGCACTCGCACTTCCCCCGGCAAGAATTGATGCAATGTGGGTGGAGGGCAGCCATACACTACTTCAAAAGGAGTGGTTCCTCCAGCGGAGTGGAAACCGGTGTTATAACAGTACTCTGCTCATGTGAACCACTTGCTCCATTGCTTAGGGCGTTCTGACGAGAAACAACAGAGATATGTTTCTAAACACCGATTGAGGACCTCAGTTTGTCCATCTGTTTCAGGATGGTAAGCCGAATTCATTTTCAGAGTGGTACCTGCCATGCGAAACAAGTCACGCCAAAAAGAGCTGAGAAAAAATGGATCACGATCGGACAAAATAGAACTCGGCGTGCCATGTAAACGAACCACTTCCCGTGTAAAAACCTCTGCTACAAGCTTTGCTGTAAAAGGGTGACGCAGAGCTAAGAAATGTCCATACTTCGAAAAGCGGTCAACTACCACCAACACACAATCAATGCCTCTTGCTCGTGGTAACCCCGAAATGAAATCCAGCTCGTGGTAACCCCGAAATGAAATCCAGACTGATGTCTTCCCAAACGCGAGAGAAAATTGGCAGCAGCGACAGCAGCCCAGCTGGCAACTTCGCTCATACTTGTTCTTTTGAGAGACTGAGCATGCTGCCACAAATTGAGTAATCTGTCTCATCATACCCGGCCAGTATACACTGGCAGCCAAACGACGATAGGTGTGATATGCGCCTGCATGCCCCCCGGATGGGGGTAAATGAACGGATGAAACCTTGGTTGGATCCATGCATACTCCTTGACCAGACACAATATGGGCCAAATACTCCATGTTCTCCCGACCCAGCAAGCACTTCTTCGGATTAATCACCAAACTATGAGTTTGCAAAACATGTAAAACTTGCCTTAGATGAACCAGATAGGTGTCCCACGAGCAACTATACACTAGGATATCGTCACAAAGTACCGGTACGAACTTACGTAAAAAAGGCTGGAAGATATCATTCATTAAACTCTGGGAGGTAGCCGGCGCATTCGTAAGCCCAAATGGCATCACCGGAAATTCGTAGTGGCCCGAATGAGTACGGAATGCTGTCTTAGGTACATCAGGAGTGGCGACTCGGATCTGGTGGTAGCATGGAACTAAAAAACGCTACGCGATAGGCGTTCGGATTGCTAATGCGTAGTGCCCAGAGGATTACTCGGGGATTGATCGGACTAAGCGGATTTATTTTTCATTATTATTTTAATTATTTTTATATATAAAAATTTATATATGAGTAAAATAATTATAATTGATTAAAATTTAACCATTTAAATAGATATATAATCAATTATATTAAATTTGAAATATTGATATAGATAACAAGGAGTCCATAATATCCATAATATCTTAGTTTAGGAATTTATAATACTATTAGAACAAAATAAAAAAACAAAAAAAAATATAACCCCATAGGCATCCGCCTAGTCGCCCACGTAGCTAGGAAATTTGAAACATTGATATAAGTATAAAGTAATTCATAGCATCCATAGTATCTTAGATTGCCTTCATAGCCCCCAGCCAGCCTAAACGGTTGATTCATCACCCAAACGCCCAGTACAAGCGCCTAGGCCATAATCGGAACGGAAAAAGACCTTCTATGGATTAATCGAAGGATTAATCGGCCTAGGCGGGGATTTTTAGAACACTGGGTGGTAGCCTGCCTTGAGGTCTAGTTTACTGAACCACTAGGCTCCATGCAACTCATCTAGCAATTCTTGAATTACCGGGATAGGGAACTTATCTGGTATCGTGAGTTTGTTGAGCTCACGGTAGTCAACACAGAAATGCCAAGATGCATCTTTCTTCCTCACTAAAAGAACCGGGCTGGAATAGGACTTGTACTCGGCTGAATAATTCTGCGAGCATCTCCGCTACCTATCGCTCCATCTCATCCTTCTGCAAGTGATTATAGCCATTGTTGTGAAAGACGCGCCTGAGGCGCGAGGCGCGCATACCAATTCACAGGCCGCCTTTTATGGTCGAAGGCGGGCGACCTTCACACGGGCGCGCGCCTTATGCCTTCACTCCAGGCGCCAAAAAAGGTGCGCCTCTGAACATTTTATGCCCAGCGTTTTTCAGCGTTTTTATTTATGGCCAAAACACAATATTAAGCCCAGCGTTTTAGTTTTCAGCGTTTTATTTTCTAAAACAAAAGACTAGGGTTTCAGTTTTAAAAAAAAAAATTAAAGATCCAGACTTCCAGTCGCAGCACCCTGTGCGATTGTTCTGGAGCTGCTCCACCGCCGACCGCCGCCGCAGCGCCACTTCCGACCGACGCCGCCGCAGCGACACTATTTTCAGGTATTTGATCCTTTTTTTTGTGTGTGTGTGTGTTTCCTGGTTACCCCGTAGCCTTTCTTTCGGAAAACGGTCATACTGTCTAGCTTGATGCTGCCTGCCCCTTTATCTGAAATGGAGGATTTTCTTTATGATGCTGATCAGCTCTTATTTTTTTGCTATTTTTTTCACAATGTTTGAAGTGATTTGTTATTCTTATATTTTGTGTTGACTTCATTAATAATGCATTGTTTCTTTTTTATTCTTAATTATTTTGCAGATTCGTATTGTAAGTTTGTAACAAATGGAGCAGATGCTGGAATTATGTACGAATGCTCAAGCCACCCCAAACAAATGATTTGGTTTGCAATTTCTGTGAGAAAGTTACCAGAGGGGGAATTTATCGTGCAAAACAACATCTTGCAGGAGGGCATCGAAATGTTAAAGCTTGTCCTAGATATCCGTCTCATGTAAGGGAAGAAATTAGAGATTTTATGTCAAAAAAAGTTTTAGCAAAGAGTTCAATTCCCAATTTTGAAGATGTAGACACATATGGAGATGACGAAGATTTAGATGAGAGTGAGACAGTTGCAGGAAGCCGATTTTCAAAAGGCGGAAGTAGCAATACCAAGTCAATTAGCACCGCAAAAAAGCCAAGAGTAAAAGGTCCGATAGATGTTTACTTTGCTCAAAACCCAACAAAAGTTGTTGAAGCTAGAAAAAAAAAAGACAAGGCAAGACAATCCACGATCAATGAAGCATGCAAGAAAGAATTGAGAGAAAGAGCTTGTGGAGATATAGCTAGATGGATGTATGATTTGGCAATTGCATTCAATCCGTTAATTATCCAAGTTGTGATGTCATGATCGAATCCATTGGGCAATATGGTTGTGGCATGAAACCTCCCACTTATCATGAGGTGAGGGTTCCTTTTCTGAAAGGAGGTTAATGAAGTTAATCAAATGAAGAATTCCTATGAAGATGAATGGGTAAAGAAATGTGTGATGGATGGACAGATCGAAAAAGCAGGACTCATTAACTTTCTGGTAAATTCACCAAAAGGGACATTTTTTATCGAATCGGTTGATGCTTCCGAGTATTCAAAGACATGAGAGAGGATGTGTGAGTTGATTGATAGCTATGTAGTTCGTGTTGGAGTCGAAAATGTGTACAAGTCGCCACTGATAGTGCAAGTTCAAATGTTGCTGCCGGTGAGAACCATTTTTTTATTAAATATAACTCCAAAATGTAATTTTACCGTTCTTTTTTTATTGGTTATAATTCAAAAAATGTCTTCTGACTCTTATCTTTTCTTTTGTTCATTTCAGGAAGAATGTAGATGGCAAAGAGACCGCATTTATATTGGAATCCGTGTGCTGCTCATTGCATTGATTTAATATTAGAAGATACTGGGAAATTGCCTACTTTTAAGAAGACATTGAAGCGAGCAATGAGTTTTAACGCTTATATTTATGTTCGTCCAGGAGTTGTTTATTTGCTTAGAGAATTCACCGGACACAAGATTTGCTACAGCTTTTCTAAATCTTCCACGCATACATAAGCAACAAAATAACTTGCGAAAGATGTCACTTCAGGAGAATGGGTTGGTATTAAATGGGCTAAAGAAGCTGGTGGTAAAGAGGTTACTTCTATTATCTTGATGCCTACTTTTTGGACTAGTATTGTCTACATCTTGAAGATATTCGGGCCTTTAGTTCGGGTACTTAGATTGGTTGATGGTGAGAAAAAACGTGCAATGGGCTACATCTATGAAGCTATGGATAGGTGTAAAGAAGCTATCATGGCATCTTTTAAGCACAATGAGGAGAAGTATATGGATATCTTCACAATAGATGGGATTGTCAACTTCATCAACCTTTGCATGCCGCTGGATATTACTTGAATCCGGAGTATTTCTTTTCAGGTTCTGATTTTACTCAAGATGAAGAGGTAATGAAAGGTTTCTATGCATCATTGCAAAGGTTGGTCCCAAGCCATGAAGAGCAAGACAAAATTACCAATCAAATGTCTTGGTATCAAAATGCAGAAGGATTATTTGGGATTGAGATGGCAATTAGGCAGAGAAAAACTAAAGCTCCAATAATTAAATACTTTCTTTCAAGTAGTTAGCCAATTAGTAAATTATGTACATGAATGTGACCATGTCATGTTCTTAAATCATCCCATTGCAGCTGAATGGTGGAAATCTTGTGGGTCCTCAACTCCAAATTTGCAGAAATTTGCTATGAAAGTGCTTAGTCTCACTTGTAGTGCATCTAGTTGCGAGCGGAATTGGAGTACATTTGAGCATGTAAGGATATAAACTTTACATAATACATATTTTTGACTTGTACAGTTTTTTATGCATTAAAATTGTGATAATTGCAGATTCACAACAAGAAGAGAAATAGACTAGCTCAAAAGCGCTTGAATGATTTGGTATATGTCAAGTACAATCGGGCATTAAAGCGGCGATATGAAGCATGTGATCGTATCGATTCGATTACCTTGTGAGACATAGATGATAGCAATGAGTGGCTGATAGGTGCAGTGGATGAAGAATATCAAAGCAAAACAACAAAGAAGTCAACGACGCTCGGAACGGGAAAAGTCACCTAACCAGATCGGTCAGGAAACGCTAACTGATTAGATCAAAGAGTAAAGTTACCTAATCAGACAGGACTGTAAAGTCACCTGATCAGACGAGACAGAAAAGTCTCCTGATCAGACGAGTCAGAAAAGTCACCTGCTGATGAATTAGCGCACGCTACAGACAACGATTAGCGCACGCTATCGAGCAACGCTTAACGTACGTAACACAGGGAAGTTAACGTACGTAATGAGTTTGAATATGAATTCAAACAAGGAGCCGTTGATGATGACGTCATGGAGTAGGTCAGCATGCAATGGATATTTTGACTAAAGTTAACGTATGTAATGTGATGTACTTAACGTACGTAACAGGACCAATTTAACGTACGCTATGGAAGATACAACAAAGGTAAAGGATGGACAGAAACCACTGGACTGAATCTGCAAGCAGATAACGTACGCTACAGAAAGGCGATAACGTACGTAATGGCAATAACGTATGCTATGCATGAAGCATAACGCACACTAAAGAGATGCAGTGGGCTAACGGCTAGTTGAGGTTTTGGAGCCTATAAATACCACTTCTAATGGTATTAAAAAAAAAAAAACTCTGAGCAAAAGATATATAAGTCTAATATTGTTATATTTACTATCGTTGTTGTAATCGAGCTTATTTGATAGTGTTTGAGTGTTCATACACGAAAACATACACGAGAGAAAAAATACAGATTGTAGATTGATTCGGTGTTATTAGGATCGTTGATCCGGTATTGTTAGAATCATGTCTAAATCTGAGTGAGGTTTGTCTAGTACCCACAGAAAGCTAGATATGTTTGATTCCTAGTCCGATAGAAAAGGAAAACGGTTTAGCTTGGACCGACAAAAAGACAAGTGTGTTATGGTTTATCTCGGACCGCTAGAAGACGAGATTGTAACGGTAATCCCTCGACCGATAGAAGAGAAGTGCAGAGGTTGATCTTTATCCTATAGAAAAAGATAACGGAGAGAGGACGTAGGCACGTTTGGCCGAACCTCTATAAATCTTGTGTCGTTTAATTTCTGCACTTTAAATCGCTTCCGCAAAGCACAATGAGTTTCATAACTCTTATATATACTCAGCGCCTATCTCAAAAACGGCGAAGATACCGATAATCTTGCTTCAACAATTGGTATCGGAGCGGGTATCCATATAAATCGGCTTATCATCCGAGGAAGATCCTATGGCGCTCCAATTTGCCCCGGTCGAAGGTCTGGCTTTAAATCGACCTCCATTCTTTGATGGATCGAACTTTATGACGTGGAAAAAGAAGATGTTGATATTCATTCAAGCAGTGGAAAGTCATATGCCTTGGTCAGAAGATTCCCACGAACTCAAACGGTACTCTCAAAAACTTTGAAGAATATAATGACGAAGAATGGAAGAATGACCACTATAATTGCAAAGCAACACAATTATTATATTGTGCTTTAAATCCAGAAGAACACAACCGGATCTCATCTTGTGATACTGCCAAGGAGATATGGAAAATGCTAGAAGACACACACGAAGGCACAAATCAAGTCAAGGAGACGAAGATTAACATGCTTCTCCACGACTACGAGCTATTCCAAATGAAATACGAAGAATCCATTACCATCATGCTCGACCGATTTTCGGTCATTACGAATGGATTGGCTTGTTTCGGAAAACCCCTTTTGAGTAGGGAAAAAGTAAATAACATGGAGATTAATAGTCTGCCAAAGCTCTTTTCGCATGTCTATAAACCATCCACAGACAGCGCTCGCTATCAGCTGGGGGTGGGGGATTGGGGTGGGTGGGTGGGCAGGTGGACGGGTGAGAAATACATTATCGAGTCAAAATGTAAAATACAAATTTTCCTCATTTCAATGTTTCTTCTAGGGGTTTTCATCGGGGATTCGCAAGGAGGCTTGTTAACTCAAGAAACAAAATAGTATGTATATTGTGCCAACAATTGATATTCCAACAACAGCCGGCAGTAAAAGATGCCTTATTCAGCTAAATAATCTCAAAGTCATGCATATGCTTTTTCTCAATTTGCTGTAACATCACAATTCGGCACAAAAATTCAACCCATTAGGCAACACCTAATCTAGTTCTTCAAAATCAAGTTCATTAGTTATACTACATTACTGCACTAAATCTACTGAAGTATTTGTATATACTATATAGTCTATCAAGTTGTACTCTGGGACGGCAACCTATGGCTCTTGAGCAGGTTGCTCTACAGTATACTGGTATGTTTTAGTAGAAATCACAGTGGAATTCAAAATTAAAATTCAGTAACTTGTATATATTCGATTAATTAGTTCTACGATTTGTGAAGTGGCGCAACATTTTATATACAAATCACTATGACCAGTGATGGAAATTTTATGCTTGACCACACAGCCTGAAATGCCACTTGTGTTGCCCAAGCATGATTTTAGTCCGGAAATCAACCAAAGCTCCATCACCTTTCAAGAGCATTCTTAGCCTTACACAAAATGGAATATTTTACAATGATTTTGGAATCCAAGGCATTGATGACATATGCTTCCAATCCCCAAGTTTAGTTACTATGACAGAGTTAAATGTAAAATTTGAAGAGAATTCACTGTGAAGAGATTGCTCAGTAACATATAATATATTGACTCGAACATTAATTACCTTAGCAGAATATAAAATAAGATCTTCTTTGTTCAGCTTGAGGAAATGACTACTTCCATAGGATGCAAGATTCAGCGCAGCACGTGGTTCAGCCTGATGAGAGAAAAGAACAAAATATAATAAATCAAGAAACACTCAAGTCAACATTATTATTAATAATTAGTAGAGAAGGCTTGGAAACCTACTTGAGAACCAGTGGTAACAATTAGCAAGTCCTTTGGGGCATAAGAATCAATATCTTCCACTTTCACCTGTACGCTAAAACTATATCAGAAATTTCCGAGTAAAAAAGGCAATATAATGAGAAAGAAGGGCACAATAGAAACAGACAAATAAAAAGATAATACAAGCTACAAAACTACCAATGATATTCAGTTAACTGTAGGCTTCTGTCCTCCTAGTATGGACTTACGAGCTAGGTGCAGCTATGTCTTCTATTCCAGATCAGCTGAGTAAGTGTTGTCAGCTATATTTGTACACTTTCACAAATCGGAAACAGGAGTATTCCAATAATTTTTTAATGTAACTCAAAATATTTAATAACAACAACAATATCAGAGCCTTAGTCCCAAAATGTTTTGGGGTCGGCTAAAATGAATCAAACTCTGAAAACGTCAAGTCGTCTCCAATAAGTCATATGAAAAGGCAAAAGTGAAAGGTGAAAAGTTTAGTACGTAATAAAAAAATAGTTAAAATATATATATATATAATAATTATGCAAAAATAAATAAATAAATAAATAATATAAAGTAAATAAAAAAAATAGTAATAATCATTATGCAGAAAAAAAAAAAATCCACAAGTATAACCAATCACCCGAATTCTCTCCCTCCACATCGTCCTATCCAACGTCATAACTTCTCCAATCCCAAGAAACCTCATATCATTCTCAATCACTCTTATTCGTGTCTGTTTAGGTCTTCCTCTACCCCTCACCAGCCTATGCGCTCCCCATTATTCCAGCCTTCGCACTGGTCCCAAGCCCGGATAAAGGAGGAGGGTTGTGGTAGGTCTGTGGCAGCCAGCGTAAAATACAGTCACATTTGCTGGACATGAATCATAATTTGAACTCAAAATATTTAATAAGCAAAAAAAAATTATTTTTATTACAATATCATATCAATAACAAAAATTCGAGAAGCAAGTCACCATCATTGAACAAACTTAAAGTCTCATAATGAAAAAGACAAGGATAAAAAAGTTTCCGAGTGCTCATGAAAATAAATGTACGAAACATAGTTATATTATTAGACAGTATATATTACTCTGTATATGTAGTTAAGGACCGTGTGTGTGTGTGTATGTGTGTGTGTGTGGCAGATGTTTTCTGGTTCGGGTTCTAGCATTTTAAGAATTATCTGCTCATTTAACATGTAAAAATGGATGACTTTCACGGTTTGGTGTGGTCTGAGTGGGTCAATTGGTTGATGTGGATATGAGAACCGCAAAACCCTCTCATTTTTTCAATCACAATTGTACACAATAATAATTAGATAATATGATCATGATACTGTATATGATCATGATACTGTATCTAATGGGTGACCTGCTTAAAAAGAACTCGTTTCGCATAGGAGGATATAATAAATTGGAACGTATTGAAGTGATTACCAGAGTTGAAGGATCAAAGGGCGCCTTTCCATCTTTCCACGCAGCATCAAGGTAAGTTCTCAAGGACATACCAACAAATACCTAAAATGAGGATGGCCATGTTATCTGTCTCTGAAATTTCAATTGTGACTTTTGAAAAAGAAGATATAGAGTATACCAACTTCCGTCCAGTAAAATCAGCTGCAGCTTTTAAACTACCAAGTCGATGAATATTTGAAGCAAACTGGGTAGTGATAACCCTTCCTTTGGCAGCTGATATATGCCTTAATAAAGAATCAGCCACAACTGTCTCACTTAGTGTCCTTCCAGGAGCAAGTATATTTGTTGAGTCACTCATCATCTACAAATCAAGAAAAGAAGTGAGTTGCATTTTATGCATTTCTTGTGAATAATAGTTCACCAGTGACTAACATCCCTTGCAATCCCAGCATTAAACTATGTTAATGGATCAAAATCAATTTTAGTTACTCAGATAATTGGCTTAAAATAACCTAGATTACAGATAAAGTTGCAGGATATTTTATGGTTAATGACAGCCAACAATTATCAACACCGAGACCACTGTTTTAAAAATTCGTGAATAATATTCGAGGGGTTTTCCTCGAATGAGGCGAGGCGTATGCCTCCAGGTGGAACAGCGTAAGCCTCCGAAAAAGTAGAAGAAAATAAACCAACAAAAAGTTCAGCAATAACAAGTATAATACTAATAGTTCAACAAAAACATCATCGCATGATTCATCATCAAACACCTACAAAAAAACACAATACAAGTGTCTTTTAAACCAAAGGTATGACATGTACAAAATAAGCAGCACAATCAAGTTTACCTAATCAAATTTAATTTTCTTTTGCAAATTGCAACATAATTAATTTATTTGTTTGTATTTTGTTTTTCCACCATTATTTGTTCTTTGTTGAACTTTGCAAATGTTACTAATTTTATATTTAAAATTGTAAGAAAGAAAAACGTTGGTTTCATGTTTGTGGTGGGTTTTTTCAGTTTTTGACCAACTTAGTTAAAAGAAATATCTTGCCCAATTACCCCATCTGGCCCAAATCTGGATAATGCAAAGTACGAAGCCCTAATTTAACTTCCTTCTTCCTATGCTGCTGCATATTCTATTCGTCTTCTTCTTTGTGCTGCTGCAACCTCAGAGTTTATGACGCCACTGGGCGCCCGCCATGTGCAACCTCGAAGTTTATGACGCCACTGGGCGCCCGCCATGTCCCATGTTAAATGGGAGGATGCAGGTACGGCGGTTAAACAGCTGCATCCGAGTAACGTAGGTAAAAAAGACACCTGTTGCTGACTCATTTTCCTCATATGAGTCAACTTGGCTATGAGTTCACTCGTCCGCCTCACACTCAAGACTCTAAAAAGCAAAAAAACAAAAACAATATGTTAACTATCCTGAAACACAACCAATACGTTATCTTGATTCATTACCGTCTACACAACTCAAACATCTATCTAACACATAGAGACATGGGGGACTTCATCCGAGCACTTTAAGGTCTACTTTCCTTGAGACGGCATTTCATATTAGGGTAAATTATCAAACTTCTAGTAAGGATCTATATACAGTTCTCAGCTTTCAGTTTGCGAGGAAAAAAAAAAAGTAAAAAATATTCAGGAAAAACACTTGTAACCATGTCTACCAAAGAAAGTGCAACAGTCTAGTGGATATTCAAAAGCTCAAGAGAGAATTCTTTTACTTTCTGCAGAGTAATTCCCCAACAATTCGATAGTGCTGAGTCTCTCCCAAGAGCATAAAATGCTTCTCAATTCCAAGATGATCGTAATGTAAAACATTCCCTCTATTAAAACAAACCTAAGGGAATCTTTCCTCAAAACAGAATACAAAATCTAACAAACCAAATAACAAAATCACCACAGTTCGTGAATAACAAACTTCGTGTGTAACCAACTGCCACCACAGCAAATCAGTTCATTCTTCCAGCTTTGCCCTTCTTCCTGGAATATGTAAAACCAGTAAAACTATCCTGTGGCCTTACATTACCTGCCGCCCTTTCACCTTGTCCTCAAGGTGAAAATTGGGAAATTGGTGCTGAATCATGGTAAAATCTTCCCAAGTTGCTTCATAATCTGGCAAGTCCTTCCAATTAAGCAATAATTCAGTATCTCCGGGGCTGCCCAGTTGCTTGCGCACGTTCAGCAGTGCCTCTGGTTCAACCACCAATACAAGGTCATGATCGAGTTGGGGAGGCAGCAATGGGGGTGAAGAAGATACACCTCGAGCTTGTCTCAGCTGAGAGACATGAAAAACAGGGTGAATAGAAGCGGTAGTGGGCGGCAATTCCAGCTCATATGCCACCTGTCCGATGCGTTGCAGAATTTTGTACGGCCCATAAAAACGCGCAGCAAGTTTCTCAAACCTCCTTTTAGTCAATGATTGTTGTCTATACAGCCATATCTTGAGAAACACCATGTCACCCTCTTTATACCCCTCGTAGTGACGCTTGCTCTCCGCGTTTTTCTTCATTTTCTGCCGTGACCGCAGTAACTGCAGTCTCAATTCATCCAAGATGGCATCTCTGTCCACAAGTATCTGATCAACAACAGAAAATGCAGCTATGTTGCGGCTATAACGGATAAGAGGTGGATGATCTAGTCCGTATAGAGCACAGAATGGGGTACACCCGGTTGAGGCGTGAGGAGATATATTGTACCATAAAACTGCCCCAAGTCCATACCCGAATGCATCGGTCTCCACAACAAAATCCTTGGAGAAATCAGGCATCACCAATATAGGTACTGTAGTCATTGCCTGCTTGAGTTGATTAAAAGCTTTTTCAGCCCCTGCATTCCATCCAAAACTGTCCTTTTTTTAATTGTTCTGTCAAAGGCCAAGCAAATCCTGCATATCCAGCAACAAATTTTCTATAATAACCGATTACCCCCAAGAAACCACAATGCTTTCAAATTAGTTGGCGTCGACCAAGAAGTCGGCTGAATTTTAGCCGGATCAGCTGATACACCTTCAGCTCAAATAATATGGCCTAAATAAGCCACCTTGTTTTTACCGAACTCACACTTCTTCTGGTTTGCGTACAGGCTGTTCTGGTATAAAACCTCCAATACTGTAGCCAAATGACCATAGTGAGCTTCCTCCGACGGACTGTAGATAAAAAATGTCATCGAGAAAAACCAACACAAACTTGCGAAGATAGGGTCTGAAATGTCATCCATCAAAGATTAAAAAGTAGCTGGGGCATTAGTGAGTCCGAATGGCATCACTAAAAATTCATAGTGGCCATCGTGAGTTCTAAAAGCAGTTTTATGCACATCTTCAGATTAAACCCTAATCTGGTGATACCCTGATTTTAAATCGAGCTTCGAAAAAACTCTAGCACCAGTAAGTTCATCCAACAATTCATCAATTACAACAGCATCTAAGCCTTAGTCCCAAAATGATTTGGGGTCGGCTAACATGAATCAAACTTTGAAACCGTCAATGATCGTTACATAAATAACATAAAAGGAAAAGGAGGGAAAAAAGTAGAGAAAAAAAGCAAATAAAAAAAGAGACTGGATGTTAAAAAAAAAAAAAAACAGAAAAAAATGAAAAATCATGAAAAATAAATTAAAAGATAACATGGAATAAAAGAAAATAGGAATAAAAATACAGATAAAAAAAAGAATCAGATTCCATCCACCATCCGTATTCTTTCCCGCCACATTTGCCTCTCTATTAAATTGTACATAGATAATAAAATAAAATCGAACATAATTTTTTTGCATATGATATTAACAAAGACAACAACAACAACAACAACAACATCTAAGCCTTAGTCCCAAAATGATTTGGGGTCGGCTAACATGAATCAAACTTTGAAACCGTCAATAATCGTTACATAAATAACATAAAAGGAAAAAAGAGGGAAAAAGTAGAGAAAAAAGCAAATAAAAAATAGAATGAATGGAAAAAAAAGAAAAAAAAAAAAAAAAGAAAACAAAAAAAAAAAAAAAAAAAAAAAACCCAAAAAGATAACCTGAAATAAAAGAAAATAGGAATTAAAAAAAAAAAAAAAAAAAAAAAAAGAAGAATCAGACTTCATCCACCATCCGTATTCTTTCCCGCCACATTTGCCTCTCCATCGCCATACTTTCTCCAATTCCAAGAAACCGCATATCATTTTCAATCATCTTTATCCAAGTTTTCTTGGGTCTTCCTCTACCTTTCACAACATTACTTGCTCCCCAACTTTCTAGCCTCCTCACTGGGGCATCAATAGGTCTTCTTCTCACATGACCAAACCATCGTAATCGATTCTCCATCATCTTGTCTTCTATAGACGCAACTCTTACCTTCTCTCTGATCACCTCATTTCGAGCCGATCCTTTTTGTATGACCACACATCCATCGTAGCATACGCATCTCCGCCACATTCATCTTTTGAACGTGACACTGCTTCTGACCCAACACTCGGTGCCATATAACAAGCAGCCTAATTGCCGTGCGGTAAAATTTACCCTTTAATCTATGAGGCATGCCGATCACATAAAACCCCCGTGGCACTCTTCCACTTCAACCACCCCGCCTTTATTCTCAGGAGCCACATCGCCATCTAGCTCTCCATCCTTTTGGATAATAGATCCAAGATACCGAAAGAAAGTGGATCCATGAACAACTTTCCCATCAAATGTGATCATCCCCGCCTCTCTATCACTATTTTCGCTAAACCTACACTCCATATATTCATCTTACTTCGCTCAACCTAAAGCCTCGAGCTTCCAAAGTATCCTCCAAAGTTCCATTTCATTGCACTCCAACCTTCGTTTCATCAATCAACACAATATCATCTGCGAACATCATACACCACGGAACGTCATTTTGAATTTCTCTTGTCAATTCGTCCATGACTATGGCAAAGAGAAACGGACTAAGAGCAGATCCTTGATGCACCCCAATCGTAATAGGAATTCTTCTCCTCCCAACATTAGTACGTACACTTGTACTAGCTCCCTCATACATGTCCTTTATAATGTCAATATATTTCCGCGATACACCCTTCTTTGCTAAGGCCCACCAAAGTACTTCTCTTGGTACTTTATCATATGCCTTCTCTAAATCAATAAAAACCATATGCAGATCCAACAATTCATCAATTACAGGGCTTGGAAATTTATCAGCTACTGTCTCTTTATTTAAGGCGCGATAATCCACATAAAACCTCCACAACCCATTTTTTTCTTAACCAACAACACAGGACTAGAGAAAGGGCTGTTACTTATTTAATTTTATGCCTGCAGCGAGCATATCTGCAATCGTTTTCTCAATTTCTGCTTTCTGAAAGTGAGGATAGCGATACGGACGCACGCTGATCGGAGAGCTGCCTTCTCTGAGGGTGATAGAGTGATATTTTCCTCGGCTAGGGCAGCCCTGAGGCATATTAAAAACAGTCTCCTAATCCACAATTAACTGTTGTAAGAAATCAGACAGTCACTTTCCATTCCTCAGTAACCATTAAATGATTTAACTCCACCATAAGCCCCATTTTTTCTTTTCTGATAGTCTTCTCCATTGCTCGCAGAGAGACCAGGGTTCTGCCTAGAGAAAGGTCCCCTCTCAAAGTAAGTGTTTCTTCTCCAGCCCGAAATTTTAGGATCTGAGTCTTCCAATTCGTGTGTGTCATTCCAAGTGTTTCTAGCCACTGTATTCCCAAGATAATATCTGAACTTCCCAGCTTCAAGGGTAAAAATCGCTCACTGTCTCCACTCCTTGTAAATGCAAATTCACACCATAACATATTCCTGCCCTTGAACCGAACTACCAGACCCCATAATTACTCCCATAAGCTCCAGTTTGTAAAACAGGTATCTGTAATTTCTCCACTAACTCCTCTGAAACAAGATTGTATGAAGCTCCAGAGTCTATAAGTACCATAACATCCTGCTCACCCAGAATTCCCCTCAATTTGATCGTCCTAGGGGCTGCTAAACCAACAACTGAGTTTAGGGAAACCTCAACCTCAGTCGACTGGAGTTTCGGTTTCAATTCCCTCATCGGCGGCGGCTCTTCTTCACCATCGGACTGTTCCTCTTCCACATCTTGAATAATCAGGACTGATAATTCCTTCCAGCTGCATTTATGGCCCGGATCCACTTCTCATCGCATTTGTAGCATAACTCTAACTGTCGCTTCTTCTGTAGCTCAGTATCGGTGAGGCGGCGGATTCCGCGGCAGGTTTGTTGGTGGTGGCGGTGGTTCCAGCAGGTGGCCGGACTTCGCGAGTCACAGTTGTTGAAGAGCGCGTACTCCACAATCGTGAATTGTTTGTTGTTGACCCATTTCTTTGCACCCGGGTCGGATAGTTTGCTCTCAATCCAATGGGCCAGCTTAATGGCCAGATCCAAAGTGAATGGGTCCAGAACAATGACATCCCCTCTTATTTCGGCTTAAGCCCATTAATAAAATTACCCAGTGCAATCTGTTCTGATACGTTTTCCAGCGGTGCGGATAGCTCGATGAATCTGCGCTCATACTCCTTCACACTGCCTTCCTGCTCCAACGCCAACCATTGAGCATACAGAAATCCAGATTGTGATGATCGAAACTGTTCGATCAGCAAGAGTCCCAACTCCTCCCAAACCCTAATGGGTCGCCGTCGATTCTGCCATTGGTATCACAGCAGAGCATGCTGTCTTGCCCGTCAATCCCAAGTATTTTTGCTCCGATACCAATTTGTAACAGTCTAGTAGATATTCAAAAGCTCTAGAGAGAATTCTATTAATTTCTGCAGAACACAGAGAAATTCCCCAGCAATTCGAGAGTGCTGGGTCTCTCACAAGAGCATAAAATGCTTCTCAATTCCAAGATGATCGTAATGAAAAACATTCCCTCTATTTAAACAAACCTAAGGGAATCTTTCCTGAAAACAGAATACAAAATCTAACAAACCGAATAACAAAATCACCACAGTCAGTGAATAACAAACTTCCTGCGTAACCAATTGCCACCTCATTAAATCAATTCATTCTTCCAACTTTGCCCTTCTTCCTGGAATATGTAAAACCAGTAAAATGATCATGTGGCCTTATAGAAAGGTTACACAAGTACCATGTTAATAACGATATAATCCTACATGAAAACTACACTCTTCAATGTGATTTAAGTTAATTCTTTCCTATGTAACACACTGCAAAAAAAAAAAAAAAAATAGAACACTACCAAGTACACCAGAAACTAAATGCTTTTACCAAGAATAAAATAAATAATCCTATGTTCGGGCTCCCATCGCCTGAGGCGCAAGGCGAGGCGTGCGCCTGAGAGATGTGAGGCGCATAAAAACTAAAAAATAAATTAAATTGAATTATAAAATTTATAAAAACATAGTCACAAGAAAATATAACTATCCACAAGAAACTTGATAACTAATAAAATTGAAGTGTCAATACAACCAAATAACTTTTAAAATATCCTGAAAAATAAAGAAAAAAACAAAAAAGAAGTCCTACTGCCGAGGCACACCAAGGCGCAGCAAAAAGGCGCACCAAGGAGCGCGCCTGGCTGAGGTCGCCCGCCTGGAGGCTTAAAAGGCAACCTGTCTTTTTTTTCTGCGTGCCTTACGCCTGAGGCGCGCCTTTAACAACTATGATAACATGACACTAATCTATGTGATTATTATATATTTGTAATATTTATAATAATATACTAATACAATTACATATTAATATTAAGGCGAAACAGCGTCATGTGCTTTTGATAAATATTTATTCGGAAGTCACTTATTTTAAAATTAATAACATTACCATGAGATCCCACAATGATATTAGTTCATTACGTGTGGGAATGATAAACTATATTACAGTGACGTATTTAAAGAAAATCATAATCAACTTATTATATTGGTTGTTAACAGGCTTTTTCTTTGCTCAAAAAAAAATGGAAATTGACACAGAGGGGGAGAGAAGAAAGATAACTGAGTATACTGTACATGGAGGTGGCAAACGCTAGACGTGGGGTTTATAAAATTGTTGGGATGACTGGAGAAAGGAGAAGAGAGATGCTTTTTTCAAGAGATCCTATTTTATAGCCTCCACTAAAACCCACTACACTATTAACTTCCCTTTTCTTATATAAAACCCATAATTATATATAATTATAAGGTGTATATATATACTGATGTGAATCCAACACTGTTAAGCCCAAATGTGACTAGGCCCAGGATATGGCAGGTTTACTCTAGAAGGGCAAAAAGGTCCAACTCTAAAAGTGGCGAGAGCATTCTTCACGTGAGAGAGTTAATAAAAGGGAAGGGAGATTGTTAGTGGGGAATCATTCGGTTATTACGTATTTTGTTTCTTATTGGCTCAGCCATCGTGCTGTTGAGAGAGGATTCCCTTGTTGGTTACTGCTTATCTCTTTACAATCATTTCAGAAATAGAATTTATCATCTTCTTCCTTTCATTTCTGTGTTATTACTGTTACATTGCATCTACTCTATTACAATTCCCATCATTGGTCCGACCTGCCAAAACCTGCCGTAATTCTTCCCTATGGATAATACTCGATCCACAGCCCAAAGGTTAGATGACCATGAAGATCAGCTTACTAAGATTCAAACTGAATTGAATGCCATGAAATCCAGTTTTGATACTCTCACGAAGGTGGTGCAAAAGGGGCAAACAGAAGCAACAGAACTTCACAATCTCATGGTTGCTTGGATGAAACAACATGAGAAAACACCTTCCGGTCCTGATTCCGCAAGTTCTGGTTCAGGTCTCTTCGTTCCTCCTCCTCCATCTCGTCCTCCTCCTTCTCCACCTAATCCGCCACCTCCTCTTAATTCCGAAAACCTATCTCAGTCGAACGGTAATCCCCTTCAACCTCCATCACCGGGGATGCCATGGGCTGTGAAGAAAATCAAGCTCCCGGAATTTTATGGATCTGATCCTCAGGGTTGGATTCTAAAAGCGAAGTTGTATTTTGACATAAACAACACCGCTCCCGAATTGCGGATTCGCCTGGCGCAAATGAGCATGACTGGAGTTGTGCAGCATTGGTTTAAGGTGGTACAACAGGTCCACGAATCACTTTCGTGGGAACAACTTGAAGAATAATTATTGCAACGTTTCAGCGGTCTCGAAATCCAGAATCCATATGAGCGATTCGCCACTCTGAAACAAACGGCCTCCATCTATAAATATATTGATGATTTTGAATATCTGATGTCCTTAGTCCTGAAATTATCTGAGTCGCAATCACTAGGATACTTCTTGGCTGGACTACGCGATGAGGGGAAGAAATGGGTCCGTTTACATCGGCCGCAATCCCGTCTCGACGCCATGTATTTGGCGAAAGACGTAGAGGAGATGTTACGTCCGTCGACGGAGAATGTATCATTGACCCGATTTAGCTATCAACAACCACATGGAGCGGGTACGGGTTATGGGTCGGAGACCAAAAATTTTAATGGAAATCGGGTGGTTATTAAAGGGGTCAACTATCCACGACCTAATGATCGATTTACCGGATTGCGCTTCGAAGGCTCTCGTCCTTATCCGACGACGCGCACCGTTGCTACTCCTCCTCCAGAACCAAACCCTAATCAACAACGTGATCGTGGAATTCGCTCTTTAACGAGATCTGAATGGGAAGAACGAAGGAAAAAAGGGCTGTGTTACAGATGTGGGCAACTGTTTGGCCCTGCTCACAAATGCTCAGAAGGGAAGCTTCGTGTTCTTCTTCTTGGGGACGATGAATCAGGTGAGGACGATGGGGATAATTACGCGATGAATTCCAGCGGGACAACTGAAATTCCGGCAGAAGGACACATACCAACCGGTGTATGTTCGGCGTTGATGTATTTGGGGGTATCGACCACCACTCCTTCCGGAGCCTCAACTTGAGGTAGTCCTTGGTGGCAAGATGATGAAGCTCGTTGAGACGATTCTCGACATCCCGCTGGTAATTTTAGTAGATAGTGGGGCTTCCCACAATTTCATCTCCAGTCAATTGGTTCTCTCCTTAGGGTTATCCAGTTCGAAATTCTCTGGTATCAACATTAAATTGGGAGATGGGCATAAGGTTTTCATATCTCAACAATGCACAAACCTTAAAATTCGTGTGGGTCAATGTGAATTTGTGTTAAATGCGTTGGTCTTTGAAGCAGGACACTTAGATATGGTGTTGGGAATGGAGTGGTTAAAGACCCTGGGTGATGTGACTCATAATTGGGATCAATCTTGGATGCGGTTTATCCATAAGTGGGTTGAAGTTACCTTACATGGATTAAACTCTCAAGAGTCCTTATCTTCGTTACAAGCCTGGTTGGAGATGTCGGCCAACAAAGAGTTTCCCAGTTCTTCTATTGATGCTCCATACGATGCGCACGGGTTATCTCCTGATCAAGCAACTGAATTGCAACGAGTTCTCACCACTTTCCCTTCGGTTTTTGAGGCTCCCACAGGATTACCACCAATCCGCTCCCATGATCATGCTATCAATTTGGCAGGCACACAGGATCCCATCTATGTCCGTCCACACAGATACCCCCACATCCACAAGACTGAGATAGAGAAACAGGTGGATGAATTGTTGAATTTGGGCATGATATGACCTAGCAAAAGTGCATTTGCAAGTCCGGTAATCCTTGTTAAGAAGAAGGATAACTCCTGGAGGATGTGTGTGGATTATCGAGCATTGAACAAGGCTACGATACCGGATAAGTTCCCTATTCCTATGGTCGAAGAGTTACTTGATGAACTACACGGGGCTCGTTATTTTTCGAAATTGGATTTGAAGTCCGGGTATAATCAGATCCGCATGCAACCAGAAAGCATAGAGAAAACAGCTTTTAGGACTCATGATGGACATTATGAGTACCCCGTCATGCCTTTCGGCCTTATGAATGCTCCTGCTACCTTCCAAGCTGTTATGAATGATGTTTTTCGCCCTTTTCTGCATAAAATGGTGGTGGTCTTCTTTGATGACATACTAGTTTACAGCCCTTGGCAAGAACACTTGATTGATGTTGCAACAGCCTTGCACACCTTGGTTTAACATCAGTTTGTGGTTAACAAGACGAAGTGTTCTTTCGATCGATCTTCCATAGAATATTTGGGTCACATTATAAACGGAGGTGTCGCTATGGATCCCAACAAAATTGAGGCGGTTTTAGCATGGCCTATTCCCAAAAATGTTAAAGGTTTACGAGGGTTTCTTGGTCTTACGGGTTACTACTGTAAGTTCATCAAGAACTACGGAAGCATGGCCAAACCCCTTACAGAGTTAACAAAAAAAGAAGCTTTCTCATGGCATAATGGAGCTCAGGTAGCTTTTGAAGGACTGAAAACAACCATGGTGTCGGCTCCAGTTTTGGTATTACCAGATTTTTCACTTCCTTTCGTGGTGGAATGTGACGCATCGGGAAGAGGTATTGGAGCTCTCCTTATGCAACAAAACAGGCCCATTGCATACTATAGCAAAGCGCTTAGTGACCGGAATTTAGCCAAGTCGGCGTATGAACGAGAGATTATGGCGTTAGCTCTTTCAGTTCAACATTGGAGAGCTTATCTGTTGGGAACTACCTTCATTGTTTACACAGATCAAAAAAGTTTAAAATTTTTATTACAACAGAATCACAACCTGCATCAACAGAATCGGTTGGCAAAACTCTTAGTGGTATGAAATCGCTACAAACCAGTGCCGGAAAACAGGCGTGTGATGCTTTGTCACGCTGTGCCGAGGAAGGGTCTGCATTGATGTTGGTATCAGAATCGCTTTGGGTCCAAGGGGCAAAATTGGTAGAAGAATGTCGTGCAGATGAGGATCTCAAGGAGTTGATTAAAAAGGTGGAACTGGATCCTCTTAAATATGGGGGCTATTCAGTAAAACATGGATTGTTATATTACAAAAACAGGTTGGTGATTTCAAAAACATCTCAATTTATTATCCCTCTATTAAGAGAATTTCATCAATCGGCATCCGGAGGCCATTCAGGTTATTACAGGACGTACAGAAGATTGGCGGCTAATTTATATTGGCCCGGGATGATTAATCGGGTGAAACAGTTTGTTCGGGAATGTGTGGTTTGCCAACGATGTAAAGCCAGCTCTACTGTGTCGGGTGGTCTACTTCAGCCTCTTGACATACCAGAAGCCATCTGAGAACACTTGTCTATGGATTTCATATTGGGCCTGCGTAAATCTAAGGGATTTGATGCTTTGTTAGTTGTGGTGGATAGACTATCAAAGTACATTCACTTCATTTTGTTAAAACATCCGTACACCGCCAAGTCAATAGCAGATAATTTTGTCAAAGAAGTGATTCGTCATCACGGAATCCCAAAATCCATTGTTAGTGATCGTGACCCTTTGTTTCTAAGCCGTTTTTGGCAAGAGATTTTCAAGGCACAATGCACGGAGTTGCATATGAGTTCAGCTTATCACCCGGAGTCTGATGGGCAAACCGAAGTGATAAATCGTTGCCTTGAGTCATATCTCAGATGTTTCGCTGTGGATCAACCCAAATCATGGTCAAATTGGGTCCCGTGGGCAGAGTTTTGGTACAACTCCACTTTTCATGGGTCCACAGGGAAATCTCCTTTTGAGATTGTTTATGGCAGGCAACCTCCGAATGTGACTCATTTTGTTTCTGGGGAGGTTAGAGTACAAGCAGTTGCTAACGAAGTAATGGACAGGGATGAGGCTCTCAAACAATTAAAAGCCCACTTAATTCGTGCTCAGGCGGTGATGAAAGAGAATGCTGACAGGAAACGGCGAGAAGTGGAGTTTATCGTTGGTGAATGTGTATATGTCAAGCTAAAACCTTACCGACAAACGTCGGTGTCAAGGCGAATCCATCAGAAGTTATCTGCACGTTTCTTTGGACCTTTTCAAGTGGTGGACAAGGTTGGACCGGTAGCTTATAAATTGGAATTTCCTCCATCTTCTAAAATACATCCGGTATTTCATGTTTCGTTACTAAAGAAAGCGGTTCATGCTCCTACTGATTCCATTTTACCCCCGGAATTAGAAATCAATGAGGAGGAAATTGCACGACCTATAGCCATTCTCGCATCAAGAAACATCATTCGACATCAGGAACCGGTGGATCAGTGGTTGGTACAATGGGAAAACAGCTCTGAAGACGAGGCTACATGGGAAGATGTCTTGATTATTCAAGGTCAATTTCCAGACACAAGTCTTGAGGACAAGACTTCTTTGGAAGGCGGGAATAGTGATGCGAATACAACACTGTTAAGCCCAAATGTGACTAGGCCCAGGATATGGGCAAAAGGGTCCAACTCTAAAAGTGGCTAGAGCATTCGTCACGTGAGAGAAGTTAATAAAAGGGAAGGGAGATTGTTAGTGGGGAATCATTCGGTTATTACGTATTTTGTTTCTTATTGGCTCATAGCCATCGTGCTGTTGAGAGAGGGAATCATTCCCTGGTGGTTAATGCTTATCTCTTTACAATCATTTCAGAAATAGAATTTATCATCTTCTTCCTTTCATTTCTGTGTTATTACTGTTACATTGCATCTACTCTATTACAATTCCCATCATATACATACATATATATATACACACATACATACGCCATAACTTTCCTAAATTGTTTCCTTTTCTTAGCAAACTTCCCATATATAGATTTTTCTATTAAATTGTTATTAAAATATAAAGGTAAATACGTATATCAATGGAAAGTGAACTCAGTAATGAATAAGATATTGTCAAAAACTTGTATAATGTTGTACTACAATGTGTAAAAGTTCCATATGAAATATATAAACATGATACTAATCTTATATCAGTGTATATTTGTAATATTTATAAAAATATACTATTTTAATTACATATTAGTATAAACGCGAAACAATGTTAGGAATTTAGATAAATATTTGTTTTGAAGTCGAGCATTGTAAATTTAATAATATACCATGAGATCCCACAATGATATTAGCTCATTAAGCATAGGGGCGGTAAATTATATTATTGTGACGTACTTAAATAAAAACATAATCAACTTATATTTGTTAACAGAATTTTTATTTTCACAAAAAAAAAGAAACAAATCACCTTAACCGATAATACATCTAAGCTTTCTACTGTGAATTGTAAATCGAACATATTTATAATTCTTTTATCAAATATTTTTACAACAAAATGATTCAAATAATCCAAAGTTAGAAAAAGGCAAAAACGGAAGTAAAAAAATTAGTCTTGTAAAAAAATTAAATTAAAATTATCTGATTTTATATTTTAAATAAAAATAATTTAAAATCAATATAAATTATAATAATCATAAAAAAGTAACTTATAATTACGAATTAACATTTTAATCATAGATATGAATAATGGATGTTGAATATAAGATCTTGAAAACAACAACAACATTACCCCAATGCCTCAACGGCTCCCGCAAAAAGCGGGGTAAGGGGGGATCGGATGTACGCAGCCTTACCCCTGTCTTAACACAGAGAGGCTGTTTCCGGATGATCCAAAATGAAAATTGCATCGAGAATTGCATGGAATGACTAGTACTTTGTTGTTGCCCGAAATATTATCCGAAGATAGATATTGCTGGAATGGTCGAGCAACAGCAAGTTGCGAGAGCACGTCCGTGGGGGTGTGAATAACACAAGATTTTCCGGGTTTGTTAGGCCCGGGCTTGAATGCTCTCGCAAGATGTTATTAATATCAATACGTTTGAGTACAAATATCAATGTAAGAATGCGATTACAATGAGCGTAAAAGATCCTAATTATCTAGCTCTTGAGCGAAGCTCTGCGTGTTTCGTCTCTGCCGACCGTCTTTCTTGTAAGAGGTGCTGAGAGAGAAGAAAGGCCGAGAGATAGTTGTTGCCAAGAGTAAGAAAGCCAAGTTATGAGTTGAGCTTGTTCTGAAGCAGAGAGAGAGAGAGAGTTCCGAGTGCAGGCAGCCTTCTATTTATAGGAGCTGAGATGCTCTGTTTCCTGGCGGGCGATCGCCTTTCATGTAATATAATAAGGGGCGATCGTCTTTATGTCACATGGGTTGTCTGCCTTGAAGTCCGCGGCTGCTGCTGGCAGCCAGCTGTGCGGCCCAATGAGGAGCTGGCACGCGTCCTGAGTTGCTGTCCCGGGCGGTCCCATTGTACACCTTTCGGCGGGTCTGTCGGTTGGTGAAAAGGTGCTGACAGGCTGTGGTCAACGATCCATGTGCTGCGGCATCTTTTCCAGATCTGCACGTGGGTTTCTGTCCCGAGCTTAGGCCTTTGCCGACTGGACGATCGTTGGCTTTGCGCGGCAAGAGGCGGTCGTCATTTGGTCGGTCACCAGGAGTCGATCGCCAAGTACCGAGAGACGATCGCCTTAGATGTCGATCGCTCGGCATCGGGACTTTGTCCTGGGACCTTCGGTCGGCCAACCTGCCTTGGCTGTTGGGCTATGGCTCGGTCGCCCGGTCTCTGAGGCGATCACCTGTTGAGACGTATAATTCTCGACACAACAATTGCCCCCCAGCTTGCTCCGATGTTGAAAACATGGGGTGAGGTGGTTCTTTCTGGCGATCGTGTAGGATGAAGACGGGCGATCCGTGGAGTGGACTTTGGTCTCGAATCTGGGCGATCTGGTCGATTGGCTAGCTATCTTCGGTCTTGTCCCTGTAATAAACAATTTTGCCGATCCCTCTTAGAAACTTGATAGTTTCGTCGTTGAGGAACCGTGCATAGTCGCGGAGTTCGATGGACCGACTCCATGACCATGTCTTGTGCGCGAGCGACATTGTCTGTCTCGTGACTCATTTTATTGTGAGGGTCCTCCGTTAGGCTGCGCCTCGCCTCGTATTTAAATGAAGGGCGTGCGGTCTCGGTCTGGAGAAGTCCTTGAGCGGGGCGTCGTCGGATGAATCGACTCCACGTCCGCGGCTAGTTAGCTCTTTTCTACCTCGGATCGTCATGTTAGATGGCATCCTCGACGGTATACGTTGAGACGGGGGTAGTGACGCGTCGCATTGTCGGGGTTCACCATGTTAGATGATGAACCTTTGAGGGTGGGCGATCGTGTCCACTGATTCGCTTGGAGGGTCCTTCGACTACGCCCGCCTCGTATTTAAACGAAGGGCGAGCGATCTCAGCCCAAAGGAACCTTGCATGGCCTAAGCAGTCGGTTCCATCGACTACCAGTACCATGGCTGCACTCTTCCACCTCGGATCGTCATGTTTAGATGCCGACCGTCGACGGTGTACGTTGTGCGGGTGCCTTAGTCCAACATGTTAGATGATGAACTGTAGGTGGCGAGCGAGTCCTCCAGTTTGGGAGATGTTGCTCGACTTTGGCGATCGGGTTGGAAGACTGGTGATCGTCGTTCGGTCGCCGATCGCGCTGCTCATAGGCTGAGAAGAAACCTTTGCCTGGCCAGAAAGTCTGCGGCTTTAGCGCGGAAGATCGCGTAGGTCGGGGGATGGTCCTTCGTAAGGTGCCTGAACATAGGCGAAAGACCATGGAATCCCCCTAAGACCGAGTAGAGGGCGATCTCATCGCTTACGGGCGCGCCGTTGAGGATGATCTCGTCTACCCGGTCGATGTAGTCTGCGGCGGACTCTTCTTCTCCCTGCCTGATTTGCATCATGCGATAGGGACCTTCCGGCTGAGCGACCTTGGCAGTGAAGTAAGTTGTGAAGCTGTTCGCTAGTTGATCAAAGGAATTGATGGATCGGGGCGGCAATGAGGTGTACCACCTGTGGGCACGGTCGTCCAGCGTCAGTGGGTACATTCGGCACCTGGTCGCGTCGGATGCCCCACACCCGGTCATGTAGATGCGGAACTTGCTCAGGTGAGTTTCGGGGTCCGATCTCCCCTCATACAAAGGTGTTTGCGGAGGAGTGATCTTTCGCTGCACGGGGGCGAGCTCGATGTGGACCGCGAGCGGCTCGCTCGGCCCGGCGATCTTGTTATTGGCGCCTGTCCCAGATTCTAGGAGCGCCTTCATGTCGTCGAGCTGGCATTGCATCGCGGCCATCGCTGTAGCTTGGTCGCTCGTGGCTCGGCTTCCGGAGCGGGAGCCGAGGCGATCGTGTACCGATCTCCTGACTCCGTGGTCGCCGACCTCGGTTCTTTTGCGAGGAGGAGCCAGATGGCTGGCCTGCCTTCTGGGAGTCAGATACGCCGAACTCCTGGTGACGGACTCGAGCTCCGTCGTCTCGTGGCTGGGGCCGGACTGTCCCGGTCGCCATGATGGGTCGCTGCCTAGGCGGCTGAAAACAAAGGTGCCCCGGCTAGCGAGCGCCTCTTCTTGCGAAAGGGAGCCTCCTGGCGATCGCTCGGTCAGTAACGCCTTGAACTTCCGTTTGCTCATTCGGCGGATGGCCGAGGGGGTTATAGCGGGCGCGCCGAAAGCTCTCTGTCGCTCCTGTAGGATGGTCAGGGCCTTTTCGATCTGTTTCGCGGTTTGGAACTGATCGAGCGAGAGGCTTGGGCCGTCCCTCAGGGGCGGGATCGAGAGTCTCGGACCGCGGCAGCTACCCTCCGCCATAGGCTGTGGCTCGGATTGAGACGGAACGAGACGTCTGGCGGATCGGCCAGCGGCTTTCTTCGATGCGGAGGCAGAAGTCATGATTCTGAAAGCTTTTTCTGAAGAACAGTGAGTGTTTCTTCAGGTATATGCCCCGAAGAACAGTGAGTGTTCTTCGAGACGATAGGAATAAAAATGAGGGTTAAGATTCGCCCTCCTTCTAGCGCCAATTGTTGTTGCCCGAAATATTATCCGAAGATAGATATTGCTGGAATGGTCGAGCAACAGCAAGTTGCGAGAGCACGTCCGTGGGGGTGTGAATGACACAAGAGTTGCCGGGTTTGTTAGGCCCAGGCTTGAATGCTCTCGCGAGATGTTATTAATATCAATACGTTTGAGTACAAATATCAACGTAAGAATGCGATTACAATGAGTGTAAAAGATCCTAATTATCTAGCTCTTGAGCGAAGCTCTGCGTGTTTCGTCTCTGCCGACCGTCTTTCGTGTAAGAGGTGCTGAGAGAGAAGAAAGGCCGAGAGATAGCTGTTGCCAAGAGTAAGAAAGCCAAGTTATGAGTTGAGCTTGTTCTGAAGCAGAGAGAGAGAGAGTGTTCCGAGTGCAGGCAGCCTTCTATTTATAAGAGTTGAGATGCTCTGTTTCCTGGCGGGCGATCGCCTTTCATGTAATATAATAAGGGGCGATCGTCTTTATGTCACATGGGTTATGCTCGCTTGAAGTCATGGCTGCTGGCGGCCAGGCGGCCCAATGAGGAGCCGGCACGCGTCCTGAGCTGCTGTCCCGGGCGGTCCCACTGTACACCTTTCGGCGGGTCTGTCGGTTGGTGAAAAGATGCTGACCGGCTGTGGTCAACGATCCATGTGCTGCGGCACCTTTTCCGGATCTGCACGTGGGTTTCTGTCCAGAGCTTAGGCCTTTGCCGACTGGACGATCGTTGGCTTTGCGCGGCAAGAGGCGGTCGTCATTTGGTCGGTCACAGGAGTCGATCGCCAAGTACCGAGAGACGATCGCCTTAGATGTCGATCGCTCGACATCGGGACTTTGTCCTGGGACCTTCGGTCGGCCAACCTGCCTTGGCTGTTGGGCTATGGCTCGGTCGCCCGGTCTCTGAGGCGATCGCCTATTGATACGTATAATTCTCGACACAACATACTTCATGAGAAAAAGAAGTGCAGTCAGTTTAGTGCGTCATTTTGTTTTATTCCATTATAGTCCAGAACCAAGGAATAAGGAGTCTTTGGCTCCATTGGCTCCAAAGAATAAGATCTTGAAAAGAAGATTAATTAAGAATATTTATACAGTTATTAATTTTTAATTTTTGAGAGGAAAATCAAAAAAAAAAAGAAAAAGAAAAAAAAAATCTTTGGTTGGCATTAACTCTCATTTGTAGGTGAGTAGGAGTTGGTATATTTTTAGGAAAACAAAAGATAATTAATCAAGAAAATCCACACAAAACCCGTGGTTTATGCGACACTCTTTTAATAGCGGGAGTACAAATTATTTCAATATGATGTACTCATATGTTATGGGCTAAGTTTCTTGGGGCCCAATTAGGGTTAGAGTTATTAACTCTATATATAGTGTCTTTGACTCTTTGTGTCTCCAAGTGGGATTATCTTAGAGATCATTGTTTATGGTTTCGGCTTGGGACGGAATATTTTCCGTAGGAATCGGCCATTAGGCTTGGACGGGATTATTCCCGGTGTTATTGCTGTTTTTCTACTATAAATCCATGTTATTTTCTTATGTTAGTTCTCGTGTGTGTGTTCCATTCTCTTAACTCTATCATAAACTTACAAAACTCATTGATTTCTCAACATCACTGGAAGAATTTTTCATAATGTTTTTCCGAAACCAAAAATCTCACAATTTACAAGAATGAAAGAGAAAATGAATATGAATACAAACATAGCATAAATGGAGAAACACCATGTCTCCATGGAGGTTCTTAATTCTTATTCTAAATAATGCCAGGAGTAGCAACTGAGGAGAGAGATTAAATTAGACCACTAAGTGACTGAACTCCGCTAACATCTGCCTCTCTTGTTTTAAAATCCATGTTTATGATTCATTTTGTTTCGCCCAATTAAACTTTTCATTGACATACGAATGTAATATTCTTCTCCAAATTCCTTATGTAGTAACACAAATAATATGTTTAACTAATGTTGATTACAACTTCTCTTTCCAGATGAAAAAATATAAGCATTTTCATTTCAAGAAAAATATCATAAAACTACTTCTGTTCAAGTACTTTCATCTCAGTCTCCTGTAATTTGACAAACTATTGTTAACTTATTTGAGTTCTTAAAGTGTATCTAAGAACTTCTGGTTATCCATTAAAAGGGATATATTTCACCACAAACAAAAATGTATCAGTACCCATTTCCATGGATACACAACTATATCGACACTGTGTTTGGAGATGCAATATTTAACAGAAACTTGAAAGACAGATTGTATTGCTCACCAAGGTCACTCCTTCTTTTGAAAGTTCTTCTAAAGCCTCACGATCAAAAACATTCCCATCCAATGGTGACTCATCTATCTGTCAAACCATTCGTTAATAATAGAATTAGAAACTAAAAGAAATCAGTAAATAAACACCAAAAGCCAAAACGAAAAAGCTAAGCACAAAACTACCTTCCAATCTCCTGTGTGAAGAATAGTGCCATCAGTACACCGGAAAACCAACCCAGAACAATCTGGAATAGAATGTGTAACCCTAATTGGTTCGATTTCAAATGGTCCAGCAACAAATCTCCTCCGGGTCTTAAATACCTTTAGTCTAGATGGAACAAAGATTCCAAACTCCTTTAGACGCTTTTTAATAAGCTGTTTGATAAGAGAAAGGAAAAAATCATTAATATCCAAGTAACATGTGCAAATTTTGCATGGTCTGTAGCACTCGAATCAATTTACAGCTATCAATTAGTAAATTTTTGACCTATTCCGAGAGATGTGGCCATAACGAGGGTTAGTATTCCCAAGAATAATTGCTGCAACAGCATAGTATAAATTTGAACATTTTAAGGACCTTCCAAGAATACCGGGAAGACTTTGTTCAGATTCAAACGTTTGAGGTATAGTTTGTGACTTGGTAAACGTTCAGTTTTGCACTAATCATATCCATTTTGAACTATTTATATCCAAAAGTAAATCATAAAACATTAGAGCAAACCTCCATTGTGAAGGATGAAGCAAATATTGGTGTCTGGGAATCCAGGGCCGGGATGACCTGCTCAAGTGGGCATAATCCATGAAAACAGTGTGATCCACAATTCAATATAAAATCAAAATAGGCATGGTACTAAATAATGATGATGATAATAATAATAATAATAATAATAATAATAACAAAAAGTACTCTCCCTAGGTTCTTGTTCTAACAAGGGATTTGCCAAAACAAAAGACGAAGATATCCCTGTGATACTGATGTAGGATTCATATGGAGACCAACTTCAATATATCATATTCATCAGTCTGTAACTTTGCCTCAGATAAACATTATATAACAAATTTCTCCAAGTTACAAAATGTAACCTAATGTATTCTTTGCACTTGGACTAAATATATTTTGAAATATATTCCATTATCAAAGAAAAAGATCATAATACATATCCGTGCAACATTAAGATGCCTTATAGTAAGAAGACAACCAAAGCAGAGAGACATGCGATAATTTTCTAGAAGATAACCAAGATAAGATATTTCTTTTACAAGCAAATAAAACAATAATTAGTAAAACTTTCAACTTACAACTATTACCTAGTCACTTCACAACACAACAACAACAACAACATCTAAGCCTGATACGAATCGGTCAACATCATCAAATACAAAAAGAAGATTATCCGACCAAGCTTGATTGAGTCGCAGGCATACATAAAATCCTCATGCAAAATACATGGACAAATTACCAATTCTCGCGCACGGCCGACTTCAGAGTTTTAGTATTTTGCCCATAACTTTCTCGTCCGAAATCCGATTCAGGTGATTCAAGTGGCCATGGAAAGCTAAGAAAGAGAGCTACAAATCTTATGAGACCATAGGACCAAATTCGGACCCATTGGATCCCAGAAATGACAAAACCGACAGCATCATATTTGGTCCAAGATCATGAAGATTTTTTTTTCTGATGCGATATCTAATATTCCAATCGAAGGAGCTCCAATAAAAATCAACATCCACGACGATACAAATTCGCACGGTCATGCATCATTATACTTGGGAGAAAAAAACGCGCGGATTGGAGTTACGTTGTTAATCGGAACCGGAGTAACGTAAAACTCGACGACGGAATCGGTCCGAAAGCATGAAATTCGGCCATATCATGCTTGAAAGGGACTCATGATTTGTCAAGATGCATGAAGATATTTTCCTTCCCCACTTCACTACAAAATCGGCCCATACTTAAGATTTGAAGAAGACTTTCATCCTTCATGTCATTTTCCCTCAAGTCATAATCACCATAATAATTCCAAAGGAGTGATATCATATCTTCACAAAAATCTCCCTAAATCACTACTTGAGGAATCGGCCGAATTGAAGATTACATTTGGTGAAGATCTTCTTCATGTCACGATCAAGTCCAAGATTGCTTCATGTCTTAATCACATAATAAAACCAAGATACTTGGTATCTCATCTTTAGATTTTCGGCCGAAATGGAAGTTGCTAGGAAGTTTCATTTCTCGTTTTGTTGTATTTTCTTACGGTTGGAGACTACTATATATAGTAGTGCTCGTTGTATTTGTAACTCATCTTGAATCTTGAAAGTAATAAACCTTGTATTTCTTTGAAATATACGTTGAACGAGTTCAACAAACTTTAGTTATTGTTTCGACGCGTCTCGAGATTTTAACTTGATCAATTCTCAATAGGTCTTGGGAAGAGATTACCTTTATCGAGTTATAGGTCTAGTTCGATAAAACACATTCAAATCCATACACTATCCTACATCACGGCCGAAAACCGTATAATTTCGGCCACCACCTTGTACTTTTGGTTGATACTTTGATACTTTTCCAAACATAATAATCTTCCGTTGTATTTTATACGTTTTACGTACACTTACATACGTAATTCGTATCATAAGTGGTATCGGAGCCCAAGGTCATCTCCTTGGGCGATCAACTATATTCACCGAATTTTTTGTTGAAGTATTTAGTCACCTTCTTGGGTTGTTCTTCACGGTTAGAAGAATTTTCGCATAACATTGGCAGATTAGCGCAGTCGGAAGAAAATAAATTTTCCCGTGGATTCGACCGTTGGATCGTCACGAAATTTTGACAAAGGTAAGCCAACTTCTTGAACTACGATGCGAGCGGTGGAGATCGATTCTTTGATCATCTTCTTGGTTCATTCTTCACGGATTTCTTGGAAAATTTTACATCCGATTTCTTGTCAAGAACTATCTCTTGATTCTTGTTATGGATTTCTCCGAGCTCGATTTCTTGATGACACTCCGTGACGCACTAAACGGCTTACCGAGCAACGTATGCAAGAAAGACACAGGACGATGCCAACGATATTGATTTCTTGCCAAATTCCGCAGATACCTAATTTCACGGAGATAGTAATCCAAATGCGTGCATAGATCGCTTCGTGCTTGTGAGGAGCACTCGGACTTCAAGGCCGCCCGATCAACCGCCGCGTTACAGGTGGCAAGGCGCCTCGCGGTAGCGCCGCCGTCTGGTGGCAAAATCAAATAAAGTCCGTTCACAACAACGTAAGCCAAAAATCAAAGATTGGCAAAAATTCACAAAATATTTCAATCGAAGGTTCAAACCATACCACCACTCGTTGTTCCCCCACCACCAATCCTTCGACGCCCCGCCGCCAACCTCTGATCAAAGATTTTTTTTTCATCGAAGAATTTCCAGCGAAGTTTTTTTTGACGAAGACGATGTCCCTACCACCATTTTCAATGAAGTAGACGAGACAGAGTTTTCAACGGAGCAATTCAACGAAGAAGATGAGTTGAGCCGTGTGTCCCTAGTCGACGAACCTAGATCTTGCTACTTTGATCATGGGCTAGTTGGTTGTGTTGGCCAAATTGACCAAAACGGACCAAATTATTTTAGTAACGCGAAACAAGATCACAGCCTTATGCTTTCTGAAACGGCTAATCTTGAAGATGAACTCTTTGTCACCGATTTACTTTGATATGACGAAATTTCTGCGGCATTTTTGATGACAAAGAAGACGATGGTTGGAGTCGAAATGTCTATCGGAGCAAAGTGGGTCGTATGACTTTGTTGCGGTACGAAATGAGCTTAGTGGGTTAAATTTTGATGAGTCATTATTCAAGGAGACCGATAATATTAAAATGGAAAGTGGATCGGGTTATGATGGACCGCCAATATTTGATACGAGAATCGGATGACAAAGAGGAGCCCATAATTGATCTCGAGCTTCCCATTTTGAAGGTGAGCATGAACACATACGGTGCTTAAGGAGACCCGAGATAATGGCGTGGTTGTGCAAAGCGAACTAATCGAACAAAGACCACCTTGTTATATTCCACACAAGGTTGTTTCAATTATCAAAGAACCGGAGGGTCCTAATCTATTTGTTCTTGTTGAACCGATTCTTGATACCGACTAACGTGAAAGCGGCGTGGCTGCGTATAATCGGAAAATAGTAAGGGACGAATTCATCATCAAGGGAGTGAGAACGCGATTTGTGTTCACTTAGCACAGAGTTGGAAATTACTCCGTTAAACCATAAATCACCTTTTCGGATTCCATTAAGGGTAATGGAAGACTCCTGGTATGTCGTTTGTTTCCATTTTGCATGTTGTCCTTTTGGATACGCAATCACAAGTTAAAGTCAACATTATGGACGAAAACTACATCTTCAAACCGGAGGAGTGCAATTATATCCGAGTATCAACCCTTCTTTCGGGCATTAGAATCAAGAATGAATCTTCTTGAAAAAGAATGGAATGATGTGATTAAGACCGAGCATCCAATGAACTACATGTCAAGTCTTACAAAGACAAAAAGTTCAAAACTGGATTTGAGGACAAATCCTTTGAAAGGGGAGGGTATGATACGAATCGGTCAACATCATCAAATACAAAAAGAAGATTATCCGACCAAGCTTGATTGAGTCGCAGCATACATAAAATCCTCATGCAAAATACATGGACAAATTACCATTCTCGCGCACGACGACTTCAGAGCGCTTTTAGTATTTTGCCCATAACTTTCGTCAAATCCGATTCGTGTGATTCAAGTGGCCATGGAAAGCTAAGAAAGAGAGCTACAAATCTTATGAGACCATAGGACCAAATTCGGACCCATTGGATCCCAGAAATGACAAAACCGACAGCATCATATTTGGTCCAAGATCATGAAGATTTTTTTTTCTGATGCGATATCTAATATTCCAATCGAAGGAGCTCCAATAAAAATCAACATCCACGACGATACAAATTCGCATGGTCATGCATCATTATACTTGGGAGAAAAGAACACGCGGATTGGAGTTACGTTGTTAATCGGAACCGGAGTAACGTAAAACTCGACGACGGAATCGGTCCGAAAGCATGAAAATTCGGCCATATCATGCTTGAAAGGGACTCATGATTTGTCAAGATGCATGAAGATATTTTCCTTCCCCACTTCACTACAAAATCGGCCCATACTTAAGATTTGAAGAAGACTTTCATCCTTCATGTCATTTTCCCTCAAGTCATAATCACCATAATAATTCCAAAGGAGTGATATCATATCTTCACAAAAATCTCCCTAAATCACTACTTGAGGAATCGGCCGAATTGAAGATTACATTTGGTGAAGATCTTCTTCATGTCACCATCAAGTCCAAGATTGCTTCATGTCTTAATCACATAATAAAACCAAGATACTTGGTATCTCATCTTTAGATTTTCGGCCGAAATGGAAGTTGCTAGGAAGTTTCATTTCTCGTTTTGTTGTATTTTCTTACGGTTGGAGACTACTATATATAGTAGTGCTCGTTGTATTTGTAACTCATCTTGAATCTTGAAAGTAATAAACCTTGTATTTCTTTGAAATATACGTTGAACGAGTTCAACAAACTTTAGTTATTGTTTCGACGCGTCTCGAGATTTTAACTTGATCAATTCTCAATAGGTCTTGGGAAGAGATTACCTTTATCGAGTTATAGGTCTAGTTCGATAAAACACATTCAAATCCATACACTATCCTACATCACGGCCGAAAACCGTATAATTTCGGCCACCACCTTGTACTTTTGGTTGATACTTTGATACTTTTCCAAACATAATAATCTTCCGTTGTATTTTATACGTTTTACGTACACTTACATACGTAATTCGTATCAAAGCCTTAGTCCCAAAATGATTTGGGGTCGGCTAACATGAATCAAACTTTGAAACCGTCAATAATCGTTACATAAATAACATAAAAGGAAAAAAGAGGGAAAAAGTAGAGAAAAAAGCAAATAAAAAAAGAGAATGAATGAAAAAAAAAAAGAAAAAAAAAAGAAAAAAGATAACATGAAATAAAAGAAAATAGGAATTAAAAAAAAAGAATCAGACTCCATCCACCATCCGTATTCTTTCCCGCCACATTTGCCTCTTCATCGCCATACTTTCTCCAATTCCAAGAAACCGCATATCATTTTCAATCATCTTTATCCAAGTTTTCTTGGGTCTTCCTCTACCTTTCACAATATTACTTGCTCCCTAACTTTCTAGCCTCCTCACTGGGGCATCAATAGGTCTTCTTCTCACATGACCAAACCATCGTAATCGATTCTCCATCATCTTGTCTTCTATAGACGCAACTCTTACCTTCTCTCTGATCACCTCATTTCTGAGCCGATCCTTTTTTGTATGACCACACATCCATCGTAGCATACGCATCCCTGCCACATTCATCTTTCAACGTGACAACGCTTTCTGACCAACACTCGGTGCCATATAACAAGCAGCCTAATTGCCGTGCGGTAAAATTTACCCTTTAATCTATGAGGCATGCCAGATCACATAAAACCCCGTGGCACTCTTCCACTTCAACCACCTCGCTTTATTCTCATGAGCCACATCGCCATCTAGCTCTCCATCCTTTTGGATAATAGATCCAAGATACCGAAAGAAAGTGGATCCATGAACAACTTTCCCATCAAATGTGATCATCCCCGCCTCTCTATCATCTGTTGCTAAACCTACACTCCATATATTGATCTTACTTCGTCACCCAAAGCCTCGAGCTTCCAAAGTATCCTCCAAAGTTCCAATTTCACAGACTCCAACCTTCGTTTCATCAATCAACACAATATCATCTTCGAACATCATACACCACGGAACGTCATTTGAATTTCTCTTGTCAATTCGTCCATGACTATGGCAAAGAGAAAAGGACTAAGAGATCCTTGATGCACCCCAATCGTAATAGGAATTCTTCTGTCCTCCCAACATTAAGACGTACACTTGTACTAGCTCCCTCATACATGTCCTTTATAATGTCAATATATTTCCGCGATACACCCTTCTTTGCTAAGGCCCACCAAAGTACTTCTCTTCGTACTTTATCATATGCCTTCTCTAAATCAATAAAAACCATATGCAGATCTTTCTTTTTATCTCGATAATGTTCCATCAATCACGGATAAGATAAATTGCTTCCATGGTCGATCTTCCGTGCATAAATCCAAATGATTTTACATTATCTTCACACATTTCACGATCCTTTGTTCAATCACTCGTTCCCACAACTTCATGGTATGACTCAATATTTTAAATCCGCGATAATAATAAAAATCTTGAACAACACCTTTTTTATTATACACAGCGACGAGAATACTTTTCCTCCATGCCGATGGCATCTTATTGCTTCTCCAAATATTATTGAAAAGAATAGTTACCCATTCGATCCCTCTCTCCCCCAAACACCTCCAAACTTGATAGGTATACCATCTGGTCCTTCCGCTTTCTTTGACCCCATCTTCTTCAATGCAATTGTCACTTCACCCTTTTGGTTTCTTCTCTTAAACTCTCGGTTTAGCATACTTGTGGGTATGTTTATTTTCTCTATTTCTTGTTCTTGATGGCAATTGATTTGGGTATCATTTTATGACCTCCATCTCTCTTTTTTCTCTTTATCTTGAACCAAAACTTTTTGGTCAGTATCTTTTACACATTTAACTTTTCCAATATCTCGTGTCTTCTTCTCTCTCATTCGAGCAAGTTTATAGATATCTTTTTCCCCTTCTTTAGTATCTAATCTTGCATATAATTCTTGATTGACCTTTGATCGGGCATTTCGCACTGCCTTTTTAGCTTCGTCGAGCTTTCTTGTACTTCTCATAATTCTCATCGCTCGAGCATTTACCCAGTACCTTATAACATTCGCGTTTGGTCTTTATCGCTTGCTTAACTTCATCATTCCACCAAGATGTGTCCTTACTTGATGGTCTGTTTCCTTTAGATTCTCCTAGGACTTCTTTTGCAACTTCCTTTATGTTGTGTTTCAACAAGTTCCACATCGAATCTATATCCATCTCCGTGCAATCAGACCAAATACCACTATCAGCAATCTTAGCCACAAAAGTATGTCGACTCTCCCCTTGGAGCTTCCACCACTTAATTCGAGGGTCAACTTGTGGTCTTCTCTTTCTTAAGTGCCTCTTACCTCGAAAGTCAAGCACCACAACCCATCTTTGTGTTGCGGACTCTCACCGGGTATTACCTTGCAATTAGTAAAACTTTTCCTCCAAACATTCCTTACTAAAAAGAAATCAATCTGACTTGCATTACCTCCGTTTCTATATGTCACCAAATGAGTCCCTTTTCTCGAACCAAGTGTTCATAATACCCAAGTCATGAGCTAATGCGAAATCCAATATATCATTTCCTGCTTCATTCTTGTCCCCAAAACCAAAGCCACCATGAATGCTCTCAAAGCCATCTCTGCTAACACCGACATGCCCATTGAGGTCACCACCAATGCTTCACGTATTGCAGAAAATATACGCAGGAAACCTAATTCATGTGTTGGGTCAAATCTCTTCCTTGATTCACAATACCAAAAGCAGAATAGATTTGGAGTCTGACTTATGACAAAAAAAGGAGGATTTGTGCAGTATAATAATTCCTTCTATATCCTTCCAAGATCCATACAAACAAACACCATGGGTAATAATGAAAATCATGGAGCTCGAGAAGAGCAGAATGCAGTTTCAAAAACTTGATCATCAGTGTATTCTGAATCTATTATTTTTTTTTTTTTTGATAACTAGGTGATCCCAGCTTAGCCGGACTAATCCTAGTCCCTCAATGAACCCACTCCTAACCCATTGAGAGAAGTAAATCGCGAGTCGCTCGAGCAATTCCAGGGTTCCCAATGCCTTTTCTGTACACTTCTGCGCACAAGGAGAAGCCCTTAAGCGGTTAACGCCTCGGGTTCCCAAAGACGCTTCTCGGGAGAACAGCCACTGATTGGTCAGCACCTCCGGGTTCCCAGCAAGGAAATACTCCTACACTGCCGCTTGACGCGAGATTAAACATTGATTAGCGGTTGCTTGAGCTATCCCCGGGGAGCTAGAGGATCATAAAGAAAAAAACTTCATCTTTCACCTCCTTTGGTGGGGTTAGAACCCAAGACCTCTCCAAAAGAGTGTCTTGGGAGTAGGCGTCCTACCACTGGACCACCAACCCTTCCCATTCTGAATCTATTATTAATGTAAAAGGTTGTTGATTGATTATGCACCTTAGCGGGAATCTGATTCTGAACTAAAGATAGAATATAAAACTGAATCCGTATCTCAAATAAGGAAGTCAAAAGGACTAAGGGAAAGAGGAAAGAAAGAAAAAAGAAAAGAAAAGAAAAGAAAAGCAAAAAGCAATGCACCAATCGCATATGAATTATATATATGAAACTATTCCCATTTGTCGCTATCTTAATCCAAGTGGCAGATTTAGAAACTTTACCCAAGGCAACGCACCAATGTGGTCTTCATGCCCATGAGTGATTATAACAGCTTCGATTTTGTGGCTCCATTTTTTGATAAAAGTGGTATCAGGTATAATCTTCTGGACACCAAGTTCATCATAGCTGAAAAGAATACAAAATCTTAATCGTATATGGAGAAATGTGTGTATGAAACACAAAATTGAAAGTACTTTCTCATAGAGAAAGGCCATCAGTTTCTAGTAATCCTGAGATAATGAAAGTTTCAAATACTTCTCAGTTTATTAAAACTTACTCTGGAAACATTACACCAGCATCAATCAAAATATATCGATCATAATTCCCTACTAGCATGCAATTCATCCCGATTTCTCCTAAACCACCAATGGGCAGTATACGCAAAGGAGGTCCATCAGAGCCTTCATAAAAATGCTCCATTTTTCGTTTAACTGAATCCTCCATACTCTTCCTGGCTCCTTCTGTTCTTCCAGTCCTTCTACGAGGTACTTTGGGGGTGCTTGAATCTAAATTCAGTACAAAGACCACATCAACCACCAGCTTGGGGATAAATAAAGCTAGAGAAGGATTTGGGAATAAAAATCCAAATTTGTCATTCGTCAAGCCAACCCTCAAGTATGAAATTACTCCGGAACAAACCCCATATTTTTGAAGTAAACGCAAAAATACCCCAAATATGAATTATTAATTAACGATCAAGTAGTAGCACAAGGAGCAGATACAGCCTATCAATCTCACCTACGAGATAGTAAAACCATTTGATTCTTATAAAAGGTTCCACAGTAATTTACATTACCAGAAGGAAAGGAAAATATTGTGTGTGTGTGTGCCCCACAAAAGCGAGAAGATATTTTCAACTACAAAGTAACGTTTTACTCCCAATTAAGCTGCATTTACCGATTCTATTTATACTCTGTACAATACCAAGTAAAAATAAAATGACCCAATACCATCCTTATCACAATTAAACACAAAAGAGAAAACAAGAAATTCATAAACAACAGTACTGAAATCATAGCGTACCCTTTACTGAAGGGATAGATACACAACAGGAAATGAAGCTTTTGCTGGGCTTCGGCTGAAACCAGAAGAACTTCTGGGGGCATAGTGAAATTCCAGCCAGAGCAGCCATTTTTAAACAATATTGTTATAAGTAGACTTACGCTAGGTATACATCAATACATATATAGGTGGCAGTTGATTCAAAAAAGAATGAAAAGTGGGAGATAAAACTCAAAACCCCGATGAAAAATATTTGTGCGTGTTTTCTTGCACCTGCAGGGTTTAAGGCTAAGGGTAAATCTTTTTGCTTATCACTAACAAAAGAGAAGCGAGTTTAGGGACAACGCTATTTGGGTGAAACGCTTCTTCGGAGCGAACTGCTCTGGTTTCATTCGAGGTTTATGCGGTTTGGAGGCTCTTCACCTTCCTACCCCCATCAGCTGCCTCCGAATTGCCCTTAGGGAGGAGGGAGTGGGCTCGGGTAAGGGAATCGGGTACCCTTACCCGAGCGGTAACACCGCCGTCGGCGCATCGGGTAAGGCGATCGGGTTTTAATTTCGGCTTCTGAAGTCGAGCGGTGAAAGGGTTTCTTTTTGAAAAAAACGGCCGTTTCCAACGGCTATTTCCATTAAATAAAAAAAAAATCCCTTTAAAACCAAACCTTTTCAACTCATTCTTTTAAAATAAAAACACACAAAACACAAATAAAAACACACACTAATCTTTCAAAAACACAAAACCATGGATCCAAGAAGAGGTAAAAAACTTCCACCTCGCAACCACAACAAACTCCGTTAGGATTTAGCCAATTTTATTCTCAAGCATCCCCGAATCAATTTTACGTTCCACAACTCCCATCTCCACATCCATTTTACCAATATAATATGTGTCCTCCTCAAATGAATCCTCAACACTACAACATCACTACTACAAGCGAGTTCTCCCCGTTCGAAAACATTGATGAAGACGTAGAGTATGTACCCGAAACACAACCACTACTAAACGAAAAAGACGAAGATGAGGAAGTTCAAGAAGTCGATCCGAGAGGGAGGGGGGAGGAGGCCCCGTGAACTTTGGTCGCCGGCACAAGAGGAGGCTTTGGCGAAAGCATGGATTCAAATCTCTGAATGTGGTGTTGTCGGTAATGAACAAAAGTCCGACGGTTTTTGGAAATGGATTCTCAAGCATTACGAGGGAACTATGGGTTCGAGTTCACGAACTTTTCATGCGTTGAATACCAAGTGGAAAACAATGAACACGGCCATGGGTATCTTCAACGGAGACTACCTCCAAGCGGTACAAACTATACTTTTTATTTTACATAATCTATATTTTTTATTTTACATAATCTATATTTTTTATTTTGTATATAATGTAGAAATGTGCTAAGGCTAGTGGGTGCAACGACTTGGACGTGGTGAGGCAAGCTGAGTCCGATTACTATACAGCAAAAAAAAAGACAATTTACTCATACCTTGGCGTGGGAGGTTGTCAGAGGTCATGACAAATGGACGGAGCAAGAATGTTTTCAAGATATTGCCGGTGCGACAAGCAACTCTTCAAAAAGGAAGTCGGGGGAGTATGAATCGGCAAGCAACACCGTTCCCGACATGAATGAAGACCCCAACCCTCCACTTTCATCAAGAAAGATGAAAAAGAAGCAAGGCGCATCCTCGTCGATCTCAAGTGTTGCGGATGAAATCAACTCCTACACACAAAACAAGACACAATGTTTGGAAGAAAAACGCGAGAAGGATGCTTTGGCAAAACAATTGTTGGCTACACAAATCAAGGGGGCGAAGTTCAAGAATGCACAACGGGAGATGAAGTTTTTTTTGGAGCCGCATGATCACATTCGCGATCCCGCTATGTTGGAATTCGTTGTTAACTAAAAACGTGAAATTGCGACCAAACAGGGATGGGCTTGCAATTTTTAAGTTGTAGTTTCAACTTGTTTTAATTTCAACTTATGTAATTTTTTTTTTTAAGTTGTAGTTTCAATTTTTAAGTTGTAGTTTTTTTTAAGTATTATGTAATGTTTTTTTTTTAATGAAATGGTATGTTTTTATTTTAAATATTGTATGTGATTTTATGTATGAAAAAAAAAATCGGGTACTAGGTGACCACTCCCTCCACTTAGGGTAGTATTAGGATAAAATTGGGTAGTTTTGAGTTGGAGGGTTTTTATTGGATATAGGTGATGTGGCACCTAGGGTACTAGGTGACCACTCCCTTCCTCCCTTAGTAGAGTTACTTCTACAAAACTTGGATCCGGTTTAAACCAGCTTGACAACGTACATTTTGGCCGGTATTTTTTTCCACTAGTCAGGATCGAGCGGAGGGTAGCGGATTGTATCTAACTAAATAAATTGAAAGATACGAGGTTGTCATTCAATATCCACGCGAAGGGTGAGTGATATCAATTGAACTAGAATCTGAAAGTGTATACGTTTATGCGTAGTTGCCAACTGAGAGGAACTTTTTTTCAGTTGTTGGAGGTTCTCTATTTATAGCACTTGGAGTTGTTGGGCGATCGCCTCCGCTGTATTATAATAAGCGGGCGATCGTCTTTAGCACATGGGTTGGTCTCCTCAAAGTCCGCAGGAGTTGCTGGCTGCCAGAAGTGCGAACCAATGAGAGAGCAACATGCGTCTGAGTCGCTGTTATGGGCAGCCCCACTTAGGACCTTTCGGCGGGTCTGTCGGTAGGTGAATACGTCCTTGTTATTGACAGCTGTTGATGGTCAACGATCCATGTTCTGCGGCGCCTTTTGTGGATATGCACATGAGCGCTTGTTTTGTGATCCAGTCTTTGTAGACTTTGATGGACGAAGGTCTTGTTCATGGCATAGGACGGTCGTCCTAGGTCGGGCACCCGAGTCGGTCGCTAGGTGCCAAAAGGCGATCGCCTTGAGAGTCGATCGCTGGATACTCGATGGTGGACTGTTTGGCAAGTTTGCCATAGCTCGTTTAGGTTGTGGACTCGGTCGCTCGACCTTGTTGTCGATCGCCGTCGAGGTGTATAAATCGCCGCACAACAATTGCCCCCCAGCTCGCTCCGATGTTGGAAACGTGGGGTGAGGTGGTTCTACGGGCGATCGCTTAACTTTGACGAGTGACTCAGCATTCTGCGGAACTGGCGATCGTCTTTGAGTGGATTGGTTTTGAATTTGGACGACCTGGTCGGTCGCTGAAACGAGCGGGAAATGAGAGCGGTCGTGGAAAAGTCTCCGGGGCACATGTCGGGCTCCTGTTGGGGGAGATCGACGGTTAGTTATGACTCCTCGTCAGGCGTGTCCTTGAAACGACGCATACGCGGGTTTCAAGGGAGCATTAATTGCGACAGTTGCTCTTCGGCCCCTGAGATTCTCCTTAATTGCATGGAAGCCCCTGCTATCTCTTATAAAAAGGCGCTGGGCTGCAGTGTTAAGAACCTTATGCGATTTCATCGAAAAATAAGAATATTGCCGAAAATGTCTGGAGTATCTTCATCGTCTGGAATGGACATCGCCTCTGCCACCGGAACTTCGACTGTTCGGAGAGGATCCTCCGCAGAGTTCCATTTGGAGACGGCCGCCGAGGCTATCCGTGCCGGTATTGATCCCTCGGAAGTCGAGGCACTATTCAATGAGGCCGACGTTGCCAGGGAGGCGACGACTGATGAGAGACGTTTGCTGGCGGAGAAGGAGTCGGTGGTGAGGGCGTATTGGGAGCAGCATAGTGCTTTTGGCCAAGCCTATTTGGCCTTTGCTGAAATCATGGAGAGATTGGCCGATCCGTGCCCCAAGTTTGACTACCGGGAGTACTCGATCGTCCATTCCTATCAATCGGCAAAACGGTCGCTGTTTCGGGCCGCGCAGCGCTCTCAGTGGTCCCTCGGCCAGATTAGGAGCTCGGCGACCAGGAAGGACCTGGCCGTCTGGAGGACTAGGTACCATATCTCTTTAGGTGTGGATCTATTCGTGCCGGCAGAGAACGAGCGGGCCGACCAACCTCCGGAGGGTATGGTCGCCGTGAATGAAGCGATTATAGAGGCCGGGCTGCGGTTCCCTCTGTCTTTTGCCATCTCCCATCTGCTAGCCGTCTGGAACGTGGCACCGCTTCAGCTAACGCCGAACGCCTGGCTCCATATTGTTGTGTCGAGAATTATACTCTCCGACCGGCGATCGCCTCGGAGATCGGGCGACCTAGCCATTGCCGAACAGTCGAGGCAGAACTGCCGACCAGAGATCGGGCGGCCTAGTCTCAGCCCCGCAGACAAGATGTATCGGCCGACCGAAGGTCCCAGGACAAGTCCCAGTGCCGAGCGATCGACATCTAAGACGATCGTCTCTCGGCACTTGGCGATCGATTCCTAGTGGCCGAAGATCAGACGATCATCTCTCGGCACCTGCCGACCGACCCTTGGTGACCAACCAATGCCGACCCTTGGTGACCGATCATTGACGACCGCCTCATGCCGCTCAAAGTCGATGGTCATCCAGTCGGCAAAGGCCGAGCCTCAGGACAGACCCCACGTGCAGAGCTGAGACAAGATCCGCATTTCACGGATCATTGACCACAACCTGTCAGCATCTGTCCACCAGCCGATAGGCCCGCCGAAAGGTGTCAGTAGGACCGCATGTGACAGTGACTCCGGACGCGTGCTGGCTCCTCATTGGACCACACAGCTGGCTGCCAGCAGCTGCCTTGGACTTTAGACCGACAACCCGTGTGACTTAAGGACGATCGCCCCATTATTATATTGGCCGGCAGACGATCGCCCCATTATTATATTGGCCGGAAGGCGATCGCCCGCCAGAAGACAAGGCTCCTCAGCCCCTATAAATAGAAGGCTCCCTGCACTTGGCCAACTCTCGGTCTCACGCGATTTCAGCACACAATACAGAAGCAATACACAGCACTTGGCTATCTCCTACTCTTGGCAACAACTATCTTTTGGTTCTTTCTTCTCTCGGCCTATCTCATACAAGAAGACGATCGGCAGGGACGAAGAACACCAAGCTTCGCTCAAGAGCTGGATTAACAGAGTCTTTTTACACTCATTGTATTTAGATTCTCACATTAATACTTGTATCCACGAATATTTGTATTAATAACATCTCGCGAGAGCATTCAAGCCCGGGCCTAACAAACCCGGCAAATCTTGTGTTTATTCATATTCTCTCGGAAGTGCTCCCGCAAATTTTGTTTGTTGTCCGTCCATTCCAGCAGTATTTAATCTTCGGATGAATATTTTGGGCAACAACAATTGGCGCTAGAAGAAGGGGATCTAACCCTCAAATTTTTATTCCTACCGTCTCGAAGAACACTCACTGTTCTCGGGGCATATACTTGAAGTGACACTCACTGCGCTTCAAAGAAATCTTTCAGAAATCATGTCTTCCGCCTCCGCGTCGAAGAAAGCCGCTGGCCAGCCCGCTAGATGCCTCGTTCCGTCTCAGTCCGAGCCACAGCCGATGGCGGAAGGTAGTCGCCGCGGTCAGAGACGCTCGATCCCGCCCCAGGGCGACGGCCTAAGCCTCTCGCTCGATCAGCTCCGAACCGCGGAACAGATCGACGAGGCTATGGCCGTCCTACAGGAGCGACAGAGTGCTCTCGACGTGCCTCCCGCTTTCACCCCCTCGGCCATCCGCCGGAAGACCAAGCGGAAGCTCAAGGCTTTACTGGCCGAGCGATCGCCAGGAGGCTCTCATCCGCAAGGAGAGGCGCTCGCCAGCCGGGGCACATCTGTTTTCGATCGCCTGGGCAGTGACCCATCTTGGCGACCGGGGCAGTCCGGCCCCAGCTACGAGACGACGGAGTTTGAGTCCGTCACCAGGAGCTCGGCCTACCCGACTCCCAGAAGGCAGCCCAGCCATCTGGCTCCCCCTCGCCAAGTAGCCGAGGTCGGCAGCAGTAGAGTCAGGAGATCGGTACACGATCGCCTCGGCTCCCGCTCCCAAAGCCGTTCTGCGAGCAACCGAGCCACGGCAATGGCCGCGATGCAACGTCAGCTCGACGACATGAAGGCGCTCCTGGAATCCGGGGCAGGCGCCAAGAAGACGATTGCCGAGCCGAGCGAGCCACTCGCGGTCGACATCGAGCTCGCCCCCGTGCAGCACAAGATCGCCCCTCCGCAAACACCTTTGTACGAAGGGAGATCAGACCCCCAAATACACCTGAGCAAGTTCAACATCTACATGACCGGGTGTGGGGCATCTGACGCGACCAGGTGCCGAATGTTCCCTATGACGCTGGACGACCTCGCCTACAGGTGGTACACCTCATTGCCACCTCGGTCCATTGACTCCTTTAACCAGCTGGCGAACGTCTTCACAGCGTACTTCGCCACCAGGGTCGCCCGGCCATAAAGTCCCCATCGCATGATGCGAATCAAGCAAGGCGAAGAAGAGTCCGATTCGGACTATATCGACCGGGTAGACGAGATCATCCTCAACGGCGAGCCCGTAAGCGATGAGATCGCCCTCTACGCGGTCCTAGGAGGATTTCATGGTCTTTCGCCTATGTTCAGGCATCTCACGAAGGACCAACCCGCGACCTACGCGATCTTCCGAGCTAAGGCCGCAGACTTCCTGGCCAAGCAAAGGATTCTTCTCAACCTTTGAACAGCGCGATCGGCTCCCGAACGACAATCTCCCGCCCGATCGCCAGTATCAACTTATGAATAATGCGATCGGCAGCCGAGCGACGATTACCAGTCTTCCAGCCCGATCGCCGATCATCAAGCTACATCACCAAAAAAAACCCGGAGGACTCGCTCGCCATCTACAGTCCACCATTTAACATGATGGACTAAGGCTCGCGATCGCCTCCACCGCACTACTTACAACCATGGTCCTGGTAGTTGATGGAACCGGCTGCTTCGGCCATGCAAGGTCCCTTTGGGCCAAGATCGCCCGCCCTTCGTTTAAATACGAGGCCGGTGTAGTCTGAGGGCCCTCCAAAATTAATCGGTGGACACGATCGCCCGCCCTCAAAGGATCATCATCTAACATGGTGAACCCGGATAATGCGACACGTGCCACTACCCCCGTCTCAACGTACACCGTCGAGGTTCGCCATCTCCATGGCGGGCCGAGGTGGAAGCAGAGCTAACAAGCCGCGGGCGTGGAGTTGAGTCATCCGACGCTGCTTCGCGCAAGGACTCCTCTAGACCAAGACCGCACGCCCTTCGTTTAAATACGAGGCGAGGCGCAGCCTAACAAAGGACCCTCACAATAAAATGAGTCACGAGACTAATGTCTTTGCGCACAAGACACGGTCATGGAGTCGGTCCATCGAACTCCACGACTGTGCACAGTTCCTCAGCGACGAAACAACCAAGTTTCTACGAGGGATCGGCCAATGTTGTTTTTTACAGGTACAAGACCGAAAGATAGCTAGCCAATCGACCATGATCGCCCAAGTCCGAATCCAAAGTCAGCTCAACGGATCGCCCATCCTCATCTTACACTATCGCTAGCAAGAACCACCTCGCCCCATGTCTTCAACATCGGAGCAAGCTGGGGGGCAATTGTTGTGTCGAGAATTATACTCTCCGACCGGCGATCGCCTCGGAGATTGGGCGACCTAGCCATTGCCGAGCAGTCGAGGCAGAACTGCCGACCAGAGATCGGGCGGCCTAGTCTCAGCCCCGCAGACAAGATGTATCGGCCGACTGAAGGTCCCAGGACAAGTCCCGGTGCCGAGCGATCGACATCTAAGACGATCGTCTCTCGGCACTTGGCGATCGACTCCTGGTGGCCGAAGACCAGACGATCATCTCTCGGCACCTGCCGACCGACCCTTGGTGACCAACCGATGCTGACCCTTGGTGACCGATCATTGCCGACCGCCTCATGCCGCTCAAAGTCGATGGTCATCCAGTCGGCAAAGGCCGAGCCTCAGGACAGACCCCACGTGCAGAGCCGAGACAAGATCCGCATTTCACGGATCATTGACCACAGCCTGTCAGCATCCGTCCACCAGCCGACAGGCCCGCCGAAAGGTGTCAGTAGGACCGCATGTGACAGTGACTCCGGACGCGTGCTGGCTCCTCATTGGACCGCACAGCTGGCTTCCAGCAGCTGCCTTGGACTTTAGGCCGACAACCCGTGTGACTTAAGGAGGATCGCCCCATTATTATATTGGCCGGCAGACGATCGCCCCATTATTATATTGGCCGGAAGGCGATCGCCTGCCAGAAGACAAGGCTCCTCAGCCCCTATAAATAGAAGGCTCCCTGCACTCGGCCAACTCTCGGTCTCACGCGATTTCAGCACACAATACAGAAGCAATACACAGCACTTGGCTTTCTCCTACTCTTGGCAACAGCTATCTTTTGGTTCTTTCTTCTCTCGGCCTCTCTCATACAAGAAGACGATCGACAGGTACGAAGAACACCAATCTTCGCTCAAGAGCTGGATTAACAGAGTCTTTTTACACTCATTGTATTTAGATTCTCACATTAATACTTGTATCCACGAATATTTGTATTAATAATATCTCGCGAGAGCATTCAAGCCCGGGCCTAACAAACCCGGCAAATCTTGTGTTTATTCATATTCTCTCGGAAGTGCTCCCGCAAATTTTGTTTGTTGTCCGTCCATTCCAGCAGTATTTAATCTTCGGATGAATATTTTGGGCAACAACACAGATCATCTGTGCCCTCACCTTGTTCGGCGATCACTGACTGTACCGCCATCCCTCGCCATCGGAGATGAACCACTTGTTCAAGCTGACAGTTCAGAAGGGGTCTGTCGGCGGTTATCATATCCAAGTCCGATCCGGTCAGGTGATCCTTGGGGTCCCGAACAAGGTGCGGGGCGATCCGGTGAAGTGGTTCTGGGTCGGCGGTGCATGGAAGGCATCAGCGAGCGACAATCCCACGGACGAGCTGAATATTCCCACTAGCTTTTGGGAGAGGAATCCGGGTAAGGGTTCTGACTCTCCCTTTGTTCGGATATATTCTGAACTGATCTAATTTGGTATTCCTTTTGCAGGTTTCCATATTCCGGCGGCCGACGAGCTACCTTTTGATTTTCTGGTCATCTGGGAGCGAATACGAAGTCTTCCGGACGACGACTTAGACGCTCGCCGGATCAACAAAGAGAGCCGTTGGTTGTCCGCTCGGTTATTCCATTTCTCGAGACATCTTTCGGTCCCAGGTATGAATTTCTGCAATCTCCTTTTGCTTGGCGATCGTCCTGTTTGAGGAATATGTCTAACTATTGCTTGATTGTTTTTTATTGCAGAGGTCCGCTTTCCTCGTTTCTTGGAGCCACCAGCGGAGATAGTCATGTCGAACCCTGGAGTTCTGGGTCGTCTTCGCCAGAAGAAGTCGAGTAGGGTTCCTCCGGTGGCGCTACCTCTAATTCCGGAGGTGAGGCCCAATGTAGAGCCGATCGTAGCGGAGGAGGAGGTTCGGAAGGAGCGGCTCCAATCGAACTGCAAGCGGCAGAGGTCGGGGGAACCTCCAGTCTCTGCCCCTGTTGGTGAGGTGCCGATCGCCGCACCTCCACTCACTGCGGTCCCCCCAGTGGATGATCCTACGCCCTCTGCGGCTTTCTTGTGAGAGATGGCGATCGCCGAGGCCGAGACCCCTCGCGGGAAACCATACTTCGGCTGCGATCCTGAGAGAGCCGAGAGGTAAACTTCGTTTGTTTGCTGAGTTTCGTCACTTGCGTGGGAGATCCGCTAGCTCTTTGTTGTTTGATGCAGGATCTGCAGCACTAACCCAGCTTGCCCGCCGATGGTGCTGGATTTCCTCGCAAGCCGATCTCCTCGCGTGGCCTGCGATGTCCCACTGTATGTCAACCGGGCTGTTTCTGCTTTGCCGAAGGCCTGGACGACAGACTTAGATGCGATCGCTCGCCAGCGATCCGGGAATACAATGCAGGCTGCTTTCGCTCTCTCTCTCTCTCTCCAGACGGCGACGATGGCTGCCGAGGCTGTGAAAGAATTCGAGGGGTGTCCTTCTACTACTCGTCTGCAGGCGGACCTCGAGGCCGCTCGGAAAGAGAATGCCGAGTTTGCCGATAGAATTGTGGCTATGGAGAAGGAATTATGAGCTGATGAGAGAGAATTATGAGCGAGCCCGGGCGGCGGTTGACCGATTTCGGGACCAGATGATAGATGCCCGTCGGTCGCATGAGGCCGCTCAGAAGGAGGCCGATCAGCTGAAGGTGACTGTCGCTCGGCTGACTAGCGAGTTGGTGTCGTCGAGGGGAGAGACGGCTGCTAAGGAGACCGAGCTCCTGGGTGCGCAACAGGCGGTTGCGGAGTTGAAAGGGAAGCTAGAGGCGACCGAGGCCGATCCCTTTCTCAACGTGGAGTTCGTCAGCAAATTTGCCTATTACAAGGCATTCGCTGACTCGCTCCGTGCTGCTAAGAAAGGAGGGCTGGAGGTCGTCCCTCTAGCCAAAAACTTCAAGGCATATACCTTGGAGCATGCTCTACATCCTGATTTCTCCGTGCCGATCTTGGACCTCTCGGAAACCGGCGTAGACCTGAGTTGGTACCCGACTCCCAGAAATCTTGTTTATCCAGATGTCCCGGAGGACCGGGCGGCAGCTCCGGAAGCCGTCGAGGGGTCGCGGGCCGATCCAGTGGTTGAAGGTGAAGGCCAGACAGGGGCCTGAGGCTTGATGTCCTTATTCTGTTTTTGCTTTTGCCTTGTAATTTTGTAGATTTTCTTATAGTACTTAGGCCTTCGGGCGACCGTGTATGTACTCTGATACTTCAAGTAATAAAATGAATGTTTGTTTCTTCGATTTATTACTTGAATGATTGCTTTTCTGAGTCTTTGCATGACTTTGTACAAATGTGTGAGGAGAGATTGTTGCGTGTATAGCTCCAAGTGAATTGCTAAACTCATATAGATAACTTTTACAATAAATTCGATCGCTGCACATACATCTGAAAAATGCCGATCTCCGTATGTAATTGAATAGGGACGATCGTCGTATAATTAGCTCCGCCCTTCCCCCTTGTTTTTGTTCACTTGGTGAAAGTAAGGGGACGAAAATAAATCGTCGAGCGAGCAGTCTTCAATTTTGCAGATTCTTCGAGGAAGGCCGTCCATCTCGGTCTTGAGGAACCGTGCACAATCGTGGAGTTCGATGGACCGACCTCCACGACCATGTCTTGTGCGCGAGCGACATTCCGTCTGATGACTAAGTTCTCGCGACTCATTTAATTGGTAGGGTCCTCCGTAGGCTGCGCCTCGCCTCGTATTTAAACGAATGGTGTGCGGTCTTGGTTTGGAGGATTCCTTGCGCGGGGCGTCGTCTAATTAATCGACTCCACGTCCGCGGCTTGTTAGCTCTTTTCTACCTCGAGCCGCCATTAAGATGGCGACCCTCGACGGTATACGTTGAGATGGGGGGAGGGACGCGTCGCATTGTTCGGGAAGGACCCACCACGTTAAGTGATGGACCTTTAAGGGTGGGCGAACGTGTCCACAGATCTGTTTTGGAGGGCCCTCAGACTACACCGACCTCATATTTAAACGAAGGGTGGGCGATCGTGGCCCAAAGGGACCTTGCACGGGCACAGAGAACGGTTCCATCGTCCTCTACGACCATGTCGACACTCTTCTACCTCGGACCATCAAGTCAGATGACGATCCTCGATGGTATACGTTATGTAAGGGGAGGAGATCGCCTGCCTAGGTTCTTCATGTAGATGACGAACTTTAGAGGGCGAGCGAGTAATCCCCTGATTTATTTTGGAGAGTCCTTCGGCTACGCACGCCTCGTATTTAAATGAAGGGCGAGCAATCGAAGCCTAAAGGAACCTTGCATGGATGAATCGCCAGTTTAATCGATTTTTACGGCCATGGCGACACTTTTCTACCTCGAATCATCATGTCAGATGACGATCCTCGACGGTATACGTTGTGCTAGGGGAGGCGATCGCTGCCTAGGTTCATCATGTTGATGACGAACTTTAGAGGGTGAGCGAGTCATCCTCTTTTTGAAGTGTTTGCTCAGGCGGTAGCCTTTGGTTTGATGAGGCGGGAATCGGGGAGAGACTTCCGAAGTTTCCTCCTCTTGATTGAAGCATATAGATTCGGTCGCCGAGATTGATCGAGGGGTCAGCTCGTATGATCTTTCCGGCCTGTTCGCGTTCGACTCTGGAGACCGTATCGGGGAGATTGATAGGGCTCCGGCTAAGCCAATAAGCTGTCCAACTTGCCCTCCTCGAGCAATCTCCAGAGTTGTCTGAGGAGGTCGCGGCATTGGTTGATGCTGTGGCCAGGACTCTTATGGTAGGCACAATATTGATTGTGGTCGAGATGACCGTGGTCCCTTATAGCCTTCGGCTTGTTTAGTGGTTCGCGCCCCTTGATGGCGTAAAAAATGTGGGCCGGAGTTCGGTTGAACTTGTGGAGGAGATGGGCTTCCACATCCTCGAAGGCCTTGAGATCGCCGGGTGGCTTGGCGACCGCCTTTTTGGTTTTGGCGATCGCCGTCTTTCGGACAGGAGGTGGCATTCCCTTGCCTAGGTGGAGGGTGAGCAGCCTCTGCCTGGCCAGAAAGTCGGCAGCCTTAGCACGGAAGATCGCGTGGGTCAGGGGGATGTCCTTGGTGAGATGCCTAAATATGGGCGAATGACCGTAAAATCCCCCCAGGATCGAGTAGAGAGCGATTTCGTCGCTGATGGGCTCACCGGTGGGACTATCTCATCCACCCAGTCGATGTAATCTGCATCGGATTCATCTTCCCCCTGTCTGATTTTCATCATGCGGTGGGGGCCTTCTGGTCTGGCGACCTTGGTGGCGAAGTATGATGTGAAGTCACTCGCCAGTTTCTCAAAAGAGATGATCGATCGTGGTGGTAGTGAGACGTACCACCTATGGGCCAGCTCGCCCAACGTTAACGGGAAGATTCGGCACTTGGTCGCGTCTGATGCCCCACACCCGATCATGTAGATCCGGAACTTGCTTAGGTGGGTCTCGGGGTCCGATCTCCCTTCGTATAAAGGTGTTTTGGGAGGAGCGATCCTTGGTTGCACGGGGGCGAGCTCGATGTGGACCGCGAGTGGCTCGGTCGGTCCGATGATCTTTCTACTGGCGCTTGCTCCAGTGTCCAAGAACGCTTTCATCTCGTCGAGCTGGTGTTGCATAGCGGCCATCTCCGCGGCCTGGCTGCTCGTGGCTAGGTGCTCGGAGCGGGAGCCGAGGCGATCAAGTACTGACCCCTTGGCTCCGCTATCGATGATGTCCTTGCCGCATGGCTCGACTCTTTGGCGGATGCGGGCCAGATGGCTGACTTGTATTTGGTTCAGAGTTGGGTAGGCCGAACTCCTGGTGATGGACTCGGATTCCGCCGTCTCATGGTTAGGGCCAGAATGCCCCAGTCGCCATGATGGATCGCTTCCCAACCGACTGAATACGGAACCGTCCGGCCTTGCGAGAGCCTTTTCTCGTGAATCGGGGCTTTCTGTAGATTGCTCGCCCAGTAACCCCTTGAACTTCTGTTTGCCACGCGGCGGATGGCCGAGGGAGTTATAGCGGGCGTCGCGCATGCTCTCCATCGCTCCTTTAGGATGGCCATAGCCTCCTCGATCTGTTCCGCAGTTTGGAACTGGTCGAGTGAATGGCTGGGGCTGTCCCTCGGGTGCGGGATCGAGAGTCTCGCGTTGCCGCGGCTACCTTCTGCCGTCGGCTGGGGTTCGGATCGAGCCGGGATATGATGTCCGGCGGTTCGGAGAGTGGCTCTCTTCGATATGGTGGCATACGTCATGATTCTGAAGGTTTTTCTTTGAAGAGTAGTGAATGTCACTTCAAGTATATGCCCCGAGAACAGTGAGTGTTCTTCGGGACGGTAGGAATAAAAAATGAAGGTTAAGACCACCCATTCCTCTAGTGCCAATTGTTGCTACCCAAAATATTATCCGGAGATAGATATTGTTGGAATGGATGAGTAGCAAACAAAGTGCGAGAGCACTTCCGTGGGAAAAGTAAATAACACAAGATTTGCCGGGGTTGTTAGTCCCGGGCTTGGCTCTCGCGAGATATTGTTAATACAAATACTTTGGAGTACAAATATTAATGCTAGAGTACAATTACAATGAGTGTAGAGACCCTAGTTATCTTAGCTATTGAGCGTGAAGATTGCCGGAAGAACCAGATATGATGCTCTGTGAGTTCTTGTAACAACGGTGGGGTGCTGTGACGACTGTGAGAAATAGACGGTCTCTCACAGTGTGTATTAGCTGAATGTATGAGCTCCGGGGCTTGCAGATCTCTCTGAATCTGTACTACAGGGAGTTCTTGCCTCTGCCGACCATCTCCTGGTCGATAGGTGCTGAGAGAGAAATCTTGAGATTGATTCGGGAGAGGAAGCCGAGAATCTGAAAGTGTATACGTTTATGTGTAATTGCCAACTGAGAGGAACCTTTTTCCAGTTGTTGGAGGTTCTCTATTTATAGCACTGGGAGTTGTTGGGCGATTGCCTCCGCTGTATTATAATAAGCGAGCGATCGTCTTTATCACATGAGTTGGTCTCCTCAAAGTCCGCAGGAGTTGCTGGCTGCCAGAAGTGCGAACCAATGAGAGAGCAACATATGTCTGAGTCGCTGTTATGGGCGGCCCCACTTAGGACCTTTCGGCAGGTCTGTCGGTAGGTGAAGCCGTCCTTGTCATTGACAGCTGTTGATGGTCAACGATCCATGTTCTGCGGCGCCTTTTGTAGATCTGCACATGAGCGCTTGTTTCGTGATCCAGTCTTTGTAGACTTTGACGGACGAAGGTCTTGTTCGTGGCATAGGACAGTCGTCCTAGGTCGGGCACTAGAGTCGGTCGCTAGGTGCCAAAAGGCGATCGCCTTGAGAGTCGATCGCTGGATACTCGACGGTGGACTGTTAGGCAAGTTTGCCGTAGCTCGTATTCGTTGTGGACTCGGTCGCTCGGCCTTGTTGTCGATCGCCGTCGAGGTGTATAAATCACCGCACAACAGTACCAATGTCGACTAAACTCACCAGGTAACCCTGACATTTCTCCTTCCTCAGACTTCTCAGTGCCTTCATGGGTGTGATTACTCTTGGTACTGCCCTACTCTTAGTACCGTAAAATGTGATGGACTCGTCTTCGGAACACCTCAATGTCACCTTCTTCTCGCGGTAGTTTATATCGGTATCGTGTCTATCGAGCCAGTCCATACCAAGGATCACGTCAAAATCCATCGAGTTAATCAAATATAGGTTAGCATCAAATTCTTTTCCTCCTATCTCGATACTCTCATCAATCATTCTATTAGTGAGGTTCGTATTTCCTGACGGTAAGCTAACCTTAAGGGACTCAACAGTTCTAATGCTTCTATGACCAATGGCATGATAGAACTTTGCAGACATAAAAGAGTGTGTGGCACCAGTGTCAAACAAAGCGAAAGCAGGCACATTAGAGATCATAAGCATACCTGATACTGTGTCGGGACTATTATCAGCCTGATTAATTGAGTAGACTCGAGCTTGACCTCCCAATACTTGTCCTTTGCCCTTAGATTGTGGACAATGTCGGCTTGTATGACCTGGATTCCCGTAATTATAGCAGACACCCTTTCCATATAAACACTCCCCGCCATGGTTCTTACCACACTTGGGGCATGCAGGCCTAGTGATCGGTGCACTCGGTCCAGATTTCTCATCTACCTTCTTCTGCTTATTGGAAGCCGCTGACTTAGATTGATTTCCATTCCAACCTCTCTTCCCAGAAGATGACTTAGCAGCTAGTTTAGGACTCAAGTTCTGACTAGCTTCGACCTCTTGGGCTCTGAACACTATCTCGGTATACGTTAGCACCCCATGATCAGCCACAATGTGATGAATACTCGGGCGTAAACCACTCCGGAACTTAAGGCCCCTCTTGCGGTCAGTATCCACCATGTGCTCCACAAAGAAGCTGATTTGGTTGAATTTTCTCTCATATTCTTCAACCGATAAGCTCCCTTGCTCAAGGTTCCAGAAATCTCTCTCCATCTTCTCTCGGTAGTGCTGTGGATAGTACTGTTCCATCACTAGTTCTTTGAACCGATCCCAACTTAATGCAGCACGCTCGGCTGCCGGCCTCAAACGCCTCATCCACCAGCGTCCAGCATCCTCTACCATTTGATACTGGGCACAAAGAATCTTTTGCGCATCGGTGCATCCAATAAGCTCAAGGGTACGCTCCATCAACATCAACCATTCGTCGACAAAAGCTGGTCCTTCTCGACCGTTGAATGATGGTGGTGTGAAACGTCGGAACTTTTGTACAACTTGTGCTTAGGTAAGAGCTGGCTCATTATTATAGTGGTTATTTTGACCCCCGTCACCATCACCACCAGCTCCAGCGTTGGCATTCTGACCTCCAAGATTATCAACACCTCGGTTAGCTGGGCGTCCACGTCCACGAGTTGCCATGGTCCTAAGGTGCATTATAGCCAATAACTTCTTAGGAGTCTCCTCATAAAGGATGGAAGTAAAAGTATACATCTCGTCTAAGGGTTAACTGCTCCCAATAGACGTTCGAGCAGTGCATATATTAACGCATCTACGTGTGTTTATAAATTTATAAGAAAGCGCGCACATATCCAACATTTATTTTGAATCTCCATAGCATATCATCTCTAAAATATAAACATGGTATTGCAACATGATTAAAAAATGAGTTGAATCTCATAACCGTAAAATTTTGTTACGATTACAACATAAACATAACTTGAAATATGTACCTTGGAGTTGACGTGGAGCGGCGACGGTGGCTGATAATAATCATAGATGCCATTAAAGTTTTAACTACTTGCGAAAAAAGGAAAATTTAGTTTGAAAAAGAAATTATTTTAACGAGTCTACAGAACCGTAGACCCGCTCTGATACCACTTATGTAGCGACCACTTTTCAAAATGTCTTTTTTTTTTAAATAATTTCAAGGGAGATTAAACACCCCCCAAAAAAATTGAATAATTGCAGCGGAAATTGAAATAAGGTCATCCATTTCGCAAGTAAATAAAAATAAATTCTCAACATTTCAAACATCCATAATATTCAACATGACATTGAAGCCAAAGTTAAAACTTTAAATAAACGAAATAAAAAAACTGATAATTATTATTATCACGCCACGCCTTTGCCCGCCACGCCAGACTCCTCAACCTAAAAGGTTTAAATAATGGGGTGAGCTTTCAACTCGCTCAGTGAGGAGGGAACGCTTTGTTAAATTTAAGTACATACATGTTGTCAAGTAGATATGACATGCGTGAACCTGGTGATTGCCCGAGGGCCGTTCATATGCGAACTTTGTGCATACTGCCTACTACTCATTGGAGGCTACAACGTAAATAATATGCAAAACTTTGAGCACATTATGCCTACTACTCATTGGAGGCTACAACGTAAATAATATGCAAACTTTGAGCACATTATGTCTACTACTCATTGGAGGCTACAACGTTAATAATATGCAAACTTTGAGCATATAAATGTTTGGCAAGAAACAAGCATATATACAAGTAACATCATGTATTAAATAAAACAAGCGTAAAATCCCCACCTCGAATTACGATGATGATCCTTGAAAAATTGGGATGCGAATGCAGTTCAAGTCCTAGGCTCCAAGTCCTCATCTTCTAAATAACAATTAAATTTTAATATCAATATAGTGCCCAAAATAAATTAATATAGATTATTGAATTTATAATTGAGTAAAAGAGGTCTAATTTTAAATATTAAAAATTAGCTAGGATCAAATTAAAAGAATTGGGAAGACACAAGGACTGAAATTGAAATAATTATAAATAGGCTGGGGTGAAATCTGAAGAATTTCTAAAAGGAGGGGCTGAATTGAATATAAATTAAGCTGATTGGGGTCGAATCGAAGGGTCTGGAACATAAAGGACTCAATTGGAAAATCCTAAAAAAATTAATGGGTATAAATACCCTATTAACCAAGGTGCCGACCGAATTATCCTCACTTCTCTCGACCGACACAGCCTTTCTCTCTCATCTCATCTCTCTCTCTCAAAATTAAACATACCGACTCACAATTGAAGGGGGGCGGATGGAACTCAGCCAGATGAGCGGCGATTCAAGGACGTCGTGGGCTTCGCCCCCCCACGGGAATCAATCCACACGCACACTGTCGCCTATATTGAAATGCCTAAAACCAGAAAAACAACCCACTGGACACGGACGGTAAATTTCGAAGTTAAGTGCGGCAGTGGAGGTTCAGCGCGCGGTTGTTGCCGGCGATGCGAAGGTGAGGGTTGATTCCCTGCGTCTAAAAATCGATTTTTTTTTTCTAGTTTGATTTGGATTTAGATAAGGGCGGTTTGTGGTGATTCGGAGTTGCAGGTTCGGATTTGGATGCGATGGCCCGGGTTTGAAACTCTAGTTTTGATTTGGATCAGTGGGGAGTTGATTTCCTATTTGGGTGAACTTGGTTGAGAAGTTCGTATCAGAGCAATATGATTTGTGTAATACCCGAATTTTCAGTATGAATTTTTCGCGTTATTTTATCTAAGATATACTGGATGGCTTGGTGTCTATACAGTATGGATAAAATAAATTGAGAACTGAGACAGCTGTATTTGTACTCGTATAACTGTCGTAGTGGTTCGACAATTTTTTTTTGAGGATATCGTGTATCAGGTTATCGTACTTTTGATATTGGGTATATCGTATGATGATGTTATTGGATTCAGTACATGTATTCAGTATGCCGTATGTTCGTATTTGGTATGTCGAGATGGACGAGGAGAGTTGTAAAATGGCTAAGTATAACCTGATTAGCGCGCGCTAATATTCAAGTATAGCGCATGCAATCATTCATGGTTAGCGCACGCTAGAGGCAGAATTTAGCGCACGCTAAATGCAGTCAGATCGGAAGGAATCTACGTGTGGACCCGGCTGTTTTCGGCGCACGTTCTGATAAGTCAACGGTTGTTGTCCTGAAGTATTAGCGCACGCTAAAGCATGAGGCTTAACGCACCCTAATTGTAGATCGGTCAAAGGGAATCTTATCCTTGTCAGATCGGCATGTGGGGGCACATGCGGTACGTAGACTGCAGCAAGTCAACTGATATTAGCGCACGCTAAATGTAAGGACTTGCGTATGCTAAACAGTGTAAGTTACGTACGCTAATGCATGGGCATTACGTACATAAGCTCATGTACGAGGCAAGACAGTGGCCTCTGGGCTGCGATAGCGCACGCTAACAAAGTCAGTTAGCGCACGCTAGGGCAATAACGCACGCTATTTTATGAGAGTAGCGCGCGCTAGTAATGTTTATTATATAAGGGGACAGACGGGTTTTGAGATGTATTTAGTCCATTCTTTCTCCTTCAGTCGATAGAGAGAGCTTTGGGAGGATCTTGAGGTTCTAAAATACGGTGAGGTGGTGATTTTTAACAAGATTAAGGTAGAGAGCATGGATCCAAGCCTTGATCTTCAAGTTACTCATGATTCTTGGAATGGAGTTCAAGTGTTCTTCTTCTTGGTTCATCTAAATCCAGGTAATATTCGTATCCCTTGTTAGTTGTTCGTTTTTAAGGATGATTACATGTGAGGAACATGTTGGATAATCATGTGACGATATTATATGAGATTTTATGGGATTATGATAAGAGTTTTCGGATATTATTTAAGATTCTTCATGTTAATGGTGATTCGATTAAATTGATGAGGTTGAATCATGGATTTCTGAATCATGATAATTTCAGTGGTCGATTTAGATGAGTTAAATCATGATATGAGGTTGTATTCTAGATTATGTATGAGATGATCCTTGTTATCGGGTTGGTTTGATTATGTGATTTGCATGATGAAGAAAATGATAAACATTATGATATATACCTCGGATTATGTTGCTTTGAACGTGATGTCGGATATTTCATGTTCTTGAAGAGCTCTGAAATTGTAGGATATGATGATTATGTATAGAAGGTGTTGGTGTTTTGGATATGAATATGGGATATTCGTATCTAGAGACAAGTTATGTGTTTTAATATAATATTTGTATAAGAATACGAATATGATTTCGAGTATGATGATGAGTTTGGATCTGGAAAGTTATTGTTAATCTTGGAGTATGATTTCCTTTTCATTCGGATTCGTAGTCACAAGGTGTTAGTCGATGCTTGGAATGCATGCCACTGTGTAGCATTAGCGCACGCTAAGCTTACTGGCTAGCGCACGCTAACGGGAACAACTTAGAGCACGCTACGTTATGTGTTTAACGTGCGCTAAATAGACAGACAATGTAGTATTTTCGTGTTGAGATTATGAATTCGTGATGGTTTGAACTGGATTGTTTAAGACTGTGTTTAATCGAGATATTGTGGAACTGTTGGGTTTATTGATCGGTTATTGATTGATAATTATGATTTATCGGATTTCGGCTTGTATTGTTGATATGAGTTCGTAATTGTTTGAGTTGTACTGTTCGGTTTTGTAAATGATCGAGGTATTGTTGAGCCGCTGAGTTTGATTTGGTTGATTATACCGGTTATTGATTATTATCGGATGTGTTGTCATTTGATTATTGCATTAGGTCGCGTTAATTGAGCGTTGATTATGGCTGTTGTGTTGCGGTCAAGGTTGAAGAGTTCGTAGGTTGCTTTTGGTCAGGGCTGAGGAGCTCGGAGACGAAGGTAATGAATTGCAGTATGACTTGGGGTATCGGTATCGAGGCAAGTTCATACTTGTTCAGTTTATAATATTTGATGAATGGTTTCATTTTCATTTCATTTATAATTCGTATAGCAATGTTGTTAGAAAGGTAAGTTGTCGGTTAATGAGTTGTATATCGTGCTCTGGCTTGTATTAAATCATAAGGTATATGATTTAATTGTGTTCAAGGAATACGTGAGTTATCTTTGGTCAAGGGTATAGTATATCGGATATAGAGGATAGTTAACGTGATGACATAAGTATCAGGATAAAGATTTATTGGTATTGAATGGATGGTACCTTATTTGAGATTATTCGTATAACTGTGTATTCGTTCGGGGATGTTGGTTCGTGGAAAGGATATTATCTTCGGCTTGAGGTAATTCCAATATTGTTCAGTTACGAGGATAATTGTTTTGAGGAATTATTGTATATGTTGTATGTTGATTCGTATTGATTATTTCGTTGAGGGATGATGATCTCAGGGCTTATTGTATTGAGATCATTGATCGTGTTGATCATTTGTCGGGGATGATGATCCCAGAATTGTTGTTTTGGATATTGATTAGTCGTGTCGATTTTTCATTGCCAGTCTGTTGTTGTTCACTTCAGTGAGTCTTTTGATCCTTACTGGATATGTGATTCTTTGAGTTTCGTTGTCATGTTGCATCGTGACATATCTGGAATCATATCTGCGTTCCGATTGGTTATTGTGTAGGATTTTTAGCTGGGCACACTATAGTTATGTGTTGATATTATTCCGCATTGAACCGTGCACACGAGACGTAGTTTCGTGAGGCTAATTAGGTACAAGACCACACGTGTATTTGATCGATACCCGGGGTGGCTTGTGCACGAACACATTTCCGTATCGGGCATACTGTGATGTCCATCTTTGAGCCATACCGTTTGGTCATTCATAGTTCCATATATGATTGGATATGTTCGACGGTTTGTGGACTGGTTGTTCATACGCCCGAGGGGTATGTTCGACAGTCAGAGTTATTTCTTGAGATCCATTATTGTTGATCATTTGGAGTCTACCTTGTTGAGGGTATTCTCGGTTATTGTTGGTCCTTTGTTGATCATTTGGAGTCTACCTTGTTGAGGGTATTCTCGGTTATTGTTGGTCCTTTGTTGATCATTTGGAGTCTACCTTGTTGAGGGTATTCTCGGTTATAGTTGATCCTTTGTTGATCGTGTTTGGAGTTTACCTTGTTGAGGGTACTCTCGATTATCGTTGATCATTCGTTGGTCATATTGGAGCTATCATGTCGATGATATTCTCAGTGATGTATTGGTTGATCATTGTTATTGATCGTATGAGCATTCAGGCTGTACGTCGATGTTCGGGATTCGTTATCATTATCATGTGGTAGTTGATCTACAAATATGTTGTGTATTATTGGTTTATACATGTTGATATTTTATTGTGTAATCCGATGGACAGGATTTGGTACAGATTGGATTATTTCCGCACTTATGAGTTATGATGATGTTTTGAGGATTGTTGGTGTTTTTGGAATTCAGTACAGATAATTGTTGTTGAGTTCATTTCGTCATTTGAGAATGCGAAATATGGATTATGGTAAGGATTGATTTGTTATGAATTGCCATGGATTGGTGAGGTTATGACGGTACGATTATGTTTGTAGTATTCTTACAGTATTACTACATTGGTATGTAATTATTTATGATGATGTGCTCGATATCATTGTTGAGTATTGTGGCTGACCCCGTCGTGGGCTTTATTTTTAGGTACTCGGAGATCGAGCTAGTAGCAGTCGTGAAGGGATGAGCTTCCCGATGTGATACTGGCGGTGGCATATTTTGGAGTATCGAGTATTTCTTTTCTGGTTATTCATTTCCGCTGCAAATGTGTATTTTGAACTGCATTTATCCGCTGCGTGTGTATATTTCAAAATGGATTTTCGGTATCTTTATCCGCCGCGTGTGTGTATTTTAAATGGCCCTTTTGGCACTTTGCGAAATTGGGTTATTTCGTTAAACCTTTTCCTAAACTATTTTATCGGTACGTTTAAGCGGCGTCTTAACGTACATTTTGAACTATCGAGATTTGGCACTTCGCCTTGTATTTTCAAATGGTATTTTATAACGGCATTTCAAAATTATGTTTTTGAAAATATTTGAGTATTTGCAAAATATTACCCTCATCAGCCTTTTGGCGTTTTTGAATTGGTTTTGTAAACGGTTTTTAGCCTGGTGGGTTCTGGCGCGGGACCCACGGCGATGTAATATCCCGGCTGGTTTTGGGGGTATTACAGAAGATGGTATCGGAGCTTGGGTTTTGTGAACCCAGGCGTGTGTGTTATGTGGCTCTACCGGTACGGTAGTAGCGTGATTTTTGAAAATGAGTTTTTCTGACTTTTGAGTCAAATCGATTTTTGGAGTTTCCAAAATTTTTGAGATATTTTCCAATTGTTATTTGTGATATTGGCGTGTGTTGGTATTATTTTGAGACTTCATATGGGAGTCGTGTGCTAGTATCACGGGAGATCATCGGCTTCACGCACCTGTAAGTATATCGTTTTGGTTATTCGCTTGTGGCGGCGACTGATTGTTTTTGTGATGAGTTGGAAATTGTGGGTTGATCTGTTGTTTGTGGCAGGTTGCAAGTTTCGAGGACAAAACTTATTTTAAGGGGGGTAGTATGTAATACCCGAATTTTCAGTATGAATTTTTCGCGTTATTTTATCTAAGATATACTGGATGGCTTGGTGTCTATACAGTATGGATAAAATAAATTGAGAAGCCGAGACAGTGTATTGTATGCGCGTATAAGCGCCGTAGTGGTTCGACAATTTTTTTTGAGGATATCGTGTATCAGGTTATCGTACTTTTGATATTGGGTATATCGTATGATGATGTTATTGGATTCAGTACATGTATTCAGTATGCCGTATGTTCGTATTTGGTATGTCGAGACGGACGAGGAGAGTTGTAAAATGGCTAAGTATAACCTGATTAGCGCGCGCTAGTATTCAAGTATAGCGCACGCTATCGTTCATGGTTAGCGCACGCTAGAGGCAGAATTTAGCGCACGTTAAATGCAGTCAGATCAGAAGGAATCTGCGTGTGGACCCGGCTGCTTTCGGCGCACGTTCTGATAAGTCAACGGTTGTTGTCCTGAAGTATTAGCGCACGCTAACGCATGAGGCTTAACGCACGCTAATTGTAGATCGGTCAAAGGGAATCTTATCCTTGTCAGATCGGCATGTGGGGGCACATGCGGTACGTAGACTGCAGCAAGTCAACTGATATTAGCGCACGCTAAATGTAAGGACTTGCGTATGCTAAACAGTGTAAGTTACGTACGCTAATGCATGGGCATTACGTACGTAAGCTCATGTACGAGGCAAGACAGTGGCCTCTGGGCTGCGATAGCGCACGCTAACAAAGTCAGTTAGTGCACGCTATGGCAATAACGCACGCTATTTTATTAGAGTAGCGCGCGCTAGTAATGTTTCTTATATAAGGGGGCAGACGGGTTTTGAGATGCATTTAGTCCATTCTTTCTCCTTCAGTCGATAGAGAGAGCTTTGGGAGGATCTTGAGGTTCCCAAATACGGTGAGGTGGAGATTTTTAACAAGATTAAGGTACAGAGCATGGATCCAAGCCTTGATCTTCAAGTTACTCATGATTCTTGGAATGGAGTTCAAGTGTTCTTCTTCTTGGTTCATCTAAATCCAGGTAATATTCATATCCCTTGTTAGTTGTTCGTTTTTAAGGATGATTACATGTGAGAAACATGTTGGATAATCATGTGACGATATTATATGAGATTTTATGGGATTATAATAAGAGTTTTCGGATGTTATTTAAGATTCTTCATGTTAATGGTGATTCGATTAAATTGATGAGGTTGAATCATGGATTTCTAAATCATGATAATTTCAGTGGTCGATTTAGATGAGTTAAATCATGATATGAGGTTGTATTCTAGATTATGTATGAGATGATCCTTATTATCGGGTTGGTTTGATTATGTGATTTGCATGATGAAGAAAATGATAAACATTATGATATATACCTCGGATTATGTTGCTTTGAACGTGATGTCGGATATTTCATGTTCTTGAAGAGCTCTGAAATTGTAGGATATGATGATTATGTATAGAAGGTGTTGGTGTTTTGGATATGAATATGGGATATTCGTATCTAGAGCCAAGTTATGTGTTTTAATATAATATTTGTATAAGAATACGAATATGATTTCGAGTATGATGATGAGTTTGGATCTGGAAAGTTATTGTTAATCTTGGAGTATGATTTCCTTTTCATTCGGATTCGTAGTCACAAGGTGTTAGTCGATGCTTGGAATGCATGCCACTGTGTAGCATTAGCGCACGCTAAGCTTACTGGCTAGCGCACACTAACGGGAACAACTTAGCGCACGCTACGTTATGTGTTTAACGTGCGCTAAGTAGACAGACAGTGTAGTATTTTCGTGTTGAGATTATGAATTCGTGATGGTTTGAACTGGATTGTTTAAGACTGTGTTTAATCGAGATATTGTGGAACTGTTGGGTTTATTGATCGGTTATTGATTGATAATTATGATTTATCGGATTTCGGCTTGTATTGTTGATATGAGTTCGTAATTGTTTGAGTGGTACTGTTCGGTTTTGTAAATGATCGAGGTATTGTTGAGCCGCTGAGTTTGATTTGGTTGATTATACCGGTTATTGATTATTATCGGATGTGTTGTCATTTGATTATTGCATTAGGTCGCGTTAATTGGGCGTTGATTATGGCCGTTGTGTTGCGGTCAAGGTTGAAGAGTTCGTAGGTTGCTTTTGGTCAGGGCTGAGGAGCTCGGAGACGAAGGCAATGAATTCTGGTAACAACTTCGTGGTATCGGTATCGAGGCAAGTTCATACTTGTTCAGTTTATAATATTTGATGAATGGTTTCGTTTTCATTTCATTTATAATTCGTATAGCAATGTTGTTAGAAAGGTAAGTTGTCGGTTAATGAGTTGTATATCGTGCTCTGGCTTGTTTAAATCATAAGGTATATGATTTAATTGTGTTCAAGGAAGACGTGAGTTATCTTTGGTCAAGGGTATAGTATATCGGATATAGAGGATAGTTAACGTGATGACATAAGTATCAGGATAAAGATTTATTGGTATTGAATGGATGGTACCTTATTTGAGATTATTCGTATAACTGTGTATTCGTTCAGGGATGTTGGTTCGTGGAAAGGATATTGTCTTCGGCTTGAGGAAATTCCAATATTGTTCAGTTACGAGGATAATTGTTTTGAGGAATTATTGTATATGTTGTATGTTGATTCGTATTGATTATTTCGTTGAGGGATGATGATCTCAGGGCTTATTGTATTGAGATCATTGATCGTGTTGATCATTTTTCGGGGATGATGATCCCAGAATTGTTGTTTTGGATATTGATTAGTCGTGTCGATTTTTCATTGCCAGTCTGTTGTTGTTCACTTCAGTGAGTCTTTTGATCCTTACTGGATATGTGATTCTTTGAGTTTCGTTGTCATGTTGCATCGTGACATATCTGGAATCATATCTGCGTTCCGATTGGTTATTGTGTAGGATTTTTAGCTGGGCACACTATAGTTATGTGTTGATATTATTCCGCATTGAACCGTGCACACGAGACGTAGTTTCGTGAGGCTAATTAGGTACAAGACCACACATGTATTTGATCGATACCCGGGGTGGCTTGTGCACGAACACATTTCCGTATCGGGCATACTGTGATGTCCATCTTTGAGCCATACCCTTTGGTCGTTCATAGTTCCATATATGATTAGATATGTTCGACGGTTTGTGGACTGGTTGTTCATACGCCCGAGGGGTATGTTCGACAGTCAGAGTTATTTCTTGAGATCCATTATTGTTGATCATTTGGAGTCTACCTTGTTGAGGGTATTCTCGGTTATTGTTGGACCTTTGTTGATCATTTGGTGTCTACCTTGTTGAGGGTATTTTCGGTTATTGTTGGTCCTTTGTTGATTATTTGGAGTCTACCTTGTTGAGGGTATTCTCGGTTATAGTTGATCCTTTGTTGATCGTGTTTGGAGTTTACCTTGTTGAGGGTACTCTCGATTATCGTTGATCCTTCGTTGGTCATATTGGAGCTATCATGTCGATGATATTCTCAGTGATGTATTGGTTGATCATTGTTATTGATCGTATGAGCATTCGGACTGTACGTCGATGTTCGGGATTCGTTATCATTATCATGTGGTAGTTTATCTACAGATATGTTGTGTATTATTGGTTTATACATGTTGATATTTGATTGTGTAATTCGACGGACAGGATTTGGTACAGATTGGATTATTTCCGCACTTATGAGTTATGATGATGTTTTGAGGATTGTTGGTGTTTTTGGAATTCAGTACAGATAATTGTTGTTGAGTTCATTTCATCATTTGAGAATGCGAAATATGGATTATGGTAAGGATTGATTTGTTATGAATTGGCATGGATTGGTAAGGTTATGACGGTAAGATTACGTTGGTAGTATTATTACAGTATTACTACATTGGTATGTAATTATTTATGATGATGTGCTCGATATCATTGTTGAGTATTGTGGCTGACCCCGTCGTGGGCTTTATTTTTAGGTACTCGGAGATCGAGCTAGTAGCGGTCGTGAAGGGATGAGCTTCCCGATGTGATACTGGCGGTGGCATATTTTGGAGTATCGAGTATTTCTTTTCTGGTTATTCATTTCCGCTGCAAATGTGTATTTTGAACTGCATTTATCCACTGCGTGTGTATATTTCAAAATGGATTTTCGGTATCTTTATCCGCCGCGTGTGTGTATTTTAAATGGCCCTTTTGGCACTTTGCGAAATTGGGTTATTTCGTTAAACCTTTTCCTAAACTATTTTATCGGTACGTTTAAGCGGCGTCTTAACGTACATTTTGAACTATCGAGATTTAGCACTTCGCCTTGTATTTTCAAATGGTATTTTATAACGGTATTTCAAAATTATGTTTTTGAAAATATTTGAGTATTTGCAAAATATTACCATCATCAGCCTTTTGGCGTTTTTGAATTGGTTTTGTAAACGGTTTTTAGCCTGGTGGGTTCTGGCGCGAGACCCACGGCGCTGTAATATCCCGGATGGTTTTGGGGGTATTACAGAAGATGGTATCGGAGCTTGGGTTTTTTGAACCCAGGCGTGTGTGTTATGTGGCTCTACCGGTACGGTAGTAGCGTGATTTTTGAAAATGAGTTTTTCTGACTTTTGAGTCAAATCGATTTTTGGAGTTTCCAAAATTTTTGAGATGTTTTCCAATTGTTATTTGTGATATGGCGTGTGTTGGTATTATTTTGAGACTTCATATGGGAGTCGTGTGCTAGTATCACGGGAGATCATCGGCTTCACGCACCTGTAAGTATATCGTTTTGGTTATTCGCTTGTGGCGGCGACTGATTGTTTTTGTGATGAGTTGGAAATTGTGGGTTAATCTGTTGTTTGTGGCAGGTTGCAAGTTTCGAGGACAAAACTTATTTTAAGGGGGGTAGTATGTAATACCCGAATTTTCAGTATGAATTTTTCGCGTTATTTTATCAAAGATATACTGGATGGCTTGGTGTCTATACAGTATGGATAAAATAAATTGAGAACTGAGACAACTGTATTTGTACTCGTATAACTGTCGTAGTGGTTCGACAATTTTTTTTGAGGATATCGTGTATCAGGTTATCGTACTTTTGATATTGGATATATCGTATGATGATGTTATTGGATTCAGTACATGTATTCAGTATGCCGTATGTTCGTATTTGGTATGTCGAGACGGACGAGGAGAGTTGTAAAATGGCTAAGTATAACCTGATTAGCGCGCGCTAGTATTCAAGTATAGCGCACGCTATCGTTCATGGTTAGCGCACGCTAGAGGCAGAATTTAGCGCACGCTAAATGCAGTCAGATCAGAAGGAATCTGCGTGTGGACCCGGCTGCTTTCGGCGCACATTCTGATAAGTCAACGGTTGTTGTCCTGAAGTATTAGCGCACGCTAAAGCATGAGGCTTAACGCACGCTAATTGTAGATCGGTCAAAGGGAATCTTATCCTTGTCAGATCGGCATGTGGGGGCACATGAGGTACGTAGACTGCAGCAAGTCAACTGATATTAGCGCACGCTAAATGTAAGGACTTACGTATGCTAAACAGTGTAAGTTACGTATGCTAATGCATGGGCATTACGTACGTAAGCTCATGTACGAGGCAAGACAGTGTCCTCTGGGCTGCGATAGCGCACGCTAACAAAGTCAGTTAGTGCACGCTAGGGCAATAACGCACGCTATTTTATGAGAGTAGCGCGCGCTAGTAATGTTTATTATATAAGGGGGCAGACGGGTTTTGAGATGCATTTAGTCCATTCTTTCTCCTTCAGTCGATAGAGAGAGCTTTGGGAGGATCTTGAGGTTCCCAAATACGGTGAGGTGGTGATTTTTAACAAGATTAAGGTAGAGAGCATGTATCCAAGCCTTGATCTTCAAGTTACTCATGATTCTTGGAATGGAGTTCAAGTGTTCTTCTTCTTGGTTCATCTAAATCCAGGTAATATTCATATCCCTTGTTAGTTGTTCGTTTTTAAGGATGATTACATGTGAGGAACATGTTGGATAATCATGTGACGATATTATATGAGATTTTATGGGATTATGATAAGAGTTTTCGGATGTTATTTAAGATTCTTCATGTTAATGGTGATTCGATTAAATTGATGAGGTTGAATCATGGATTTCTAAATCATGATAATTTCAGTGGTCGATTTAGATGAGTTAAATCATGATATGAGGTTGTATTCTAGATTATGTATGAGATGATCCTTATTATCGGGTTGGTTTGATTATGTGATTTGCATGATGAAGAAAATGATAAACATTATGATATATACCTCGGATTATGTTGATTTGAACGTGATGTCGGATATTTCATGTTCTTGAAGAGCTCTGAAATTGTAGGATATGATGATTATGTATAGAAGGTGTTGGTGTTTTGGATATGAATATGGGATATTCGTATCTAGAGCCAAGTTATGTGTTTTAATATAATATTCGTATAAGAATACGAATATGATTTCGAGTATGATGATGAGTTTGGATCTGGAAAGTTATTGTTAATCTTGGAGTATGATTTCCTTTTCATTCGGATTCATAGTCACAAGGTGTTAGTCGATGCTTGGAATGCATGCCACTGTGTAGCATTAGCGCACGCTAAGCATACTGGCTAGCGCACGCTAACGGGAACAACTTAGCGCACGCTACGTTATGTGTTTAACGTGCGCTAAGTAGACAGACAGTGTAGTATTTTCGTGTTGAGATTATGAATTCGTGATGGTTTGAACTGGATTGTTTAAGACTGTGTTTAATTGAGATATTGTGGAACTGTTGGGTTTATTGATCGGTTATTGATTGATAATTATGATTTATCGGATTTCGGCTTGTATTGTTGATATGAGTTCGTAATTGTTTGAGTGGTACTGTTCGGTTTTGTAAATGATCGAGGTATTGTTGAGCCGCTGAGTTTGATTTGGTTGATTATACTGGTTATTGATTATTATCAGATGTGTTGTCATTTGATTATTGCATTAGGTCGCGTTAATTGAGCGTTGATTATGGCCGTTGTGTTGCGGTCAAGGTTGAAGAGTTCGTAGGTTGCTTTTGGTCAGGGCTGAGGAGCTCGGAGACGAAGGCAATAGTGCAGTAGCGACTTCGTGGTATCGGTATCGAGGCAAGTTCATACTTGTTCAGTTTATAATATTTGATGAATGGTTTCGTTTTCATTTCATTTATAATTCGTATAGCAATGTTGTTAGAAAGGTAAGTTGTCGGTTAATGAGTTGTATATCGTGCTCTGGCTTGTATTAAATCATAAGGTATATGATTTAATTGTGTTCAAGGAAGACGTGAGTTATCTTTGGTCAAGGGTATAGTATATCGGATATAGAGGATAGTTAACGTGATGACATAAGTATCAGGATAAAGATTTATTTGTATTGAATGGATGGTACCTTATTTGAGATTATTCGTATAACTGTGTATTCGTTCAGGGATGTTGGTTCGTGGAAAGGATATTGTCTTCGGCTTGAGGAAATTCCAATATTGTTCAGTTACGAGGATAATTGTTTTGAGGAATTATTGTATATGTTGTATGTTGATTCGTATTGATTATTTCGTTGAGGGATGATGATCCCAGGGCTTATTGTATTGAGATCGTTGATCATGTTGATCATTTGTCGGGGATGATGATCCCAGAATTGTTGTTTTGGATATTGATTAGTCGTGTCGATTTTTCATTGCCAGTCTGTTGTTGTTCACTTCAGTGAGTCTTTTGATCCTTACTGGATATGTGATTCTTTGAGTTTCGTTGTCATGTTGCATTATGACATATCTGGAATCATATCTGCGTTCTGATTGGTTATTGTGTAGGATTTTTAGCTGGGCACACTATAGTTATGTGTTGATATTATTCCGCATTGAACCGTGCACACGAGACGTAGTTTCGTGAGGCTAATTAGGTACAAGACCACACATGTATTTGATCGATACCCGGGGTGGCTTGTGCACGGACACATTTCCGTATCGAGCGTACTGTGATGTCCATCTTTGAGCCATACCGTTTGGTCGTTCATAGTTCCATGTATGATTGGATATGTTCGATGGTTTGTGGACTGGTTGTTCATACGCCCGAGGGGTATGTTCGACAGTCAGAGTTATTTCTTGAGATCCATTATTGTTGATCATTTGGAGTCTACCTTGTTGAGGGTATTCTCGGTTATTGTTGGTCCTTTGTTGATCATTTGGAGTCTACCTTGTTGAGGGTATTCTCGGTTATTGTTGGTCCTTTGTTGATCATTTGGAGTCTACCTTGTTGAGGGTATTCTCGGTTATAGTTGATCCTTTGTTGATCGTGTTTGGAGTTTACCTTGTTGAGGGTACTCTCGATTATCGTTGATCCTTCGTTGGTCATATTGGAGCTATCATGTCGATGATATTCTCAGTGATGTATTGGTTGATCATTGTTATTGATCGTATGAGCATTCGGACAGTACGTCGATGTTCGGGATTCATTATTATTATCATGTGGTAGTTGATCTACAGATATGTTGTGTATTATTGGTTTATACATGTTGATATTTGATTGTGTAATCCGACGGACAATATTTGGTACAAATTGGATTATTTCCGCACTTATGAGTTATGATGATGTTTTGAGGATTGTTGGTGTTTTTGGAATTCAGTACAGATAATTGTTGTTGAGTTCATTTCGTAATTTGAGAATGCGAAATATGGATTATGGTAAGGATTGATTTGTTATGAATTGCCATGGATTGGTAAGGTTATGACGGTAAGATTACGTTGGTAGTATTCTTACAGTATTACTACATTGGTATGTAATTATTTATGATGATGTGCTCGATATCATTGTTGAGTATTGTGGATGACCCCGTCGTGGGCTTTATTTTTAGGTACTCGTAGATCGAGCTAGTAGCGATCGTGAAGGGATGAGCTTCCCGATGTGATACTGGCGGTGGCATATTTTGGAGTATCGAGTATTTCTTTTCTGGTTATTCATTTCCGCTACAAATGTGTATTTTGAACGGCATTTATCCGCTGCGTGTGTATATTACAAAATGGCTTTTCGGTATCTTTATCCACTGCGTGTGTGTATTTTAAATGGCCCTTTTGGCACTTTGCGAAATTGGGTTATTTCGTTAAACCTTTTCCTAAACTATTTTATCGGTACGTTTAAGCGGCGTCTTAACGTACATTTTGAACTATCGAGATTTGGCACTTCGCCTTGTATTTTCAAATGGTATTTTATAACGGTATTTCAAAATTATGTTTTTGAAAATATTTGAGTATTTGCAAAATATTACCGTCATCAGCCTTTTGGCATTTTTGAATTGGTTTTATAAACGGTTTTTAGCCTGGTGGGTTCTGGCGCGGGACCCACAACGCTATAATATCCCGGATGGTTTTGGGGGTGTTACAGAAGATGGTATCGGAGCTTGGGTTTTGTGAACCCAAGCGTGTGTGTTATGTGGCTCTACCGGTACGGTAGTAGCGTGATTTTTGAAAATGAGTTTTTCTGACTTTTGAGTCAAATCGATTTTTGGAGTTTCCAAAATTTTTGAGATATTTTCCAATTGTTATTTGTGATATTGGCGTGTGTTGGTATTGTTTTGAGACTTCATATGGGAGTCGTGTGCTAGTATCACGGGAGATAATCGGCTTCACGCACCTGTAAGTATATCGTTTTGGTTATTCGCTTGTGGCGACGACTGATTGTTTTTGTGATGAGTTGGAAATTGTGGGTTGATCTGTTGTTTGTGGCAGGTTGCAAGTTTCGAGGACAAAACTTATTTTAAGGGGGGTAGTATGTAATACCCGAATTTTCAGTATGAATTTTTCGCGTTATTTTATCTAAGATATACTGGATGGCTTGGTGTCTATACAGTATGGATAAAATAAATTGAGAACTGAGACAGCTGTATTTGTACTCGTATAACTGTCGTAGTGGTTCGACAATTTTTTTTGAAGATATCATGTATCAGGTTATCGTACTTTTGATATTGGGTATATCGTATGATGATGTTATTGGATTCAGTACATGTATTCAGTATGCCGTATGTTCGTATTTGGTATGTCGAGACGGACGAGGAGAGTTGTAAAATGGCTAAGTATAACCTGATTAGCGCGCGCTAGTATTCAAGTATAGTGCACGCTATCGATCATGGTTAGCGCACGCTAGAGGCAGAATTTAGCGCACGCTAAATGCAGTCAGATCGGAAGAAATCTGCGTGTGGACCCGGCTGCTTTCGGCGCACGTTCTGATAAGTCAACGGTTGTTTTCCTGAAGTATTAGCGCACGCTAAAGCATGAGACTTAATGCATGCTAATTGTAGATTGGTCAAAGGGAATCTTATCCTTGTCAGATCGGCATGTGGGGGCACATGCGGTACGTAGACTGCAGCAAGTCAACTGATATTAGCGCACGCTAAATGTAAGGACTTGCGTACGCTAAACAGTGTAAGTTACGTACGCTAATGCATGGGCATTACGTACGTAAGCTCATGTACGAGGCAAGACAGTGGCCTCTGGGCTGCGATAGCGCACGCTAGGGCAATAACGCACGCTATTTTATGAGAGTAGCGCGCGCTAGTAATGTTTATTATATAAGGGGACAGACAGGTTTTGATATGCATTTAGTCCATTCTTTCTCCTTCAGTCGATAGAGAGATTTTTGGGAGGATCTTGAGGTTCCCAAATACGGTGAGGTGGTGATTTTTAACAAGATTAAGGTAGAGAGCATGGATCCAAGCCTTGAGCTTCAAGTTACTCATGATTCTTGGAATGGAGTTCAAGTGTTCTTCTTCTTGTTTCATCTAAATCCAGGTAATATTCGTATCCCTTGTTAGTTGTTCGTTTTTAAGGATGATTACATGTGAGGAACTTGTTGGATAATCATGTGACGATATTATATGATATTTTATGGGATTATGATAAGAGTTTTCGGATGTTATTTAAGATTCTTCATGTTAATGGTGATTCGATTAAATTGATGAGGTTGAGTCATGGATTTCTGAATCATGATAATTTCAGTGGTCGATTTAGATGAGTTAAATCATGATATGAGGTTGTATTCTAGATTATGTATGAGATGATCCTTATTATCGGGTTGGTTTGATTATGTGATTTGCATGATGAAGAAAATGATAAACATTATGATATATACCTCGGATTATG